>BJFM01000987.1:120879-136976 GCA_016586285.1 Arothron firmamentum
ACACACACACACACACACACACACACACACACACACACACACACACACACACACACACACACACACACACACACACACACACACAAACTAGCACAAATTCTACCATCTACAGAAACACATTCTTCTTCAGATTAGAGGACAGTTTGCTCAGCGTCTGTGAAATTAGACTTGGTTTTACAATGTAGCCTTTTCAATACTAATCACTGTCTCACAAATATAGATGAAGTTTCTCTGCATGCTTCTGTATTTCTGTTTTAGTGTTTCTGTTGCAATAAATTCTATTGTGACTCTTTAGGCTTCCACAGACAGAGGAGACAAACTTTGTGCCTCTTTAATTACCAACATGCTCTTTCATTTAGGAGGGGCAGACCCCACAAAGGCCTCTAATCCAGGAATGAATTTAAACATATGTATTCTCTATTAAATTGTACCAACATATTTATTTCCAAAGTATTTATTGCTTTTTGTTTTGAACTGATGTTTTGATACCGTCTGGTGGCACAGTTTCAAGGAGCATCTATTTTGAATATCCTTCTTTTGTTATTGTCTTACGTTGCTGGTTTTGCACAACTTGTGTCAAATCATGACATATTCACACTACATTTCAGTGACAGTGCTCATCATTTACATATGTGCTTTTCATTTTAAATTAATTTACATTTTCACAATTCCAAAATGAGGAAACAGACAAACACAGATTCACTCCCAGAGCTGATCGGACCAACTCACATCCAGCAGATATCCGTCAGGGAGCTGCTGTTTGTAACAAGGTTAAACTCTGGATGTGGTCACAGAGGTGAGATGCTCTTATGAGATGTTCTTCATTTCTTTCTAGTTAAAATGTTGACAAAAGCAGTGCAATCACTCTTTAACTGATCTGCTGTCTGATGGGTGTGTGAGGGTTTTATAATAATCTCCTGAGAGCCGAATGTTGATCACTTTGAATAACCATGAATATTATAATGAAATATACGGCTGTTTCTTTGAACTAGATGTTGGAATGATTTTGAAGAGGCAGAAAGGCTTTCGAATAGTGATGTGCAGTAAATAATCCAAATTTCCAAGTCGGCACAATTCAGAGCAACGCAAAAGCGTCTTTAATAGACTGGATCTCTCTGAATGTGTTTGTGATGGAGGGTAGAGACACTGTTTCCACTAATGCTTGGTTGGAACATTTACATGGAATTGATTAGGGTAAGCATTTGTAGCGATGTTAGGGCGAGATGCATAATGTCAATGAAAGTCCCCACAAAGATAGATGTGCGTGTGTGTGTGTGTGTGTGTGTGTGTGTGTGTGTGTGTGTGTGTGTGTGTGTGTGTGTGTGTGTGTGTGTGTGTGTGTGTGTGTGTGTGTGTGTGTGTGCAAAACACTGGATTCTAGTAAAATCAAAGCTGCCTCTGTGCTTGCTGCATGAATCCCTTGTCGATGAAAACTGAGTTTGTCTGGGAGCTAAAAGAGGCTGGTGAATTATTAAAGCTGGCTGAAGCTTCACTCATGGAAGACCAGCAGACACCATAATACAAGCGCATGCACGTGCACACACAGCAGTCCGATATAAAATCCACAGGGTAGCATACTCACAATCCGCACACATAAAGAAAGTTGGCTGCTCATGCAGAGCAAAGCTGGTGGATTTCACTGTTTGTGGCTGCTGATTGACTGCTGTACCCTCTCAAACTTCCAGCTGTATGCTGCTATTACTGGAGCTAACACCAGCAGGGAAAAACAGTCCGTCTCACTGGTTCACAGTATTTGCAGCTTGCACTTGAAAATCAACTCCACACTGTTGCAGATGTGTATTCGCTGTCTCATTAGAAAAACAAAGTACCGGTAATAGTTTCTATTTCTCAAAATTTTAAATTGAATTCAATAAAAATAATTATAAAGAAATGGGATATCAAGATAAGTATATCTAGCAGGTGAAGATATTTAAAAAAAATTCTAATGACACATCAAATCACATTTGGGTAATTTGTTTATTTATATAAATTAATAGATTAACCAGCTACAATGAGTTTAGGTACATTCCTCTGAGTAGGTCAGGATAAAAATAAAATTGGGGGGTTTATTTTACCCAGGGACTTAATTTAGATGCTGAAATGAAAAGCTTTTGAGTCATTTATGTCTCATAGTTGAGCCAACAATCAGATGATTGTTCTTTCTGCCATCAACACTCCCATTTACAGGTGTTGTTTGTTTAAACATACTATTATACAGTATACATTATATACATACATTACATTATCTATTTCACTATAGCCAACTCATAACGTTAACCAATGAAGCGGATCCTCTTGTGATATCTGATAATCATAGGCCTTTAACTAGGTATTTTAACCAACAACATAATTTGGCAGTTCTTCTGATCTGAAAGCTATTTTACAAAAAATTACTGCTAAAATGACCACTGAGTGGTTTTTATTAGTTAGTTTTGCACTAGATTTTCCAGAGTTGTATAATCATCCAGCTGTTTACCAGTTTACTTCTGGAATAGTTGAAACCTCCAGGCACTCATTATAGTGATCTATCCCTAAACCTAAGTTTCCAGGAAGGTCAAAACAAATGCTTTTAATTATTTTCTAATGTGATTTGCCAAAGGTCTCATTGTCAGTTTCCTTTAGCCATCAGATTGGCCAGATTTTTGTCCTACATTTGTTCTTTGGCTATAGTTTCCAATTCTATGGAGATTGCAGCTAATCCATTTGTGTATACCAGTGAAAAGTCTCAGCTTTATTGGCCTGGTGAGGCAGCTTCCATCGACTGTTGCCGGTCAAGCTGGCGTTCATTATCAAGGGGGTAATAACACAGAACCATGGGTGTAACTCAGCCGCCAGTGGACTCATTAATATAAACAGGACCTAAAACCCAAACTCAATTTATTTGAAAGCTTCTTTGGAAATAGGGGGGAGTTCAGTGAATACTCTTTGCCTGAGTGTGAATGCTTGTCTCAGAAAGGTATTAATCATTCTTTTCTCACAGCCCACCACACAAACACATACAACTTATAGAGAGAGAGAGAGAGTGTGTGTGTGTGTGTGTGTGTGTGTGTGTGTTAATGTGTGTGCATGTGTGTTTGTGTGTCTGTGCGTGCGTGTATTACAAAACTGCAATTAGATAGCTAATCAGTGGTGTATATTTAAATAGACACTCTTCTCTTTTCCCTCAACACTGCTACTCATATCTTTGCCATTAATGAGTCCAATTAACAAAGGCAAACATTTACTTTCAGCTGGCATTTGTGATTTATCACAGTGTTCAGTCTTAAAAACAAACAGTGTGCATCGTTTGTTGGATGTGTCCACATCCACATTGCTGTGCAGATGCATGTGTGCACAAATGGCTCCTCTCTCTCTCCCTTATTCATGGCAGCATGGCGACTCATTACCCCCCATGCGGCACTAGATCATCAGCAACGTAGGCAGAGAATTCAAAAGACACCTAAAAGTGGGAGAGATGGAACATCACATCATTCCTCACTGAAACATTTAGCTGAACGCACACATGCACACACGGAGACCCGCATGTATCAGTCATTGATTTAGGACAGTGACTGTAATGGGTACCACTCCAGTGTCATCAGATTAATGACACCCAGATGTTGCAGGAGGCACAGGGAGGAATAGAAGGAGAAGGGGGAGGAAAATGGAGATTACACAGAGGAAAACAGAGAGATGGTCTTTCGAGGAGTTATTACTGCAAGATACTTAAATTTGCTGCATATAGCATTTCAAAACACCAATATATCATTGGCAAATACCTTACCTACCTTCGTGAAATGTAGTGTTGGTAGTTTTTCACATTAAGTACAGATTTTCCTGAAATCTTTTCCTTGTCTTTGGCTTGTCTGCTGCCTCCTTTGAGTTGTGAAGCCAATCATTTAATGCAAAAACAACTTCATGTGACACCATATAGACATCTTTGTGATTATTATTGAAGCACAGATAATACTCATGGATATTCATGGTTGTTCAAAGTAGGTACCCTTTGTTGACAAGAAGCTTACTTGCTAGGTTGCTGA
Organism: Arothron firmamentum; assembly: GCA_016586285.1. Taxonomy (NCBI): domain Eukaryota; kingdom Metazoa; phylum Chordata; class Actinopteri; order Tetraodontiformes; family Tetraodontidae; genus Arothron; species Arothron firmamentum. The sequence goes on from BJFM01000987.1 coordinate 124,899, forward strand.
CCTTAACCTACAGTTGAATAATTAAACCTCATAACAGTACTAGGGCATCTTTTTTGAAACAAGCTTATTGTTAAAACAACAGTTAGACAATGTTTTGTCTCTTTTGAAGTAAAAATATCAGGATTAATATGCTGTTCCATATTTCCAGCATGTCGGTCACTAGAGAATCAGAATAAGAGACTTTTAGAGGGCCCAAATCAAACACTAATACATTCCAGAGTGTATACCAATTACATTGTATGATTATCTCTGACCTAAAGGTGGCTGTGACAGATTGGAATAGGTTTCTCATGTTTTGCCATAAATTTGATTTTACAATACACTGTAGGTGTGTGTGCGTTTGCAGGTATGCATGTGTGTGTGTGTGTGTGCGCCCTATCTGAAGACCGCAGCAATATCAGCAGATATGTTTTATTCATCCAAGCAACAAGCTAATGGAAAAAGGAGGTGCCCGGGAGTGCACATGAGTTTTGATTAGCCACATAGATAGCTGCTGTATAAGCTGTCTGTGGAAGATTGGAAAGTAACAAAGCAGCAGGGCGGTTAGTAAAGAAATGAAAGTGGAGGGCTACTGTAGTTGGAATATACTGTAGTAAAGTTTTTTAATAGGAATATGTACTGTATATGTGTATATTGCTGCCCTGCTGTATACAAGTCTGTGTATGGTGTACTGTAAATGGCTGCTGTGGACACTACCAGTGCAGAACAGTGGCAGTTATGTCTGTCCTGTCCTGTCCTGTTCTGTCCTCTCCTCTCCTCTCCTACCCTCCCCTCCCCTCTCCTCCCTGCTTTTCTACATTTTAGCCATAACATTACCATAGCCTATTATTTGCTGTGTGATGTATGTCTTTCTTCTGCTCTTCATCCAGTAACCAGATTTTATCAGCCTGTTAACCAAAACCTGTTAGTCTTATAAAACAAAAACATCGGGTTTATGAATCTTCTGATGAAGCACAGCCCATGTGTCATAATAGACTGCTTGTGATATCTTGCTAGAAAGACAAATTAAATTTCCCCACATGAAGTCCGGGTTGGTTTCCAATTCTTTGAAAAAATTAGAATTTAAATTAGTCTCTGGAATCACACTAGTCCTAATAAATGGGTACCAATGATATGAGGTGAATATGCAGAACTGCATTAATTTGCCAAAAGAATGTGTAAATGTCTTTTAACGGAAATATGTTCCACATATAAAAGCATAACTAAATGCTTTTTAAATGTGTTCATATAAGTTCTTTGATTTGAGTTCATTTTCATATATTAATGACTCTGTAACCCTCTATCAGCAGAAATGGAACTAACCATCAAAATTTACCCTTTTATCTCCAGCTGTGCATGTTAAATGATATATTACATAAATATACATCAGTCATGAGCTGTTTCCATCACTGCAATGTCTCTCTTTTGACTGTGATCTGGTTTGGACTTATCTGATAAGCTGAATGAATGCACAGGCCTACCCCTCACTTTTCTCCACTACCTGGGAACATATTCACTTGAGAATAAACACGCACACACACTTGCACACACAGGGTGAGCAGAAGCCAGCGTATGGGTTGCAAATCTTTCTCCTCTTCCCTCATCTAATTAGAAATGAAATGTTTGAGAAATGAATAAACAGTGTACTTATTATTTTTCTGAGACTGAAAATCCTAGACATGGCATTAATAATACTTTTTAAAAAGTATGTTTCTGCATTGAAGACATTGGCTATTGCCTATAGTGTGCATGTGACAGTGTCTGAGAGATGAAGCAGCATTCTAAATCATTCAGTCATTACTGAAACGTTATCCATCCTTCAGTGAAAGGATAGTTAACACGGTCGCTTATCAAGCTGGCCCGATGGCCACATGTGACAGCTGTCAATAGATGATGGCCTCCTGACAACATTTTCATCACCAGGACGTAGAGGGATACAGCGTTCAGGACGAAACTAATTTCCCACACATAATGAGGTTGCATTACCCTCTTTGTGTATGGATTTGTGAGAAGTCCCCTTGCTTTGTAATGAAAAATAATGCTGAAAGCAGGACACAGTGGGTATAAGTTCAAGCTATTTAGGCAGTCTGGAGTGGAGAGTAGCAGCACAATAAGGTTTATTGCTGTGGTCATAGCAACAGCCACAAGTGGAGATGGAGATGACTTTTTTGTGGTGATCCACTGAATGTCCTTGTTCTGAGGAGAGCAAAGGATATCAAGAGAAGGGAGGAGGAGGACTGAAATATGTTAGTATAGGCTACATTATAATATGTTATGAAAGTAAGAAAAACAGAACAGAGCGGAAGATTTTCTATTGCTGCTGTTGCAGATTTAATCATCAATTTAGATCAAGGGAACAGGCATTTTACTATTAACTGAGGGAACTCCTCATGTAATCCCATCAGCTGGCAAGCTATGTGTTAATAATTTCTGTCTAGTCTCACTCTGTTGATACTGCTGCTGCTGCTGCAGTCATAAATTCTGTGCATTGCTCTCTTACCCAGTGGCTAACACTGCTCTTTACCTCCCCTCCCACTGTTTATATGCTCATCTCTACCTTTTCCTGTGTGTGTGTGTGTGTGTGTGTGTGTGTGTGTGTGTGTGTGTGTGTGTGTGTGTGTGTGTGTGTGTGTGTGTGTGTGTGTGTGTGTGTGTAAATGTGCAATCTGTCTGTGGCAAATCTATGTGTTAAGGAGGGCTGAATAAGCCCGTCTTTGTCAGGGCATTATAGGTTTGGAGAAGATGAATATATTAAATGATAAATGGTGGCAGTGAGGATGGCAACAACTGGATTTATGAATTAATTTCAGTAGCACAGACCCTCTTCCATTTCTTTCCCCCCTGCTGTCATGGTTTGCATTCATGTGGTCTGCATGGTTAAAGGGTCCTTTGACCCACATTATTAATGTGTCTGACATTACTGTCTTACAGATACTTTGAGATTTATGCTTCCTTCAACTTAAATTTTGGTTTTAGATACTTCAAATGCGGTAATGAAGAATAAATCAAATCAAATATGTCCTGAATTCAACACAAAATCAACAGCTTCCTCTTTACATAAAACATCACTGTCAAAGGACTAAACCTTCAGCCTAAGGTATAGGTTTGGTGGTGATTCCATGCTGATGCACATCACAAGGAAATTTATAGTTTAAAAGGTTTAATGTGCCAGGAGTGCACTGATTTTTTTTTTTTTTTAATCCTTTTATTTTCAAAAATTTAATGCAAATACAGTAAACCATGAAATAAGCCATTAAAATACACCCACAAAGCCGCATTCAAGTTAATCACCTTGCTGGAGCTATGACATGTAATATAAGATTCAAGTGCACATACAATGGGCATGCAATTTTAATTGTCAATGACATACCAGTCATACAGTGACATAAAACTTATCAAATGCTATATGAGATCATCTCAGCCATACTTAAAGTACCTGATGGAAGGAAATGCTATTTAAGAAGAAAATATGAACTGTTCTTTGTTGATCTAAATTACAGCTCAAAGGTAGCTCTTGGAGCTAAAACAGATCTGCTCAATGGGTAGGTGTATGCAGTCAGTCTTTTAAATGTTTGTAGCCTATACAAGCACAATTCTGTTGTGCTTGCATAGGCTATAGGTGGAATTGTATTGATATGGCACTATATAAAACTTGTAAAAACACTTGTTTTGGGAAATATTGCAGCAATGCTAAAAGAAAGGTAAATTTCTGAAACTTATTTTTAAGGATATGTGATAATGGTTGTTTATCAAACCAAACACCAGTAAATCATAATAGATTTTTAACAGAGGAGAAAATCAATTGAAATGTATTCTAATTAGCCAGGTCTCCAGAGGGAATTCTTGCAGTATTGCTGTTGGTAACTCGAACCCTTTCCTTGATGTTGAACCTGGAAATGCTTTAATGGGAAGAAAGCAAGAATACAAGTACACTGCAGTAAAAATTTTAAAATGTTTTTGGTGAATATAAACTGATGCTAAGTGTGCTTTGTACAATTAATAGTGCAGAGTAGATGAGGGGATTCTGCTATTAGGTGGAATGTGGTAACTGTGAGTGAGGAGAGGAGGGTGTAAAGGCAAAATGAGCAGAAGAGATGTAGGCGTGTGGGTGGGGGGGTCGGTTGCTGACTCTGAGCTTTGCTGCGGTGAGCTCTGAGCTGGTGACTCTGAGCTCTCTGCCTGTCTGTCTGTGGGCTGTTGTGCTGCAGACTAGCCTCGCTAGGTTAGCTTGCCTTCAACTCTTCCCCAGGTCAGTCAACCAGGAGCTCCAGTGTGCTTCATCTGCAGTTAAGCTCCACAGTCTGTGAGCCTCTCTGTCTGAAGCTGAGGATTGCCTGTCCCTGCAAGGATTCTCTCTGTTTTTTTTTCCTGACTAAATCACAGAATGGCAAAGAGAGAGACAGAGTAAAAAGAGAGGAAGAGGAAGACTGGAGAAAACACATGAGTGGGCTGGCAGGCATCTGCGAGGTGTGGTGGAAAACTGAAAGAGGGAAGAGAAGAGGATCCATCAGGTGTGTGTCAGCGCTTAAAGGGATGAGGAAGTAAGAGTGTGGAGGCTTCTGGTGTGGGATTGAATTTATGATCTGACTGTGCATGCCACTGTAGGAAATTTGCTTTATGTATGAACCGATATATGTTGTAATTACTTTGATGAAGAGATATCCTTTAATGACATGCAAATGACAAGACATGTAAATGTGAAGAGAGAAGCTGTGTAGATGAAGGATATAGGAGATAAAGGAAAAAGAGGCAGACAGTAGGAGATGTATGTTGTGCCAGGTATAGCTTGTGGGTATGACAGACATGCTGTGTCCATTTTCCCACTTATTTAAGGTGTGAGAAAAATGTCTATGGGAATATCCATTATTTTGAGCTTTGGGCTGCCTTAGGATCCAAGACTGAGCAAAGAAATTTGCTTTCACAGCTTTCTGATGTCATTTAATATAGATATTTAGCACTTATTCACTCACACTTATTAGTGTGTGTGCTGGGTTTATGAGGCCCTTGGTTTGTCCCACTCATGTGTTTTTCAAACAGTCACCATCAGCACTTGGTGGCATTTTTATACCAAAATGGAAAACTCCACTTAAGGCAACTTGCAATGTTGTGTCTTCTAAAAAACAAATATAACATATTAGATCTCTCTGTTCTGTTTTAAAGATGAGTACATGCTTGCACACATGCAAACGCACACAGGCACACCAATGCTTTTGCGTGAGTGAGGAAGAGACTGTCAGGGGTTCATTTGTGTTCATCCTTCTCTATCACTTGATTTTTCCTTTTGGCATCACATCACATGTAACTCACATCCATGTAACTCATCCGCCTAGTCTATTCTGCATCAGTCATGACTCAGTAACAGTCACACACATATTCACGGTGCTTACACTTATGCTCTCTCACTTGGTAGCTGCGTAAATCTGAAGTCGTTGAAATTCTGTTCTTATTGCTGCAAGGCTGAATGTTGACTGTGAATATTGGCACCATAATGGAGTTGATATGAGCTGCATTATTAGTTTGTTTGAAAATAACAAAGGTCCATAGTGGCAGTTGTAATATTACATTGTTTGCTGTACTGCATTTTCTGTGTACAACAAGTGCCTCGGAATGGGTATACAGGTGCTGCGTAGATCTCATAACTTTCAATCCTCTGCACAGCAGAACGTCATCTGTGAAACCAAGAGGGGGAAAATCCAATTACATTCTCCCTACTCTGTCTGCTAACAGTGAGGCAAGCTTTTTATATCTCGGAACATAAATCTATTTTGATAATGAAATGGCTAAAATGTACCTAAAAACATTAGGCTTGCAAGCTTATTCATTTTGAATGCAGCATGTCTGTCTATATGTGTAAAATCTTACATTTTCCCCATGGGTGTAAAAGCTTTTTTTTATACATCCTGACAGAGAATTCTATTAAATACATTATACACTTTTTCTTATATACTGAATATAAATCTGATTTTAAAGCACCATAGATGTGAATATGTAAAAATGAGCAATATAAATTCACATATTTCATACTGTAAATGTATATATAATTGCAGACTTCATGAATGCCTGTTTTTTGTTTATCTGCAGTGTCTAGTATGTCCTTTGGTGTCCTTTGTATGTTACTCTTGGATATGTTAAATGATGGACAGAGAGCATTGCTTCCTCCCATGCCTCTCTTGTGCTGCTGGATACAATCATGGCCGTAATGAAAGCTCATTTATCTCCATCTGAGCTCCATCTCATCCTTTACGACTGGATTGCAATAGCTCTGCAAATAGAGTGTTTGTATGTTTCAGAAGAGCTTGTGTGTTTACATGAGAGAGAATGTTTGAAATGCAGTCATGCTTACCTGTTGACGTACCAGTCGAGTTTGTACAATGATAAAAATATGCATAACATTGACAAAACATGGTTATATTGGGTTGTATTTGATCGTTGTGCAATGTCATGCCGAGAACTGTATAAACCAAGATTCCAAGATTTTGAAAAGTAAATGCTGTAAAGTACATGTTGGAGTTGTGACACCTTCTCCTCTCACTATAGCTGAGAGAGAATGAAGTGAATAGGTGACAGACACAAAGAGAAAGACAATTATGTGCACTGTAAGGTAAAGGCTGAGTAATGTCATCATACACCCCGTGTCCTTGAGTTCTGACTAAAAGCCTCCCAAACCCAGCCCTGTGATAGGCCAAGGTCATTGCAAGTAACATTGCAGCACTGATGTTTAACTCCACCAGGAAACAGAAGAATCTAATTTGGCCAATGGTCCTCCTCTCCACATCAGATGAAGTGAATGATTCCCCTCACCCCGGGGCCACCCTGACTCCTGGACTCAAGATTGGACAACTGAAGTGTACAGTACCGATGTGGGTGTCTTTAATGTGCTTTGCTCGCTCTCATCCAGCTTATGTGGCGTCATATTACTTGTCAGTTACTTGTATAGCTAAGGAGCATGCTGCAAGTGACTGGCAGGCTATGATATTAGTTTGGGAATTATAAGAGTGTAATAACTCTGTGTTGTTTGCCTCTGGAGAATGACTCCCAGGTAACAGCATTTATTCAGCACAATCAGTGTCTCTCGCACAACTGCCTGGACAGGACCATGCAGTCCTCGCGTCCTCTCGTGGAGGTCAGGAGTTCTATATATTAAAATAGTGTTCATATGAGGTAAAGTCTCTAAGGTCTCTAGCTTAGATATAAGTGCAGGGAGTTTGGATTCATATTTTATTGTGTATGTATGTAATGACATATAGGTTCTGTACAGGTATGTGTTTAAATTGTGCAAGTAGTGTTGAAAGCACCCTCATGTCAGTTGCCTTACTTGTCAATATCCATCAATTAAAGTATTAAAATATTTCATTACATGCATTAACTTCTGTCATCAGTATGTTTATGTATTTGTATGCATATAGGGTTTATAATAGCTAGGTTTTATTTTTTTATTCACCTTAGAAAATATAATTCAAACAATGCAATAGTATTTCTTTATGTCAAAAACATTGCATTAACAAAAGAAAACAAATGATTCTTAACTAAATAAAAATTGAGAGCTTGTTGGGATGTGGTGCAGGTGAATTTTAAAATTCATGTTTTTCACTTTTAAATATTTAACAAGGTTTAAGTGTTTATTTTTTTGTAGTATTTGGTGATTAATGTGTCAGGGTGGGAGTTAATAGGTAGCATATTGTTAATTGTTGATTTGTGAAAGACGTTTATGTAAAATGTTTTTTACACTTTAAAAATGGATTTGTGAAAGACGTTTATGTAAAATGTTTTTTACACTTTAAAAATGTATTTGTTCCAACAGGACAATTATGTTATCTTCTGCCATCATTGCTATAGAAGCATTTTTTAAAACAAACATCTGCTCTTCTATCCTCTTACCCAAGGTGCTTCCCCCCATCCATTCTAGTTCATATCTTAATTTTCTAATGGAAGTGGTCACCTTTTTCTGTTGTGGTTAATGAGCAGCAGGTGTCTGAGTGCAGCTTATCTAACCACAACTGGGGCTCAGGGAGAGACATAAGGCTGTTCAAAAGAGGAAGAGTCTGTAATGTTTGAAATTATTAACAGTATTTATTGTTGGAAGTGAAGACAACAGACTATTATAGATGTTGCACAAAAGAGCTGTGTTTTAAGGGCAGGGGCAGGTTTGTTTCACTGTGTGTCGATGTAGCTGTGGTCAAAGTCAAAGCACATGATGTATTTCAAGAAAGAGGTAGACCTTTTTTCTCAGTTGGTTTCACATCCCAACAAATCAAAAGGAGGATGCTCGCTGTAAAGAAACAGGGACCGGTTAATGATGTGATGCTGATGCTGCAGCACTATTCTCCTGATCCAAAATCATTTTTTATCAAGTGCCTTTGAAGGTTCTTCGTTGTAGTAATACATACGTTCAGACGTGTTTGAAGTGGACTTCTTAGTTATCATCTATAACAGGTTTCATTGAGATGTCACTTATTTACTGTTGAAGTACATTTGAATGAACGTCTGACCCGAAGGGAGATTATTATGGTCAATGCTACACGGTATTCAACAGTGCCTGTCATGTCATCTCCGACAATGCTCAAAGTTGAAGGGATTTACCTTCTTTGAGGACCTGTTCCGTCACACACCAGAGTGAGGACACTTACACAGAACACAGAAACTCTTTTTTCACTCATTAACCAGTCATATCTCAGCTGTAGGAAAGCAGTGAGACATGGGCTGGTGGAGAGTCTTTAATTCTGCATCTGTGTAGAAAGGGCTCGTGGAGATCACCAGCTACAACCAAGTGAACAAAGAGTTTTTCCACCATCCCACAACCCACTCCACTGCTTGTATCAAATGTCTCCACCTTTTTGCCCACCCATATCACATCTCTCTTTATTCATAAGAGCTGGACTTTACTCTTATCTCTCCCTCAATCTCAGGAGCTCTGTGTATTCCCATTGCTCACCTCTGTAGATAATGCTATTCTCTAGCTTTCTTTTTCCTGCATTGGAAAGCTATGCCAGAAATATATTTGTGGATATAGATTAGATCATATTTATGATGTTATCATGTTTTGACTCCACCAGCAGGTCAATCATTTCCCTGTATACACATCACAAAAGCTGCCATTAATTTTGTTTCTATACCGATTATGAATAGTTTCTCTCTATACTACCCACATCCTACTTAACGGCTTAAGTGGGCTTTTAAAAGTGAGTCTCCTATAACCAGTGTTCAGAATATTGTAGCTACTATATTGCAGTGACAGCAGTGACATACAAGAGGGTATTTATTATAATACAATGTGTAATTAATAGTAGGCCCTTTTCAGTGGGTGATGGGATAATCTTTTCTTGGCAGGTGTTTCTGTAGACTAATGCCCTGTCTTTCTTTATTGAGATAACATTATTGTGTTTGCAGTTGGAACCCTCCCCCTTATTGTTTAGTTTTCAAATATGGGGCATTGATGGGGCATTTACATTTCAGTGACAATATTTTGTCATTTTAACATAGAAGTGACTCATGGTAGTGACATCAGCTTAGTTGCCACGGACAAACTTGTTAAATGAGTGAGTAGTGATGCTTCATCATCACTGTATCATGTTGTCTGTTGTCTTGCATCCAGTTTTTTTCCAAACTTGGGGTTGGGAAAGACACGCGCACGCGCACGCGCACGCGCGCACACACGCACACAGTCCAGTTGCTCCAGTGCAACAAATGTGTCTTGCATTTTACTGCTGAATGCAGACAGATGCAGTTTCACAGTTTGTTTTTTTTAAGCGTCTTCTATTCACACTCTCCTCCTTCCCCCTCGTTGTGGTGTGAGTGAGCCAACCCCGGACGAGTTGCCATGTCAGAGGAAATTCAGCAGTGAGGGAGGCTAAGCTTTATTTCTCAGTAAAAGATGTATTTTTCTCTTGTCAACAGACACGGCTGCATCATACTCTCCTTGACTCCCCCTGCTCCCAATTTCTATTGCTCTCTCGTTCTCTCTCACTCGCTCTCTGCCTCCTATCTTTGGCTGTACAGAGGACAGATTGAGGATATTATTTTACTTGGACTGAATTTTTCTGCCATGCAGTGATAGTGAAGGTCCCATCCTGTGCCCAAGATAAATCAAAACATTTTTCTACTGCTGCAATCAATGCTCTATCATTCTACTTTTCTACCTCTCTCTCAGCCACATTTGGTCTCATACCTTCTTTTCTCCATTTCTTCCTGAGGATTGCTTCTCTGTTGAATGCTGAGATAGCCTTCCTCAGGCAGTCCCCTCCTCTGGGAGGGATTTGCATCTCATGTGCATCTCATAACAAATTTAATAGATACTGTGCCTCATCCTGACTAAGTGACAAGAGGAGAGATGGGGGTGGGGGATGGGGTGTGTGTGTGTGTGTGTGTGTGTGTGTGGGGGGGGGGGGGGAAGATGCCTTTGAAAAGATGACCATGCCCCTCAAACAATATTTTTGTCTCAATTAGTATACTTTCTTACTCACATTGTAGCTATAAGACACAGGATTGACTAAAACCTGCTTGTAACTTTTTTTTTTACCAAGAGAAATGAATACTTTCACAACAGGAGCAGGACAGTCTAAGGTATTTATTGCATTGTGCAACAGACTATTTATAAATAACAACAGCAACAACAAAAAAAGCATATTTGAGAGAAAATGTTGAGAGGATTGAAAACTGTAGTATTAGTGATTGTCATCTGATTCATAACTTGTTAGTGGTCAGAAATAATCCCTGGATGATTTAATTTCCCTTCTACAGAAATGGGAAAAAACTTACATGCATTATTCAGAAATTAAACTTAAACACAAAAAGTTAAGTAAACAACCGCAGGACAGTGAACCAAATTGGGTGCACAGCAAATTTTACTCAGCAATCTATTAACAACAGTACAGGCAGAATCACAAACACTGACAGCATATACTGCACAGTCGAGTTAGATTTTAACTGAAAGGTAACACTTTCTTCTTCTCTGCTGAGTGTGTTCAACATCAAGGTGTCTGTTCTGAAGAACTTCATGTTGCTTCAGTGCAGCAATTCAGAGCTCTTTCTACAAAACACTCCCATTAGTATAAATTTTTTCCAGAATCACAGTTCATCATCACAGGAGACATTTGTAAGGTGTTTCTTAAATTAAGCAGACCCCAGAAGCATAACTGCACACAAAGTTTTAAAAAAAAAATGTTTTTGAAAGAAAATAAAAGATTGTTATTATAAAATGGTAGGGCAGCGTAAACAGTGAAAGATAGGAGTTTAGCATAGTAAACCACAGGACGTCTTGGATTGGATCTCACGCACAGAGGAACTGATATCAGCCAATATGGAAGGCTAGCATAGCTTGCCAGATATTTACCATACAGACAAATTACAACATTATCACACTTGTCACGGACACAGTGCTGATAGAAAAGAACAAAGCTTTGAAGAGTAACTCCTCTTCAGCAAGATAAAGTCCATGTAAAGACAAACTAAAGTCACCCGAGGAGCATAAACGATAATACCTCCTGATGGTAGCGTGTTTAAAGAGGTTCAGAAATGTTGCAGAAATTGTGGTACACTTGCATCACTAGACAGATGCAAGGAGACCAGTTTAGTGGGTCAGACAGCAGCACGAATCACAGCGTCCTAAGTCTTTACATTAAGGTGGACTGCAATACAAACTTTTTACCTGCATTGTTTTTTTTAGAATACAACCATAGGTGTTTGGATTTCGCTGATACAAATTGCAATGCTAAATATAATTTTTAAAACTACAGTCATATGACTCACAAAAACATGCTGCTGATATACCGTTAACAAAGCTCAAGATGTGTTATAAATCTTAATGTTGACTCAGTGCACGACATACTTTCACATAAAGTTAATAAGGCAGAAAATATGATTTGTTTATGTAAATTAATATCAGTCACTGTGTAACAATCCTGAGATAAAACCTTGCATATCACACAGTCCTTTTTAATTACCGCGTTGTGCTCTGTCTCTCCTCAACTGTAAACTCCTGGAGGGAAGAGACTTTTCAATTAGGACTTCTTCCTCAATATGAGCTACACACTGTCTCACATTTAGGTGTGTGTATGTGTGTGTGTGTGTGTGTGTGTGTGTGTGTGTGTGTGTGTGTGTGTG
>BJFM01000987.1:156554-167323 GCA_016586285.1 Arothron firmamentum
CACACACACACACACACACACACACACACACACACACAGCCGAGCAGACACTGGCAGAGGTTCCCACATATTGTCAGCTGACATGCAGCCCTGCTGCTTTGGCACGGTGGAAATGAGTTGAGGATGGATGGATGAATAGATGGATGGATGAATAGATTGATGGATGGATAGATGGGAGTAGAATTAAGGTAATGGAGAGAACTCACTGGTGTAGGCTCCTTTGATGATAAGTAATACCGGAGTCTGACCTGTTCTGTCCTGTTTTGATGCTCAGAGCAGCAATATTTATGGACTACAGTTGTGGATTTTAATATCATTCACAAATTGATGGAGACTTTCAAACTCCCAACAAAATGTAAAGCTCGTTTACCAGCTTGCTGTATCAATCTCTTATTCAGACTGCACACTGCAACTAATGCCTTGCCTTTCCCCAAAGCTGCTGCAAACCATCCCCATTCCCTTTCTCTGTAGCCTAAATACCAACATGACACACCATAATAGCCTCTATTGAAAACAGAGTGTTGCACAGACATCACAGAACTGTGTACTGTATCAACACGTGCATATGCTGCTCTCTTATTATTAAAAATCCAATAATCTTCTTACTGTAAGCATGCCAGTTTGAGTCCCTTATGCACACCACACAGACCTTGTGCTTTTCATACTATTACATTCAGAGCTATTGAAACTCCCCGAGCACACGTGTGATAGTGTATCACAGCGCAGACGGTACATTCTGATTCAGCATTTCAAAGAAGGCCCTGTATATCCCCCATAGACAGTTCTCTACCCTTTCTTCCCATATTACTGTGAACAGCCTGCACCTGCTGCTGGTTGTATCTTCAACGGTGTTGTGCTGCTGGGATGCATGCAACACGCGGGTATGTAATGCAAATGTGTGAACCTGGATTAGACCAAAGGGAGAGTTAGGGTAGCAGTAATCCTCTCTACTCTTGATTATCATGTTCACACCACAGTATATGCTGTGAACTGTCCAGTAATCCCTCTGATCTGAGTCATCTTAGAGACCTGAGGACATCCTGGTTGCATTTCTTTTTCCTTTCTTCTGTTGATGTGAGAAATTCATCACTCCTTAATGTTAAAGTGAAGCCAGTCAACCTGTGTTCTTTTTTTTTTTTTTTTCCATTGCAAAATTTGTTTCACTAGCCTGTCACTCTGCATTTCAGCTGTTAACCTGCTTTGCTTTTACTGTCACCCATTGCCAGGAAAAAAAGATCAATTTTCAACAGGGTGAAATTATGAGATATTTCTGGGTCGCAGCATGGCGCCTCTGTGTATTAACTATGACAACAGGGAGAAGGAGAAACCGAGAAAGAATGAGTAATCAAGACAGAGAGAGAGAGAGAGAGAGAGAGAGAGAGAGAGAGAGAGAGAGAGAGAGAGTGACACTACAGTATGTGCCACTAGAGGTAATTAGCAGTACAGATGTTTGAGAGGGGGAACCTGCAGACACAACTCTGCAGGAAGGAGCTGGGGGAATAATTAGCCCGTAACACCCGTCAAGCTTTCACAAAACGGAGATGTGTTATTCAGTGCTCTCTGCTGTGGAATCCCACAACTTCATGCATGATCCAGCACCTACCTTGTCAGACTGAATGGCGCGCGCACGTGTGTGTGTGTGTGTGTGTGTGTGTGTGTGTGTGTGTGTGTGTGTGAGAGAGAGAGAGAGAGAGAGAGATTCAGGTTAATGTTCTATATTGTGTACTGTTGTGTTAATTGTGTACATGCAGTGCACAAGAAAGCATATTTATAGTTTGAGTGTGTGCATTTGGGATATGCAGCATTGAATCAAACCTCAGTGGAAAATACTCAATTAATTCCCTCCAGACAAGCAGCGAGAGCATTGTAATACAAACAACACAGAATATTTTCATTTGGTTTTGTGGGTGAACACACTGTTGAAATCATCCCGAGTACCTCTAAGTTCACAGGAAATCAATGAATTAAATATTCACCATTTGAGTTAGTCATAATAATTCACAATGAAATACTGAGCTGCCCACCTGCCGACCATTTCATTTTCCTTTGTTTAACATATACCATGTCATTTTAATAGTCTCTATTCTGTGTTAAATTGGACTGATGTTCCTCTCACATAATGCATGAAGACCTAACTCTGTAGCTACAAATGGAATTCTAAAAACCATAGTCATCCGTCTCCATGTGTATCTATATATACCCAGTGCTGCAGCCATAACCTGGTTATGGTAACCTAACCACAGTCATATCAGGTCCCCTGTGAAACATTGCCTGCCTCCGAAACACTCCCACTGGCTTTTCAGTTTGAGTGTCATTTTCCCCAGGATGTGCCGCAGCTTTCTAATTAAGATGTGTTTTGTGGTGAAACATAAAGAAATGTTATTGAGGACGAATCACAATGTGTAAAATCACAAGATTTATTTCAGTTTGATTTCATGTCCAACCTAAAACAGAAGCCCATCATTTATTGTAGAAATAAGCAAACAAAATATCAAGTTCCTCTGTTGCTGTGCAGTCAGTGCATTTAGAGCAACTGCTGATCCAAATAATTTAAATAATTATCGCCCAATAATGGTCAGATGTTAATCTTTTGCAAGACCTGAAGTCATGCTGGATTTTATCGAACCGCCACCTCTATTTATTTTAGTCATTAGTTTTCATACGCTAAGAGAGATTTTATTAAAGATTAAGTTATGGTTATCCATAAGTGTTTCAGAACCCACTGGTGTGTGTGTGTGTGTGTGTGTGTGTGTGTGTGTGTGTGTGTGTGTGTGTGTGTGTGTGTGTGTGTGTGTGTGTGTGTGTGTCCAGGCATACATTTGTCACTGTGTGTGTATGTGTGTGTGGGTACACGCTTGCTTATGACGCATTGGGTCGAGTTTGATTCCCAGCGCTCTGCTCTCAGAGAGCAGTCAAATGGGTCATAAATATACAGGAGCATCTGCTTAAGGTTCACACACTCACACACGGTACATGCATCACCTCAGCCACCGCCAGGGTCCTAGCTTTTCCTCCCTGACAATACTGACACCTCCCAGAGGGAGCTTGCATCGTTATGGCAACTGGGACAGTCGGATTTGCATATTTATGACTGCTAATGAATGCACGGAAATGAAAACTAAATGTTATATGCATTTTTTTTTTCTTAGGCCATATGGTGGACAGCACTCAGGGAGAAACTTAAGTTCACTTTGAGCTGTTGGAAAAGGAAGGGAACCATTTAATACAGGAACAGATAATAGCCAATAACAATCAGGGACATAAACTTCTGAAAGGTTTACATTGTTGTTTGTCTTTCTACTAGAATCCGTGATTGGCTAAAGAATAAGTTTAATGTACCTGATGTTAGAGGATTTTCCCTCACACTGTACTGCTCCCTGTTGTTTTACAAGATTATGGCCCTGAGATTTTATTAGAAGAATCAGCGTGAGATTATGACTCTTAGCCTAGAGAGTAATAATGATGACATGGTAATGAACTAATTATTTTGTAACCACTGGGTAGGGGAGGTGATGAGTGTATCAGAATTCATACTCTTAGCATAGTTGTTGAAACATAAAAGAAAGTGCGCAGAAAATGAAAAAGAATTTCCTCCACTTTAAGGAAGCGGAATAACAAAGACTTGATTTTGGTGTTAAACAGTTTATCTGATTGGGTAGATAGATGTGGGAAAACAATCTGCCATCTTTTATTGCTCTGACCCTATTGAATTTATCTGGAGTAAATTTTTATACCCTCGTCTTCTTTATCAAGCTATCAATAGAAAAAGGCTGTCTCATCCCTCTCAGCCCCTTTTCTGCTATTGCTGCGTCGTCTCAGCTGCGCACAAACTCTGCCACTCTTTCCCACCTGACTAGACGAGCTCAAGAGTAGCCTGGGGCTGACTGCTGCTTTTAAAAGTGACACTTAAGATCACACACGCGCAGGATAATTGCAAAATGTTGTCACCTCCACTAAAATTATAATTGCCACATTTCCAAATTTAACAGAAAAGATGAAAGTATTCCTTCAAGCTTTGAGTTTCTTAGTGTCAGTGTACACACACACACACACACACACACACAAACACACACACGAGTGCACATGCATGCACACACTGCACAATTTGCAGAGAAGGGAGAGGATTCTCCAGAGATTGTTGCCTCTCAAACAGGAGGCATTAACAAGTGTTCCATCTCATCAAGCCTCCTGCGCCCTCTCTGTCTCACTCTGCAGCATCACAGAGGGAGGAATACAGGTTAAGTTGTGTGAAATTACCATGACAGCTCATGCAAATTTACCATAGCCCACCCACAACGGAACCCATCAGTCAGGCTCCCTCTGCCTTGTATGCCTGTGCATCCAATCCAAACATTTCTTTGGCGTTATAGGAATATAAAGCGTGCCGGCACTTGTATGCACACAAGTTGTAATTTGCACGTTTATGCAAACCCTTTCTTCTCAACAATCTCACTTCTAAAAGAACATTTTCTGTCATCTGGGTTGTCTGTCATGCTTACCTGGGCATGCATGTGTGTGGATATGTGTGCACAGATTTTTCCAGAATTGCCTGGAATCTCCAAGGATTTCCTGAGAGTGCCTCTTTAACTGCTTCTGTTTTGCCTCACTTTAGATCTCTGAGCACCATAATTGTCTAATCAGGTGGATTATCGAATGCACACGGGGTATTCATCCTTCCATAGCACTTAACTCCTTATTTCTCACTATATGTTGCTACGTGTTTTCCCTACATTGAAGAGGCTCATGGGGTGCACTGTGAGCATCACTGGCAACAAGTTGTTTGGCAACAAGAATGATGAGGTGGTGGTGCTGTCGAACCAACCCAGTCCCTGCAGACTGGACACAGCAGACAGAGTGGAGGATGTTATGAATGAGTGTGATGTTTGCACTTATTATCACACACTGGTCCTCAGCACAGTGACTCCCAGCCCACACAGACACACTGTTCACGACCACACATGTTCTCTCACTCAGCTATATACATGAGAGAAGAGAGAAAAAAGAAGAACAATTTAGATCCAAGGATTAGTGTTATGTTTCTTGACATTGTTATATGGGCATAAAATCCAGTTTTTGAACATTGGATCACGTGTGTGTGTGTGTGTGTGTGTGTGTGTGTGTGTGTGTGTGTGTGTGTGTGTGTGTGTGTGTGTGTGTGTGTGTGTGTGTGTGTGTGTGTGTGTGTGTGAGAGAGAGAGAGAGAGAGAGAGGGCGAAATCTGTTGTTTGAAATTTTCTTTCCTGCTCTTACTTCTTGACATTCCATTCTCAGTGGGGTGCATCTGCATCACACAGACATGTGATGGCAAACAAAGTGAAAGGTGTCGGGATGTACGGAGTAGAACGACCACAAAATAAACTGCTACTTTTTATACTTTTGCAGTTTTTCTTGGTCCCTTCTTCAGTATCTCTCAGTCAATCAGACCACGTCTCCCCGTTCTGTTGCTTGTGATGTTTAGCGATGTAAAGCCGTTGCTGATGCCGACAGCCAGATAGAGCAGGTTATGTCTGGCGTCAGTGTTTAGGCCACTGTGTGGTTACCAAGCAACACACATTGAAGTCCTTACACACAGGATTTCTAATGTGATAACGGTTAATCTGACCAAGGCAGAGGTCAAAGGTCAATACAGCCTTCCTTCCAAGAAAACATTGATTTGGTGCAATAGCCAAAGCAGCTGCCTTTAACAGTAGGATATGATGCCTTTCTAAATGTTCTTTCTACAGTGTGTATCTTTGCCAATGTGTGTCCTTGCTGCCTGTGTTGTTGTGTATTCATGTACAACATACATTTGTGTGCATTTGCAAGTGTACTGTATATTTGAAGTCACCGAGTTAACCCTGTATCACGCAGATCTGAATTATTCATCATGCAAAGGCCCAAGAGAAGCTCTATCCTCAGCGTAACAAATGACTACCTTCCTCCTTATATGCAGATGCCGTCTTCACACTTCAGTGTCTGGATGGCTAGGGTTACGGATTCATGTTTATTTTATGCTCTTAGCAGTGCGGAGACTTTCCAAGTCCTGCAAAATACACTGGAATATAAATGATCCGCCTTTGGCCATGTACAGCCCATCCTCTACTATGAACAAAATAAAATGTGCTGTTGTCACCCGTACCTGTTTGGCATTCCTTCCATTAATAAAGTTAGTGATCCTCAATGACTTAACATTTTCCTCCCTGTAGTTTGCGGTCTCCTTGTCATTTGGCGGTTGGCTTTGTTGTTTCATCAGAAGAGAGCATTGAATCAGACCATCTCATCATTTGAAAAGTTGTTGGACAGTAGGCGTAGAGTGACTCAGCTCCTTCCATGAAGTGATCCTGTGTGGGGGCTGGCAGGCTGCAGCAAGACCTGGATGATGACTCTCACACAGACAAACAGAAACACATACACATATACACACCCAAGGAACCTCTTTTATTGTTGTTTTCATGCTCTACACCCCCGCAATTCCAACCCTCAACAGCAGATGAGATATAGATATTCAAGGTATATTCCTGTTTTCAAAGATGGCAGACACAGGCCTACAACACTGGAGCTTCAGTATATCAGGCTTTAATCCACCTATGATGAATCAGCTGCAAATGCGATGTTCTCAGATGGATAGAGCAAACAATCCTGATTACTGATTTTACGGCAGTAGAGATGACTGGCACTCTGCTCCAGTCAAACAGAAAGTGACAAGAGGGTAACAGCAGCGCACCATTCAAAAAATGGTGGCATGTATGTAGTTGTGTGTGTTATCCTAATGCGCTAATTTGTTTATGTGTGAGGAGGATGTTTTAGTGGAGATGACTGCTTCAGAGACGAGTCACTTCCCTGCTGTCTCCAGTCATCATGTCATCAGTGACATAATGATTGCAGAGGTGCACTTAGAGGCTGGAGCTGTTCTAGCCAAAGCGTTTTGGACCTCTGACCCCACTTTTAGCTTTCAAACAGCTCTGACGAGCTGAGTTGTTTTTTTTTTTAGGGCTGTCAGAGACCTGTAACAGGGTAAACACAATGATTGTTTCTTTACTGTTAGAGCACTTAAGCCTCACTTTTTTAAGACTTTCATGTAAAATTCCAGTATACGCATGCATTGTTTGTCACACCAGTCGATAAATGTTGCAGGTGTGTGTGTGTGTGTGTGTGTGTGTGTGTGTGTGTGTGTGTGTGTGTGTGTGTGTGTGTGTGTGTGTGTGTGTGTGTGTGTGTGTGTGCTCTTTTTACGCTTGACGTTTCTGTCGGCCTCATGGGGGAAATAAGGTTAATGTCAAGCGCTTCACTGGATTATTCAGATGCAGCAGGGATTTTCATCTGCTTCATCTAATGAACAGCTTGTAATCAAATCCACATCAAGTGTACCCTGCCTGCAGTGTTTCATTTGTGGGTCTACATTAGGACTTTATTTTACTATGCAAATATATATTATAGCAGCAAACAAATATATCACTCTTGAGGTTACACAGATGGAAGTTATCACGTTTCCAATTTCATTATAAAACATGACTTACAAATAAGTTTAGACAGCATTTCTATGTATCTCCATGTGAACCCCTATTTTGTAGAGCCAGTGAATGGACACGACTCTCGTAGCTTTGACATGGATGTAAGCCTTGTAATCCAATCACAGGGCCACTAAATCAAATTACAGAGAGCAGCTGAGAGATGGGTGTGTCTGTGGAGTCGGAGAGATGGAACTGGGTTCTTTGCCTAGAATCACTATTAGAGAAATTGTCAAGTTCCTCGGCAACAGCAGCCATGTTGACCAACAGATGCAAAAGATGAAGTCTTAAAATAATGTTTGCAAACTGTCTGACACTCAGGTGGCTTTAGATCACACCATTAAGAAGATATTGAACCAAAATGGAAGAATACTCTCTTGGGACTTAAAATAAAAAGAGATTCAAATAAATGCAGCTTGAAATAAATATAATAAAGTTGCAATGTTCAACTATTTTGAAATGTTTTAGATCCTGATCCTCATCCAAACCAAAGGTGCAGATGGAGGGAAAATGTGATAGAATCTCCGTTGAGCACTTTGGAGGTGGGACACAGATGTCACTCATGTGCTAAAATGCCACCCTGTCACCAAGTTCTCATGTAAAAAGCCCCAGAGTACAATTATCTCAATCCACGTCTCTTCTAAAAGGCTCTTAGAAGCTGTGGTTTCTCTTTAAGGTTAGCTGCTGCAGTGCCTCTGAATAAGGTTAGTGCTACCCTCGTGCACTCAGACAGGGTTAGCAACGGCAACATGCGCATCGCTAATCATGACATTTGTTCTCTGCTGAATGCTAACGTCAATGCTAACCCAGTTTTATCAATGCTAGCGCTGTCTTGAAAATTGAATTGGTTTACAGGAGGACGTCAACAATAACCCCTAGAGCGCATATGAGAGGAAACAGCTGAGTCCTGAGTGTCTTTGCTTTTTTGTGACTCAAAAAAAGCAGTCTCGTTTCTTGGCACAGTGCAAATCATCTCAATTCAGAAGTGTCTTTTTTCTTTTTTTTAAACTAAAAATCAGACCCATATTCACTCCATACTTATCAAAGATATAAAGTGATTTGTCAGAGCGGGCAGCTGTGCTGTATAATCACATGTATGATGTTTTCTGTGCCTGTTTATGAAACGATGTGCCTTTTATTAGCCAAAAATCTACATCCCCATATCCTCATTCCAGGAGAGTGGGTTGTATAAGACTGTTTGAAGTGTAGCATTCATGTGTGTCTACACAGTGCTCGTGCACACACTCGTGTGCTCACACTTGCATATGCAGATGCTGCAGAATGGCTTATTTGCTGTGTGTAAAAGATCTAACAGCCTTAGCCGATTCTAATGAACCAATTATAGTCTCTCCCACTTCTTTCCTTTCATTTGATATTGAGATTCATACTGCAAGCTAAGCTGCTTTTCCTTATTGCATTTCATTAACTTGTCCAAAACAATGTTTGAAGTCCAAATCAGCCATTTGCAAGCATAGCCCTTTGTTAAAATGTGACCCTGACTTGAAATTAACAAACTGGAACTAGAGGCTAGATGTACTGTTCACATCAGCATAATAGTGCACGTTCATAAATAGTGCTATTCTAATAGCACAGTTTTGCTCCCTTATTTAATTGGTACAAATGAAGTTCAGCATTACTTTATGCTGCAGGATCTCTTATTTGCCTGGAGGATTTACAATGTTTCTACCTGTTTATTGTCCGTTTATCGCAGCAGTAATAGTGCTTATGGTCATAATACTAATTTACACAAGTATTTGAAGCTATTAAACACGTGGAGAATTCCTTTTAGCTAGTTTAGCAATCCGAGCCCCGTATTCTATACAATACAGACTGAAAGAAATGACTCAGCAGGGGTGCTGTGATGACAGGTGGCATTTTGCAGATTGATGGGGAAGAAGTGGTGGAGTTTTCATGGGCTGTGGTGGTGGTGGCATGATCTGTAATGGTCCTCAGTCACCCATGTGTCATCATGGTGTGCCCTTCACTAGTAATAATAAAGGACTTTATAGGAGCCTAAATGTTCAGTGGACTGTCTGAAACCTCTTGTCGGAGACAGATTTATATCTCCTCCTCTGGGAAAAGGTTCTCCTCACCACTGACAGCTATCTAATTGTCCTTGCATTATGAATAATGCAATAGCATTATGTTGTAGCATGACGTCCAAGTGTCCCCGGCTTTAGCCGTCTGAGCTCGGAGTCCCTGTGCAGAGAGTCTGTTATGATTCCCAGATGGGTTATACCAGTAACAGTGTAGTTCCATTTTGGTGTATGACTTGCAAATACTAATAGTTTTAGAGAAAATGTTCTCTGGTATATTTGCAGTAAGCAAATAATTTGAACATTTTCTCATGAACGCACACTCACACATGTATGGTGTACACATACAGAGCTAAATGAGACAGATGGCTAACGGCTGGCAGATGAACCAAACTGTGCGTGTCATCTTCAGGTGTAATGGTGCAGTTAATGATTCTGTTTTGCTTGAATGCCGTACAGTATTATATAAATTACAATGTGTGCATTATCGGTTAGTGTGAGAGACAGAAGAATTTCTCTCATTTTAAGTTGTTGCTCATCAGAACCATCCCCGGCTTGATATGAGAGTTTAAATCAGTCAGATAAAACATCAAAGTTTTGCCCTGAAACTTGGTGTGTTTTTAGCCTGACCTGATTGCATTATCTGGTTGTTGGGATGCAGCAGTGAGCTCCAAGGCTTCAACATGTTTTATAACATCCAGACCTCATTGTGGGATTCAGCAGCATGTCCTTGGAAAAACCCTCTCTCTCTCTGTCTCTCTCTGTCTCTCTCTGTCTCTCTCTCTTTCTTTCTCTCTCTCTCTCTCTCTCTCTCTCTCTCTCTCTCTCTCTCTCTCTCTCTCTCTCTCTCTCTCTCTCTCTCTCTCTCTCTCTCTCTCTCTCTCTCTCTCTCACATGCACACCATCTCTCACTATCTCTTTCTGTATGTGTGCGTGTAAGTGTATTATATCTGAAAAAGATCTTGGTAGACAAACCTCTCCTGAGTTTATCGATTGTGTCCGATTCCATCCTCTACTGGGGGTAGGGGGGCAGTACCACACCAAACCTGTACCTTTTCAATACTGGGGTTTGTGTCTGTATACCCTGACATGAACATTATCATGGGATGTATTATGTTGTTTGTTGCTCTTGGCGATTCCTCAGAGAATACACCAGGCTCTGGGATTATCCCAGACGGACAGTTTCACATCACCTGAAATAAGACATTTCATTTCTCTCTCTCTCTCTCTCTCTCTCTCTCTCTCT
>BJFM01000987.1:176913-193030 GCA_016586285.1 Arothron firmamentum
CCCCCCCCCCCTTTAGTCTCTCTTAATCCCCTCTCTGCCCTTTTCTCTCACTTGGCCAGCCACTTTGCCACCGGGTTCGTTCATCCTAGTCTCAGCAAATGCACCCCCCGCCCACCCTCTCCTTCTCAGTAATCCTGCTCTTCATTCCTCCCCCCACTCTCATCCTTCTGTGTGCTGCATGGATGTTAGCGGTGTGAGGAGACACTAATGGGACTTGAGGAAAACATTGTCATAGTGCCTGGAAAGCACAGAGCCGGGAGCCATCCAGGAAGCAGCCAGAAAGGCCTGACATTAGATTTGCTAATGGAAGGTTAACAGAACACAGAGAAGACTGGATGGAGAGGGGAAACACAAGGACTAGAGAAGATAAAGAGGATGACAGCAGTATGGAGGGTGGGCACAGTGAAGGAGAGCGAGCATGACACAGAAAAGGAGGCAGATAGAGGCAGTTTCTGGGGAGATGGCGAATGATCTCATCCTCTCTTGGCTCACGCCAGTACTTGGGGACCAGGAAAAATTGGTGTGTGTTTCCTGCATCAATGTGCCAATCCTCTTTTCTGGTTTCAAGAAGAGATTGTGGCACCAGGCGTGACGCTGCCCTTCAAAGGCAAGGGGAAGCATGCCTCTCTGCTTGTGTGTGTGTGTGTGTGTGTGTGTGTGTGTGTGTGTGTGTGTGTGTGTGCGTGTGCGTGTGCGTGTGCGTGTGCGTGTGTGTGTTTGACTACAAAGGAATTCTTGCTACCCTTCCACCCCCATCCCTGATTTCCTTGACAGCCCTGATGACATACACTGCTGCCATCACAACAGGAGAGATGGTCTCAGACAACTCGCCCATCCATGGTTTTCTGCTCATTTGTTGTAGCACCAGCACTAGTGTCATTACTCACAAAATCTTGGTTTGACAAATTTAAACTTTTAGAGTGTGTGTGAATAAAAAAAAAAGCAACTGTTTGTCATGTGTGAAGCCCGTGTAATACTGCAGCTCAGTCACAGCCCATGGGCTGAGAGGGAAACTGCACACAGGAGGTGTGAAGCAGCCAGTGACAGTTTCAACCCTAAATGGCATTTTTGACTAATATGCCTTTCTCTTCTGCTAGTGCAAGCAATGCAATACAGAAGAGTAATAATTCTATGCAGGGCAATACTGGTGGTGACTGTTATGGATGAATTGATGTGTGTTTGGCTTTGTGCATCTGTCTGTGTACCTGTCACATTCATTTACACAGTATTTGTTCCTGCTGGAATGAACATTAGAAGAAGGAGGAAGGGAGACTGGTTTTTCAGATGCATCATCAGCGTTTTGCTGACCAGGCGCATGGCTGACTTTGTTGCCTATTAGGAAGCAAAAGTGGTATCAGGGCGGGCAGGTAGTAGGACAGACAGAAGTCAATATACAAGAGTTTGTTTTAGTGGCACATCCATACACATATTACTGAATGTTGGATTAGAACACTCTGTATTGCATTGAGTCTTGTTTTTGTAGTGTTTTCAGCTTTGATAACAGTAGAACTTCTTGAATTTGCAACTTGCAAGTTTTTACTGATGTGTATACAAAGTTTTATCAGTCTCAGATTAAACTGACATTCAGGAAATGTTTGGAAATAGCTCCAGTTCACTAGTAAAAGTTCAAAAAAGTGCCATCTAAGACACTGGAAACCAATATCCATTAGAAAACATTTGTAGTATTGGAAGCTCTTACAGTAAATAGATTGATTGGGATGGAGTTTTGCTCCTGAATTTAAATTATATTATATTTCTTCTCTTCATTCATATTGATTTTTTTTTTTTTTTTGGTTCAATCCAAATTCTCATTGCTCATTTCTGTGTGTACAAAAACGACCATTAGCAAACGGTAGTTTTATGGTAATCCACCAGATTCCATCTTGTAACATATACTGACAAAAATATTACTGTCATGTAAAACTGAAAAAGACAATTGCCGACATGTGCATACCAGACAATACAGATTTCTATAGCCATACAATGGCGGGGCAGTTGGTGACAGCCATTGAGGTAATGCTCAGACTCAGCAAGCCTCTGGCTCTGTTCTCTGTGTGCGACTGTGTGAACACACTCCAGTGTCCCCTGCCGCTCTCATCTGTCATGGCGACAGAAGGCTGCTGTGCCACCACAAGATGCCTTTCTTTGGTTGTGACAGACGTTGCACTGTACATATGTTTGCACGTTCCACGTCTTTGTCTGATACAACAAAGTGGTAACTGAACTGCACGCCTGCAGCCAACAGCCCAGAGGATCCTGCATTTACTGGAGATGCTGCTAAACAAACATGGTTGGTGCATACAACCACTTCTGTCTGTTTGTTGGGAAGCATTTGTTCCCCTGAGGGTGGAAATGTTTTTATTTTGTCATACTTAAAAGTAGCCAGCCAGAATCAACAGCTCTGCTCTTCTTGTTGCCTGCTTTCTAATTCACGCTCCATCTTCTGGCTGTTGCAGTGTGGAGGGTAATGAAGTCAGCGGAGATGGATGGGAGGATGGTGAGTGAGAGATGGTGGAAAGATGGAGAGGAATTCAGAGTGAGAAAGAAAGTAAAAAAGGAGGTGGGAGACAGTGTGAGGAGTTTGATTTCTGCAATTGTCAGAGGCTCTGCAATATTAATGTGCTGAGGATCCCACATTGTCACTGAGTATCTCAGTTTGTCACGCCATGCCTCATGTGCATGCATGTGTATGTTTGCCACACTAGTTTGTTGTTACCACACATGTCCCATAGCAAAGCCACCTGTCAACACCTTCATGTCATGTGGAGATCACTCAGTAAAAAATGCTCTGACTGTTGCTCTGACCACATGGGATGAGCACACACGGTCCCTCAGACTCCTCTGACTGAACGAATGAGACTCAGCTTTGTCAGTCTGCATCAGCTGCACAGGTTGAAGAAATAGAAACAAACTGCATGATTTAGTGTGTGTGTGTGTGTGTGTGTGTGTGTGTGTGTGTGTGTGTGTGTGTGTGTGTGTGTGTGTGTGTCTGTGTGTCTGTGTGTCTGTGTCTGTGGGAGGATGGGTGGTTCATTACAGTCTGCAGTCAACAATAAGTGTCAGTTAAAAATAAAAATCAGATATATTCCGTGTTTCTACAATAACTCAGAATTCAAACAGGCTGAAATATGAACCCTTTTGTTTAGTGATATTGTCCAAAACTAACTCTTAACTACAGAAGTTAAACTCTGTTCTGGAAATATTTACAGTAGAAGATGACAGATTCAGTTCTTGTCATGTGATGTGATATTCAAACATAGCCAAAAGTAAAACAAACAAACAAACAAAAAACTTCTAATATGCACACGTGTGAATGAGAAATATAATTGATTTTGGAAATGAAAACAAAAATACGTTCGGTGCTGTCACTACCTCCACTTTCATTTAGACTTTGTTGATAACTGATACTGCCTTGTTTGAAAGTAGCCCGATTACATATTTAAAAGTCACTCCTACCTTTTGAGCTGTCACTTTATTTCATGAGTTTCACTTTAGTTCATGAGTTTCCAGTTTCCAGGATACTAACCTTTGGTACAATGACTGTAAATTGGCACATAAACTAAGTTAAAGCTGACCACAAAAGCATCCTGCTGCAGACTGTTAGGGTTTTCCTAATGTCTTAAATGTCTTGTGGATTTTAGTGTCTCACTGTGGCTGTAGTGGTACAATGTTTGAATTTATTGGTGAAAGCTGTTGAGATCCTGCTGCTTAACAATTTCAGTTAAATGCCAGTTTCCTTAGTAAGTTACAGCCAGTTGCAAATGGACTTTTAGTAGTGTTTTCTTTGTTTTTTATAGCTGTGACCTTAAAATATGTATAATCAGTTGCTGTTCCTGGGAAAGTATCATTACACACCCTGAGCTAGTGACTCCCGCTCATCTTTTATCACATGCCATGTGCTGCATGCACTTTCACCAGGACCGTAAAGTAGAATTTATAACTTCATGCTCAATGACAATTTGTTCATTGACTTTACTTCAAGAATTATCTGCAGCCAAAAAAGCAATTACCTGAAAAAAAAAAAACCATAATAGGAGCCAAATGACAAACAGAAAGATAAAAGAGGGAGAACACCTCTAGAAAAGAACAGATGTGTAGAGGGAGAAATCGCGTATTGTGCTGGCCATCTTCCCAGAGCGCTGGGATCGATCCGCAGAATGAGAGCAAGCTTCACTCGTTCCTCTGCCGCTAGAATCAGCCGGGCTAATAATGGAAAGCAGTCATCATCTCTGCTCGCGAATGCCGCTTCCCCTTTCTCACTGCTTTTATTCCATTTTTCTGGGGAAACAATCACAGCCAAATCTGAGGGCCGCCTCTCTCAAATGATATGACATTTGAAAAACAAACCCGTTTAGCTGGGGGAGTGGGCGTCAAACAGCAGTGGCTCTTCTGAAACTCTGGATCAAAGCATTGGGGGTTATTCAGCACACACACACACACACCGACACACACACACGCTGTTAATTCCTCAGACTTGTCATCACCAAAACAATAGTGGAATCAACAGGGCTGAGACCAAGTGGTCCAATCATGGCTCCTGCACCTCCTCCACCTCCACTACCTGCTCATCATAATGGGCTAAACGACTTTTTCCTCTGCGCTCATTTCACCACTCACTGCCAAACCAAACAATCAGGATTCAGGAAATCAAGACACTAACTATTTACCATTTGCTATCTCGGTATTTTCCTCTTGGTGTGTGTGCAGATTTGTTTGTAGGTTTTATTTTTTTGTGTGTGTCATTGTCTTGATTCCGTCATCATCAACTTCTCCAAATTCACATTCAGCACAGGCTCTATCCTCTTCTTCAGTGCTGTGACAATATTATTTTACTGTCAGATATTGGATGCAATCCCAGCTCTGCCATGACAGTAAACATGGCTGCGTTTCTCTGGCTCATCCTCTACTGTCTTCTGGTTGTCGGCTCCAGCCTGCAAACTCCTACACAGCTGCCATCTAGGATATGGTCCACGTTCACTTAGCTGTGGATGCTTTAATCTTTCATAGACCTGTGTTGTGTGTATGTATGAAAGGTTATTAGAGTATAGCCAGCTTAGTGGGGCTGCTATGAACAATATAGCTGGTATTCACACGGTTTCACTGTGTCAACAGCTAGATCGGCTGGAGTTAGCTTTAAACTACAAGCACTTCGTGTAGGGAGGGAGGTTTTGCTCGAACTTTCTAACAATGTGTCACAGCTGCCGGTCTGCTCCGGCTCTCACCCTCCCCTCACCGGTTCACCTGGGCCACGTCGCCTGATCAGCAGCACCTGCAGCTCATCTGCCAATCTGCACCTGTCACTGTTGCTGGGCTGCTCTGGCTCTCGCCCTCCCCTTTCTGTCTCACCTGTGCTGCAGCCCTAATCAGCCGCACCTGCACCTCATCAGGTAATCAGCACGGCTACATGAGCCACAGACTTGAAGAGACTCGTTGCCAGATCATGTGTGCTTCTTGTCCGTTTGTCTGTTTGTCCCCAGAACTTTTCTCATGATATGCAAGACCCTCCACCTGTGGATTATTGCCGGTTAGTCTGTGATCGACCCAGCCTGCTTCTGACCTGCCTTTTGAGTCTGTTTTTCCCCTGGATTTCCTGTGCTGGATTTTTGTGTGAGCCTTTTATGTTTTTCATCCTGTGCACTGGCTTTTTGTTTAAGTTCAACAAACACCTTTTTGGGCAGTCTGAGACCGTGTTCTGCATCTGGGTCCTCAATCCTGATCCGTGACAACAATGATCATGGTAAATAACGCAACACAAGATAATTCTGTCAGTGAATGCTGGTGAGAGTGGGTGACTCATCAACCTAAACCTATTTTACAAATGTTGTCCTGGTTTCATGGGCCAGAGAACACTTATTGGTGTTCTGAAGCTCTTGTGCTTATTGTCAGACTTAAGTGAGTGGTTGTCATTCAGTCTGAGATTACTGCTTCAACACCACTCAAATTGGTGGTTTTATTGCATTAAAATTATCCTCTTGAGAAATTTGGAATGTCACCTTTGCCACTTCAAGTTGTTGCAATGTTTGCTTCACTGTGGTTAATCTAAGCTGCATCTTCACCTCAGAGTGTGTGAAAAGAGAGATTGGCCTTATTTTCTGAATGTTCAGAAAATGCTCAGTCATTGCAATTCCTTCTTTTACTTTGGGTTTATGTGTAAAACTCACTGTGGAGTTAAGAGATGAGAAGTAAATTAGAGCAGATGAGAAGACCACCAAAATAAAAGTTAGATATTTGATTGTGACCCTCACATTGTAATAAAGATACATCTGGTCTTTGGGATTCTGCCAGATTCAGCTCTTTCATGGAGAAAACTTGATAACCCTCACACACACACACACACACACACGTTGTGCCGTGTGTGTACGTGTCAGAGGGCAAGCTGTCATTCAGACAATAATATCTCAATGGGGATGTGGCATCATGTATGAGTCACATGTCAAACACACTTCAGAGAGTTCACACGCTGTGACTGTCTGATGTCTACAGTCTGATGTGCTGGGAGGCAGACACAAGCAGCTGGTACATACAGGAGGAGTTACTCTAAGATGGAAAGAGTTTTCCTTGATCCTTCTACCCTCCTCCTCCTATCCTCCATCAGCCAAGCCAAAATGTCCCAGTCCAGCTTTCAACATCCTGTTGACTCGCCTCTCCAGATCCATACAGCTCTTTTGTCTGTCTGTCTGGTTGTCTATGTGCAGAGATAGATTTCTGGGAGCTGGGAGGGTCATTACATTTCATCAACCTTGCACAATAACTTGAAAGCACTAATGGGGATCATTACTTATTCATTGCTCGGAAGCCTGCTTTTTTTCCTCTCCCTCCATTTCCAGTAAAAAGTGAAATACAATATAGCCCCAGATATCAGTTTTGGTTTTTTGTTGTTAATGAAAGCATCTTGGGTTTTAACAAGCTATATTTACATAAACTTGTCTATTAGGCAAATACCATTATTAATGCTGAGGCTGGCAATAGTGAAACGTATTTAATGCTGGTGATGTTAAAGACAGAGCTTTGCTGTCAGTGTTGTGCGTTTGTTGGCTCAGTGGAGATGAACAGTTTTCCTTTGATGAAGGGAACAATAACGTTTCTTCAATCTTTGATGAGCATCTCATTTTCTCTCCTCAGTTGTGAATTCCCTTCATCAGCTCCTCAGGTCTGGGAAAGAGTTGTCAGATACTCTTCAGCTAGTTAGCTGCGAGTCTTTGATCATGGCAAAAGAGGTGCTCAGTCAACACAAAAACCAACGTCTTTAAAGGAACAGCATGCCCGACTCTGCAGCTCTGTGTGCACACAACGTTAAAGTAACATCTCCTGCTGACAAAGTGGTTCAACTTCCGTGTCTCTGCACTCCTGCTGGCAAGTCTAGACATTTATTCATACGCCTCCCTTCTGGAGGGAGTCTCTGATGTTGACATCTTCATAAAACAGACAGAGTGGGTAGTTGAGCAAATCAAGAGAAAGGGGGTTCAAAAAATTCCACATGCAGCTTGGAGGAATTTATTTATCAGTGTAAAAAAGATTGTTCACGATTTATGTACAAGCTAATTTAGGAGGATATGTCTGCAGAACTTGACTCGGAGCAAAATAAAATAGCTGGCTAGCAAACAATTTAAACTATTACACGTGCATGAAGATTGTATTAAAAGGGTAAACCATGTCACAGTAGTTTGTGCGTGTGTTGTGGATGAACGTATAAGTATCCATGTGCAAGACAGTTTTGCCACTGGGTTTTTCTGTGTAAACAGCCGGTTTGGGAATCACTTAACTTCTGTCACTAGCTGTTAGGTCTCTGCTGGCCAGAGGGCAAAAGAAGAATGTGAGAAGGAGGGAGACATTCAGCAAGGTTAAAAAAAAAAGCATATTTAACAATAGTGCTTTTTAGTTTTCTATCATTCCCCGTGTTTTTAGATCTCTGCTCCTCCTCTTGATCCATGTCACAGTTTAACAGCAAAAGTAGAATTTGTATGTGGATGTAGCCTCCGGGTCTTTGCAATCCGAAGAGACAACGCAAATCTTTGTCCATGTGCACATGTTCGTGTCACTCAGCCACCCACACAGCTCAGAGTCCTGTCTCTACTACTGCCTCCTCATCTCACCCTGAAAGGTCAGAACTCATCATCACGTCAGATGGAGTTTATTCATTCCTGCGCGCCCACCAGCATCATTCTCACAAACTTGACTGGGAGACTGACTGAATGTTGGACACTTTTCATGTCTCTGACATTCTGTCCCTCACTAATGAATACCCAGACCCCCCTCCTGCTCTGGATGTGTCTCTTCACTTTTGTGTATGTGACATGCGTGAAGATGTGCACGCGTTGACATGGATTTCATCATTGATTATACATCTGCGTGCTTTTCTGATTTGCTTGCAGGTGAGGAGAAGAAAGCATGTGCTGAGATTTTCCTTAAATCCCACCATTATCTTTATTCAAAGCTGTGCTGCACATTATCTGATGGTGCACAGAAATTCCTCGATGCCGACTGTGGAAATCGGTTTTACCAGACACCATACACACAAAGAAGAGACTGAGACAGAGAGAAGGAGCGTAATCGGTGTCAATTATCATCAAGCCTTTATAGAGACTATTTAAAATTCTTTGCCAATTAGAACACCTCCCTTCCTCATTCCTCTTGTGGCTTCTGTTTCTCTTTTAATGGTCTCACCAGTCTTCACATGCCAAGACTTTGATACACCATGTTGGGGTGAGGAACCAGGGCAGGCTGCACGCAGTCAGACACTTGTTCTAGAATCACTAGCATGAGGAGGAATTGAGTAGGTTGCACTGCGAGCGGCACGATGTGGTCTGAATTACTGCAATAATCCAAATGAACATAAATGTTTTTTTGCCAAATGGCCTCAAGCTATAGTCAAAGTAGATTAGAGGTGGAAGCTGAGATCTAAAACGAAAACTCCCCATGTAATCTGTTACAGCAAAAGAGGAAATATTACATGCCGGGAGATGCCGCCTCTCGGACCAGACCCTTAATTACCTATCTTGTAAAAATCTGGTTTGAAATTTACAGGGTTTGCAGCCACAGCGGCTGCTGTTAATTCTTGTCTGCATTGTGTTCCTTCAGATCTTGTTGTTCTTTTGAGGAAAACAAGAGTATAATGGAACCTGCTACTCTAAAGCCAATTAGAGGGACAGCAACATGTCTGTGGGACCAGTGAAGTGTCTGGTTTTGTCCAGGCCCACTGCATACCCCTCACTAAGTACTGTATTTACTGTAGTACCAATTCTAAACATCTGAGGTTATACAAGATGACTTTATGTTTACATCATGTTTAGGAAGAGATCATCTTAGATCTTTTGTCAACATCTTTGTCAACATTCTTTCTCCTCCTGTGCATGTTACACTGATTCCATCAGCTATATTCAATGTGTTCTGATCAAGCCAAGTCAACAGATAGTAATACAGCCAGGGTCGCCACAAATCCTCTCGAATTTAGAAAGGGCAGAGGGAATGAAATGGAGAGAATAGCAGTCCAGCCGTCCTTGTCAGTATAAAAACATTGCAGACAGAGAGGCCATTACAGAGGGGAGGAGAGAACCAAAGGAGGAGGTGGCTGTCAAGAGTTTTGAGATGTCAGTGAGAGGAGCAAATGGTAAACTGAATTACTGGTCTGGTCTGGTTTATTGATGTGCTGGATTTGAGGCACAGGCAGGCGTAAGTTCCCTTTCAACCTGCAGCGCCGCCGGATCACAGGCCCGGCCTCCCTGGAGAGTACACTTTACCAAACACACCACTCCGCTAGGGATCGAAATAGAAAATGAAGGGCTTTTTTTTTTTTTGCTTTTTTTTTTTTAATCTCATAACAGAACAGGTGTTTTAAATGAAGTTCTCCCAATGTCTGTTTTTTTGTGAGTGTTGTAGGACAGATTTTTCAGAAGAAATGGTTCATATTATCATATTATGCACCTATATAAATTACATATGTAACCAAAATGTCCATTACTTTCACATTTGCTCCCATAGTCTTACCTGTTCATACACATGTCTGTCTGAAGCAGCTAACAGAGATGTACAGGAGTCCAGTGTGTAGGAGCAGATTATGGCTACTGCTAGCTCCTTGTAGGCAGCCTGTGCTGTGCTGGAGCTGTCAGGGAACATTGTAAATTCATGAGGGAAGCTCACACCCACCTTCAATTACAGGCTTGCACTGACAGCCAGCCTCTCTGTTCATCAACCAGCCAGCCCACCCAGTCATCAGCTAACCTTGGCTTTCCCCATTCCCACTCCAGACAAGACTACCTGTAGTTCAGAGCCTTCATCAGCAACCCTTCATGGTCTACAGCTAAACTTTCTGAAGGCAGCACAATGTTCTGCTTGAGCAAAACACCAACTAAATTGCAGATCGTACATTTCAATTTAGCTTGCATCCTATACTGCTTTTAGCTGCCGCTACAGTTTTAGATTTTGTCCACGTTCATTAAATGTCTTTTTAGACAGGAATGTAATCATCGTCTACTTCCTAACATGCACTCATCTCCACTTGCTCTTCATCTTCTTTCTTTGCTTCTTTTGAGCTTTTCCATCTCAGTTTGATACTTCAATAAATAAACAGTAAAAATCTGCATTGTTATATGGTAAAGCTTGGGACAGAGGTTGGGATTCCTCAGCTGTATGTAGAGAAGAACTCTGTGCTGTGGATCCGACATCCGGCTTTAGAGTGACCCAGAGATCCACTATGTAGATGACAAACTGCTACTAATCTAATCTGCACGTTTGACAAAGACTATGATCTAAACCAATCCTCCTTAAAGTTTTCTTTCTCATTTTCATGAACTTATTCTTCCATCTTATCTGCATTCCCAGTTGGTGTCTTTAGTGCAGGTAATTTGAATATGCAGATGTGAATGTATGAATGATTAATTATATTAATACATTTGAATTCTGGGAGTTATGCTACAGCTATGCAGATATCAGACGACTGCTGATTTGCATAGATCTTAACCTTATCCCACACGGGTAAAATGAACCAAACGGCTGCTCTTCAGGTTAATTTACAGATACAAAATGAGTGTTATGTCTCATGGTGACAGTTTCCTCATTTTCACTCTGCTAATTAAGCCACAGTCCAAATATTTCAGTCACATGGGACTGTGGGGAAACGTTAAGGGTCAAGGAATGTTTTAGCTGATGTATTAGCCCAGCTTATACCCTGACATGGCACATACACGTTCGCATGAGGTCAGTGTGATCGATCATTCTCAGAGCCACGACCAGTTTGATTTTCTCTCTGCTTTAATTGGACACAGGAGACCCTAGTTGGGGAAAGGACCTGGGATATGATCACAAGCTTTTTTACAGCTGCAATGAAATGATTAGTCAGAATGACAGCAGCAATGTGTTTGGAAAGCTGTTTGTGTCACTAATAATTTCTAATTAAAAATACAAATTACTAATAATTTTAGTGTTTTCCATCAGGCTGTCTGATTGGGAATGATTGAATCATAATAATCATGTAGATGTCTAATTTTGTTGCTGCTGGACTTGTTTAGTCAAAAATGATCTTTGTGTTAGTTGTATGATTTCAGACCACTTAAATAAATCGGAGTACTTGAAAATTGTTCAGAACGTTTGTAATTGGAATGCAGTTAAGATATGCTTTACTCAATAATACTGAATTTGATAGGATCCAAACTGTGAGTATCTGCATACTTTTAATTGGATTTCTGGAGTGTGTTTATAAAATAATAAGCAGCTTGTCCTTTCGTGCTTTTTGTGAATAATACTTCTTAGTCTGTGTAATGTACATTAGCAGTCACCTCATGACACCAAAGTCCCAGGTTTGATTTTTCAGCTCTAGGTCTATGATATGGCATTTACATGGTCCCCGTGTTGGTTTTCCTCAGGTACTTTAGTTTCCTCCTACAGTGGGTCCAAATGTATCATTACATCTCCGAATAATGACTTTAAGATTAAACATGTACAATAATTATGTTTCTAGCCTTATAAGCTGGTTAAGTTTAGGATTTATGTCATTAAATTTAAATATCCCTTTCAGCAAATGTTTTTATGCACGTTGTATCTTTGGCCAATCAAGTTACAGAACGGTTGCTATGACATCCATGTAGCCTCATTTTCTGCAGGGCTCCCATGCTTACATTACCACAGGAGTGCATTTTTGTGTTCCTGCCATCAAGGGAAAGAAGTGAACAACTATTATGATACTGCTTTGCCTTCTTCAGTGAAGTCTGATCTTTTGGTCTTTTTCTGATGCCAAAAAAACAGCAAAAGTGAGCAGTTTCCATTTATATCTGATTAAGATTATATAGTTCTGTTTAACATGCTTCTATAGATATCTGGCTCATCAAGACACCCTCTCTCCAACATTATCTCAGAAATATCAAACTGTACATATAATCCTTGTCTGCACTATTCATATTCCCGCTGCATTCGTTCCCAAAGATCTGCAGTTTCCCCTGCCCTAGTATGCCTCAACAAATTTATCACACACACACACACACAAAGGGGGATATGGGAGGAGGCGTGGGCATAGGGGCAGTCTGGGGTCAATTAGCATTCATAAAAGACAAATGAATCCATAGCTGTGGCCTAATACCAATTACTTTTGATCACCTAATCAATTAGAGTTGGTTAGGGTTACTGTAGCTAAATAGAAAATTAACTGCGATGTTCAGCGTCGGCGTCAAAATGACTTCTCATCAGCCACCACATCGGACATGTTAATTTCCTCATCAAGGTGGAGAATAGAAGGGTATTCAGCCACCTTGTCCAAAATGAACACGCACACACACACGCGCACACACACACACACACACACACACACACACACACACACACACACAGTTATCACAAGCCCTTTATTAAATATCCCAGTGGCCCCTTAATATACAAATAGCATCTGATTCTATCAAGCAGTATAGAGAAAGAGAGGGCGAGGGAGGGGAGAAAATTAACGGCGTCCTCAGTGGCAGCGAGAAAATGCAGCACTGAGAGAAGAAGCAAATGAGTAATTCAGAACTGATTGATTGTACAAGAGAGACTGAGAAATTGAGAATGAGAGAGATAGAGTGCAGAAGAGTGGGAGATGCAAAAAGCAGGAGACAGATAAAAAGGACCATAGATTGCAAGCGAGGGGTGGAGGGCCCAGAAGTGACGGGAGGAAAATGGAAGGCAGAGCTGTGATAGTGAGAGAAAGGTTCAGATGAGAGACAGATGTGGTGGTGGTCGCTGCACAAACCCTCAGCTTGTCAGAGTTGTGGCATGTACAACTCTGAACATTTAATGAACCCTTAACCTAGTTTAAGTTCAGCTATGGCTTCAGGCCTGTGGAAGAGGAGTGACAGCGATACCAGGTCAGGCCCAAAGAGGGGGAGAGCCTGGTGGTAAGTATTCCCAGATCCAGAGAGCAACGGGAGATGCAGGGCAGAGGGTGTCAGGTGGGGGACAGGCTGGGTATGACTGGAACATCAGCGTTCAACCTGGCTGAGATCAACTGTGGTTATCCAGCCATCGAGTCAGGTCTTCATTATTTGGGTGTAGTCACAGTACCGAGGGTGTGTGGAGAGGTCTAGATCAGGCTCACATGTCCAGATGCTGGCATTTCAGTCCATTCTTTCTTGCGAATTAACTGTGGTTGAAGTGCGATTTGACAAAACAGCTGCTTTCAAATCACGCAACAAATTCTCTGTCAGATTGAGGTGTGGATCATCTATACTATAATGTCATCATCAGCGCAACATAGAGCATTTTATTGTGGTCATGATGTGACTTGAATGCTTGCTTAGCTCTAATCAGTAATTCTATGCAGTATACTATTTATCGTATGTTTGTGTTCATGCTTGAGTGTGCCACTGCTGCAAGGAACTCCCAATAGATGCTTTAGTTGTTTACTTCCTGCACCGAAAATTACACACTGAGTCACATACGCTACAGCTTACACTACATATGTCAAATGTGTGACTCTCACTCAGACAGCCATTTGTGTGGATTCATTCTCATCCCTGTAAATTCACTTGTCTTTGCCCTCCATGACTTGGCCTGCCCCCTCCCCCGTGTCTGTGAGGCCAATGGCCAAGACAGGCTCACACGACGCAGTATTGATGTGGACGGCTAGTTAGCTCCCCATCTCTACATATAGTCCTTCCTGTCTAATTAGTGCTGAAGGAGGAGAGGGTGTCTGCTTGTCTGCGAGGTGTGTGCGTGCATGTGTATGTGTACATGTGTGTCCTCGCCTTTGCTCTCTTATCTGGGAGCTCTCATTAACCAAGCTTTATTTTCCTTAGCTTCATTAGCATTCCCATGACAGCAGCTGTTACCTCAAAGCTAGGCTAAATGCTAGATGGTAGCCACAAGAAGTCAGTCTGCCCCTTTTCATTAACATTAGTCTGTTTACATTGTATAAGTGTTTGTAAATGTAGCACAGTCTCCTCTGATAGCTCTTTGGCAGTGATTCTCCATATCAAGCATTTGCTTTTACTGTTCTGCTAGCAAATAGCAAGAGAAAAATCATCTGTCCTGCATAATAAGTTAAATCTGTTCCTACCTTTGGGTAAGTCTGCCCATGAGGAGTTCAGGGTACTCTATTAACATGAAGCCAGCGTCTGCACAGACATATTTCCTCCAGGTGCAAGACACTGCAGATTCTAATGACAAAACAGAGGGAAAGGGACTAAAATGAGGAAAAAGCATCAGCAGGGGAGCTGGTATGGGGGAAGGTAGAGGGGATGGCAAAATGGGGGATGAAGGATCATAACAGGAGTGATGGATGGAAAAGGCTGTCAGAGGTCTTTTAGGGATCCCAGTATATGTTCCTCATTATAGTGAGGCATTCTCTAGAGGGTTTGTGACAGATAAGGAGGAGATATGTAAAGTCTCCAGGCCGTGGCTGGAGAATACCAGCACTGGAGTGGAGCCAAGGTACAGCCACCATCCATCCGTACAGATCACCATGGAGAAGAGCCAGCCACAGTCCCAGCAGATGAGGTTCAAAAGTCAACTCTACATTAGCTCCAACCATCCTCTTCTTTTTGCTTCCACTAATTCCTCAATAAATGGAAACAAATTCTGGCTTTACATTTAATCAATGTGTGGCTGAATTTTTACATACATTTCAGTCAGTGATAAAGGCAGTGTATTTAAATCCCTTTATATAATGCCCTACACAGGATTAGTATTACCAGTGGATTCACAGTAATTTGTAGTAAAAGTGGAGATCATCTTTAATCTTAATCTGGTGGGAATGAGCAACATCCCTTATTTGTGGTGTAAAAATTCTGAATTCTACGTAGGCTGCAGTGAAAATACTGCAGATCCTCTACACTAAAATACGTTTTTAAAGAATCTGGTTGAATATCACTCCAGGACTGAGATGGGTAAGAGCATTGCGAATAATTATGCAGAAAGCGCCATACATTCAATCTGTCTTTCCACATCCATCTCTCCCTCCCTCCACAGTCTCTCCCCACTCTTTATCACTCTTTGCTCCGCTCACTCTAAACACCCACTAACCCTGTCTGTCAGCAGCCGGCTGCTTACATATCCATGCAGGAGCTGAAGTGGTCATTATTCACAGCTTAAAACATGGCTGTGTGCTGTGAAATTGCTCACAGTGTGGTAACACGCATTCAGAAATGCAATTAGCATACCTACTTTATACGTTAGCCCATCGATATGCACAGCCACCTCTCTCAGGACCCCCGCAGTCAGCCCGACACTACAATCACCATGAAGAAAGGCTTATTTTCCGTCCTGGACTCTGGGGTGGAGAGGACAGGGCAGTACTGAGACATGTGAGTGATCAGAAATGCTGTCTTGTAGTCCTTTATCTTAATATCAGTCTGGCATTTTTGTCCAGAATATGTCCCTAAGGGTGTGTTGCATAAATGGATAGAAACCTCTGTCCCAGGTGGATTTACAGAACTGCACGTGGGGACCAGAACGGCAATAGAATAATGTTATTTCAACATGGCCAGTGACTCCTCTAAAGTGGATCCCTGTAGAGACTGTGTCCACACAACCTTAATATGATTCACTCGCTCACTTTGCTGCTTTGCTGAAACACACACACACACACACACACACACACACACACACACACACACACACACACACACACACACACACACACACACACACACACACACAC
>BJFM01000987.1:193053-210354 GCA_016586285.1 Arothron firmamentum
TAATTTAGAGATGTCTAGCTCATGGTTTGAATAAGTAAGAGCAACCCCATCACCAGAGCCAACTCCTCTCTGACCACGTAGTCTAATCAGCTCATGCATATTGCAGTGCTTGCTTACTTGATAGTTCTGTAATTAGTGCTTACTGGATAGTTTTGTAAATTACCAGTCCCCTGGGAATTTGATGGGACTGTCTGTGGGGAAAAAAACCCATTCATATAGAAGGATAGATAGATATTAACAAAGAGAGATTCTTGCAGGCTACCTGCTTGTACATAATAAAAGTAGAATGCTGTAAGGAATATTAATTAACAGACAGCAATGTTAATGACAGACCTTATTCTTGATGATGTATGAAGAACAGCAGGGTGAAACACTGAACACAAGGGAAATACTGCCTTTAGACCTGCAGTACCTCCCTCACACACACACACACACACACACACACACACACACCGAAAACAATAAAACCCTTTCAGATAGAATTTCCTGAAGCCACTCTTCAGGATGAACATTGAGCTTACTTGAACTCTGTTGCCTCTTGCCTGGTCTTAACCTGGGGTCAGCTGACCAGTCCAGGATGGGAGGAGGAAAGTGAAGAGGTGTGTGGGAGCCTATTTCTGGGTGTCTAAATGGAAAAGGAAAGCCGTTTTGTGATTCTTTGTCAGCAGGGTTGTTGTTGTTCTGCTCTCCTTCAGTGTCTCTGTGGGTGTGTAAAGTTCTTCACAGTCAACCTGCTAAATTACTCGAGACTTAAGAAGCAGCCATCCTCGCTGCATCTTCCATCACAGTGCACAACGTTTTTATCTTAAAATTCCGTCCTACGGAAAACATTTGCATGCAGATGTATTTGAGAAGAGTAACCAGCAGCAAGGAAACGACACAAAGAGAGAACGCAGTGAGATGAGCGACAGCAGCGAGCAAAGAGAGGTTAAGTGCAGAGGCAGGCGGAGGTAAAAGGGATACAGGAAGCAAAATAGCGTAAAACGCTGAGTGCAGGGTGCTGCGTGTCAGCAGGTATCAGGGGGGAGTATTTGGTGGCTGGGCGCCAGTATGAGTGAGATGAGGGGAGGCGAGCCTGCAGAGCCAATAAATTACCGGCCTTCAAGCCCCACTTTACATTAATGGAATGTGCAGCGCTGTTCTCTCCAGTCGGCCGCTGAGATTAAAGAGTAGGGAAATGGCTGCAGACAGGCTCTCCCAGCCCAGGCTGTATCTGCTATATGGATCTTCAGGAGCCCACAGAGTGGACCCATGGAGCACGGGCTACAGTCTCTGCAGAGGAGCTGGACAAAGGCATGGCTTTGGAAATTCCATGCACTTTCTACCCATCTAAAGCAGGACATTTATCATAGTTTTCCTTATAGTTTTCGGGGATACCGTCCATGCTGCTAAAGCCTCTTCCAACAAAACCTGCAAGTATTGTGAACCTGTAATACTTTGTTTTGTGGTCATAAGCCATCAGCGTCAGCACTGACTCTTCAGCATCAGCCATAATGGTAGGATACCTTCACCTGGCTTGTATATGTGAAACACTGTATAAAGAAGTGTTTCGGGAAAAATCAACCTGGATATAGTGAGGTACTCGAAAGATTTCTGAGAGATTATGTGGGATAAAGTGTGCAAGTATGAGAGAATGCTTGTAGCATATCCACCTAAAGTCAGCACTCTTTCACAGACCCTAAACCCATTACCCAGCTATTCATCTCTCAATTGAACTGTGCCACTGTTCTGTCTTAGCTTGTCTCCTTATGGTTTGAAACTTGTGAGCAATGGAATCAGATGCATCTGGGAAGATTCAATTAAAATGCCATTGCCTTTTTTTTTAACTACTTCCCAATGCTGGCATGTCTCCTGCCAGTCTTTCAAAGTGATTACACATGATTATTTCAATTAGATGTCAGGATGTAGTGCCATCATCATCAGACAGTAATCACGTTGTGGTGAAGCAGTGGGAGACAGAGCAACAGCTCTTCTGATTCTTTCATTAAGCCAAATGAAAGAACATTGCTTAGCATTTTCATGTTCTCTTTTTATTTTGTTCCCAGTTTCACAGCATCGCACACCAAAAGCCAGAGAAAAATACACTTTTCACCCCCCACAAGCTGTTTTAATCTCCACTAATGAGTGTCATAGATTTTAGGATCTACTGAAGGATGACTAAAGATAGATGAGTGAGTGAATGACATACAAAGGACTAGCAGACCCCCTGTTGCTTTCTGGGAAGAGTCAAATAGAGCAGCAGTAGTGAAAGAGATCATGCAGGCAGTCTACATGCTACCTGGGGAGCAATGCTAATATATAAGACAATTCCTGTTGCTTTAATGAAGAACTAAATATGACGTGTTAATTGTAGATTTGAACAATACAAAAAATACATATATATCTGTGGACACTTTCCTACTTTTTTCAGTAAAAATTGAATCTACCAGCACACCACTTGAGCATTCAGGAAGAATACAGATATTAAAGGACCTATGTTGATCAGCAGGAGGTCACAAGTTATATTTCAGCTGTATTCTGGTGGAGCTCCCCCTATGCTGTCCTTGTGGAGCGCAGTATCCTATACGAGCTCCCCTGGGACTGAGGCACGGGAGAGAGCCAGCACAGGAGCTGGTGGCGCTCTGTGTTGTGATAACGGAGGCTTTGCTGGTGAAGACGTACACAGCATAATGAATAACCCACCGCCCACTGCAGCACATGCAACACACCATCCCCACATGTGCACGCACCCATGACAAAGTCAGGACCACGTAAGCGCACGTTCCTCTAATCACATTTTTGCCTTGTTGCATTATTTTCACACAATGTAATTATCAAAAAAAAAAAAGCACCATGTGAAAAGAGCACACACACACACACACACACACACACACACACACACACACACACACACACACACACACACACACACAATTACGAGGCGGCTCAACCTTCTGCAGCACATGCTTGGTTGCTTTGTAGAGGCCACGCTGACTGCATGTCTTACAGCAACATCAGTATGCTACGAGCATGGTCCTGTGTCTCCACCACCCTTCCTCCCTCTGGCCACCTCTTCGTTATGCCTCCCTCTCACTTCTGTCTTACCTCCATCACACTGTTCTATTCTTACTGGCTCTGCCACTCCCTCCATTCCTCATGTTGAATTATCCATTATCTAGTTGTCCAGCGTAAAAGAGTGGAGACTACATTCCTGTTATTCAGGGTTTGTCACGTTTCCCATATCCTCACTGCTGATGTGGGTTTTATTTCTCAAAATCATATTTCCCTGATTTTATGGTAAATAGTCTGTTAAGATCCAGCAATATTGGCTAATTTTATCTGGTTTCTGATATACCCAGGTGATGCTGGACATTGTGTGTGTGTGTGTGTGTGTGTGTGTGTGTGTGTGTGTGTGTGTGTGTGTGTGTGTGTGTGTGTGTGTGTGTGTGTGTGTGTGTGTGTGTGTGTGTGTGTGTCAGTAGGTGTCTGATGGGAGGGTGCTCAAGTGTGGAGGACTCATCATGGGTTATTAGGAGCATGCAGGGTGGCCATCAAGCATGAGAGATGGAGCAATATAGGCAGCAGAGAGAAAGAGGATGAGAAGAGTGAGAGACTATCCTCTCCTCTTTTCTTCTTCATCAGTATGATTTTAGGGAGGATTATATAAAT
This sequence comes from Arothron firmamentum, assembly GCA_016586285.1. Taxonomy (NCBI): domain Eukaryota; kingdom Metazoa; phylum Chordata; class Actinopteri; order Tetraodontiformes; family Tetraodontidae; genus Arothron; species Arothron firmamentum. The sequence continues at coordinate 196,702 of BJFM01000987.1, forward strand.
GTCATGTCATCTTTTACAAGGCCTGTGTTAAGAATGAAGGTCATATCAGTGTTTTAAGAGCTTATTTGCTTATTTAAAACTTTATTTACTGAGCAAAAAGTTACATTTACATTACATTACATTACATTACCTCATAATTGAGATGATGTGTATCCCTTTTTCTATGTTCTTCTGTAAAAAAAAGCATGCATTTGCCCTTTATTTCTTCTTCTCCCAAAGACACAATCATCGGTGCAGGACTGTGGCATTAACAAGAGCGCAGATTAGATACAGAGAGTATACAATAATGCATATAGAACACACGCTGACCTGTCACTGGCTGCTGTTAATTTCCTGCCGTGAATGCTCAGAGCAAAGATAAGGATGAAAGATGACATTCCTGACAGCATTCTATGCTAAGATGAATTGATTCCATATTCTGTGACTGCACAGTTGATATGTCACATTCCTGTATTGTCTCATGTGATTGCAGTACAATCAGGGTAGCATCCCATCCTGGATGGCAGGGAAAGAGAGGGAGAGAGACAGACAGAGAGGGAGAGAGGTCTGAAAGAAGGTACAGGTACTTGCAGCCTACATTGGCACTATTGCTCATGTTTACCAGTTCAGCTTGAGGTTCAGGTTTATTTATAAAGCAAATTTACAACTGGAGATGTCCAAAGTGCCCATCCATCCATCCATTTTCTCCCGCTTATCCGGGATCGGGTCGCGGGGGCAGCAGCCTCAGCAGGGAAACCCAGACTTCCCTCTCCCCAGCTACTTCGTCCAGCTCCTCCGGGGGGATCCCCAGGCGTTCCCAGGCCAGCCGAGAGACATAGTCTCTCCAGCGTCTGCTGGGTCTTCCAGGTCTCGCTGCCAACGTGAGCATTGAAGTCACCCAGGAGGACGAGGGAACCTCCAGAAGGGGCACTCTCCAGCACTACCTCTAAGGACTCCAAAAAGGGTGGATACGCTGAACAGCTGTTTGGGCCATAGGCACAAACAACAGTCAGGATCCATCCCCCCACCCGAAGGTGGAGGGAGGCTACCCTCTCGTTCACCGGGGTAAACTCCAACGTACAGGCACTGAGCTGGGGGGCAACAAGAATTGCTTGTCGCCTCTTACCATCGGCCACTCCAGAGTAGAAGAGAGTCCAGCCCCTCTTGAGGAGGCTGGTCCCCTTGCTATGCGTCAAGGTGAGGCCGACTATATCTAGTCGGAACTTCTCAACCTCGTGCACCAGCTCAGGCTCCTTCCCCATCAGAGAGGTGACATTCCACGTCCCTAGAGCTAGCTTCTGCAGCCAGGGATCAGACCGCCAAGGTCCCCGCCTTCAGTTGCCACCCAACACACAATGCACCCGACCCCTTTGGCCCCTCCTGCAGATGGTGAGTCCACTGGAAGGGGGTCCCATGTTGCCTCTTCAGGCCTTGCCCGACCAGACCCCATGAGTACAGGTCCAGTCACCAGGCGCTCGCCATCGTGCCCCACCCCCAGGCCTGCCTCCAGGAGGGGGCCCCGATGACCCACGTCCGGGCGAGGGAAACGCGAAACCATTTGTCGTAATCATCATAAGAAGTCTTTTTGGGCTACGCTTTGTCTGGTCCCTCACCTAGGACCTGTTTGCCAAGGGTGGCCCTATCAGGGGCATAAAGCCCCAGACAACTGAGCTCCTAGGATCATTGGGACACGCAAACCCCTCCACCACGATAAGGTGGTAGCCCAGGAGGGGCCAAAGTGCCCCCTAATGCCAATATCACAGTCATGCATTTGCAAAGGAAATAAAATGGGATTTAAAGAGACAAAAAGAAAGAAGATGGAGTGACTGAGAGGAAGAGGCAGCAGTACCAGCAGTGTTGCTATGCATCTAAGCAGAATAAACCTCTAGCTCTGTTACCATACTGTATAGGATGCTTTCATTTATGAAACACAACAAAGATTCACTGCAGTGTTAGTGGAACATGTTAAACTACCCCCTCTGGATAGAAGAAAAGCATAGGCTGATATAATAACAAAGAGACGGGGTATACACGCCTTTTGTATCATATTAATGTTCTAATGGGACCCGTTAATAAGCCTGTTCTCCAGTCATGGTCTATTAATTGTTTGTAATAAAGCTATTCAAGCTGATTCAGGCTTTTAGGATTGTAGACTAAAACACACATGCATGAATGCACACAAGCTTTTCTGCTCTAATTATAAAGATTCTGTAATGCATGCTGATTTTGTCATCTTCTGGCAGTAATGTTGACTCACACAGACATGCACAGAGGAGGCCTGTACTGTGGCAGTCAGCCTGATGACCATCTTCCACCTTCACACAGGAAAATGGACACACTCACCGAAAGCAAACAGTCAGCTCTGCAGTAGCACGTTTGTGAAGGGAACGCAAAGTACATGTAGAGCTGATGGAAAAGTTTAATTAGAGGCCAGTCAAGTCATCCAAACCCTCTGACCCATTTCCACCCTTCCCATTATGCTCCTCTACATCTCCCCTTATCTGTCACTCACAGTCCCACTGCTGTTAATGAGCTTATTCTGAGCCATACATTATGTCTGCAGCTATACCTTTTTTGTACATTGCAGTGCAGAAAGAGAGAGATGTGGATGTTTGCTCCTATGATGTCTCCAATTAGATACCTTTAGTTCCATCCCGTCTTCTCCCTCTTCGCTCAGGCCTCGTATGTTTCCAGTGTGTGAGAAGCAGATTGCAACTTTATCCACAGAAGGGATGCCATGTTGTTACTAAAGCCATTTCACATTAGCTTCCTCAGACAGTGAGTGAGTGAGTGAGTGAGTGAGTGAGTGAGTGAGTGAGTGAGTGAGTGAGTGAGTGAGTGAGTGAGTGAGTGAGTGAGTGAGTGAGTGAGTTTCTTTTTGTATGGCTTATCACTGGCAGGATGATGAGATCATTACCTGTGACTGCGAGGCTAATGACACACAAAATCTCAAAACGTACACACACACGTACGCGCGCGCACACACACACACACACACACACACACACACACACACACACACACACACACACACACACACACACATTAACACATTGAGAAGGAGAGATGGGAGCAGAGATTGGTATTGTAATGGTTCTCTAATGGGCTACCTGACAAGTGCTTTTTCTTAATGCTGTGCTTTTCCCTTTTTTTCCCCCCCAGGTGCATATTACTATTCTGCTTCTTTGGGGATCAATGATATGGACACCAGGTGTGGTGTGATCCAGGTATTTATCCTCTTCTCATAACGCGTTATCTCTTTGAAGTCATCTCCAGTAATCATCACTCACTGTTTGCTCTGCCACACACATTTGTGATCTGATATTCAAATGCCTGAAATAACAACATATGTTACGACCTTTACCACTTTATTGTGTTGAGAAGGTTGTCAAAGGCTGAAAATCATGAAAGACCTCAGAGCATGATGAGGACTTTGAATTGACTAACAAAGCATATGATACATTGTTGTGATTTATACGGTTGTAAAGTTACTCACATGTTGTTATCATTGATTGTTAATTAAATCCAGTTGTGCATAAAGATATGGGTAATTTTTGGCTTCCAACATAAAAATATCAGAAAAGAAATTTTAAAAGAAGCGTAATCAATCTACTATCGTAACTTATATTGTCATGGGAGTTGACAGAACTGTCATATAGAAAAACAGGTGATATGGTTGAGTAAAGCAAAATCAGTGAAATTTGACACTCACTGTTCACTTTAGATACTTTTTTTTTTTTAAAGAATCAGAACAATCTTTCCACCCCGCAGAGACACCATGATGCAGTTAAGCTGCTTGCTCTCTGTTTTTCTATTTATTTCCACTGAGGTGAAGTTAGCCACAGGCAGCTCTCACTCAGCAACCTGAACACACAGGCAGACACAAAAACACACTTTCTTTCCCACTGTCTGCCTGTCTACCCGCCTGCCTGCCTACCTACTTTCTGCCTGTCTATCTGTCTCCAGGTAAATTGGCTTGACTGGGCCATTTAAGTTGAGCCAGTATACAATCCAGCTGCACATCTTCTTCCCAGTTGACCTATAACATGATAGAACAAACAATTGACAGACCAGTTAGCGAATAGCAGACTAGCACCAAGTGAAGTAGCCTTTTGTAAATAAGGGTCGGTTTAGCAGACGCCAAAGTGCAGGCAGCAACAGGTGGAGCCTGCTCCTATGAAGGTGGAGTTTGACTCCATATCTACATTACTGTATGTGTTTCACTCTTTATCCATCTTTTGTTTCTGCCTGTCTTTGCTTCATATAAATGTACTGAGTGTGGCTGACCTAAACCAGTTTTGCTGAGAGAAAACGAGCCTGCAGAGTAGCTCCTGCTGTGACCTTGGTTTCTGCCTTTTCTTTTGGTGTTGTGGAATGTATGCTTGGTAACATATGGATGGATGTGGTCATCACATCACATCACTTCTTATGTACCTATCTGTATTGATGAGAACATCCATAAGGGCCAGAGGAAAACTTAAGTGCATTCATGACCTTGAAAAAAAGAAAGCTTTTTGACAGGATATGAGCTATGCCTTGCCAAGAAGAGCTTTCAGAGGAACTCTGATCAAGTATTGTTGATTTGCATAAAACTGAAAAGGGTAACAGTGATTTGAAAGGCTTTACCGGTCCACAGTTAGGCAAAGGATCTACAAATGGAGACACTTTGGAACTGTGGTTACATGGACTTTAAGTTTAGAAGATTAATTTATCAGCATGTTCCATTTCCTCTGTCTGGATTAAAAATGGGTTTACTCCATCTCCACAAGGACAAGCTCTGTCCCTGTAACTACCAATGTGTGTTCTGTTTTCTCTGCTTACAGACTGTCATCTTTGGCACTTAAAGAACCGGAATATAGTGTACAGACAAACAGATGTATCCAGCTGTGTTTATTATCCAGTTCTTCCTGAAACTGTGCTTTTTCCATGACTTCTTCATGGTTGTCTGGCTTCGTAGAATGATTGTGATAATACTGACATGGCTTGGACTGAACTTCAACAGAGCACAACGGTCCCTGTGAATAGAGTAAAAATAATAAAGGAGCTGGGGAAAACTCACACAGGCACAGGCAGAACATATGAGCTCTAGAAAGACCCCAATCTAATCAGGAACCTCTTTGCAACATGGGGAAAATGAAGGAAGTGGAGGCACTGGCCTTTAAGTTTACCACACTCAAGTCAGTCAGTCAGCTGTTGGCCTGCACGCTTCCAAACCCAGGCCAGCTCTGGCAGTAGGAGAGGAGAGCTGGAGTACTACTGCGTAACCGAAGCACTTAAAAATGAATGAACAGCATCCATGAGAAAACGTCTGCTTTGTATTATTCACAATGTTGTGAATCCACTCTAAGTGTGTCAGTTTGACTCATTCCAGCCCCCCCGCCCTCTTTTCGCTTTTTCCTCCTGCCAGCACTACAGCACCCCCCCACCCCCACCCCACCCCACCCAAATATGGGACAAATCTAGCTGCCCAGGCAATCATGTTGGTCATCTAGTGAAAGGGGAGTAGCTACTGAGTCAAATGATAGTTGATGTATTTTCCCTTTCTTTTATTAAATAAACCACACTAAAATTAACATTTTGGGAGAGCTTTGTAACTGTAAAAATGTAACTTTTTGTTACATTCTCATTTTTCTTATAATCCTATTTTAGATGCTCACATCCATTTAATACTTATTTTTCAACATCAGTTGCACAACTTCCATATTGTATATTTTGGGAATGATTTACTGTTATTGACGTAGAACCTCAGAACTTGGTTCATTAAAGCTGTGCACTCATGAACTGTGCAAAATAGTATTGCGCTGACATTCGTGATTCATTTTTGGTGAACAAGGCTCACAGTGACATTCACACAAATGGGATTAAATTACACCTTTCTTCTCTGCTCTAAGGGAAAGCTCTGTGTGTGTGTGTGTGTGTGTGTGTGTGTGTGTGTGTGTGTGTGTGTGTGTGTGTGTGTGTGTGTGTGTGTGTGTGTGTGTGTGTGTGTGTGTGTGTGCGCGCGCGTGTGCGCGGGTCCCACAAGCAGGAAAAGGAACAAAGATACTGGCATGTCACACGTGTTGATGCTTTCATCAGGATGTGTAACTTTGAGGGCTTTTGCCTGTGGGAGGACCTGTCACATTCCATTAACAACTTTCATAAATACGCAGACAAGCACACACACATACAGACAAGCACACACAGACGACTTTTCCTTCCTGTCTATAATAACCAGGCACGCACACACAACTCAACCTGTCGTCTTGTTTTATTATTATGATCACCCTTGAGAATCTCCCACTCTATTTCTGTCTCTCCCTGACTTTATTATCATATATCGGCACCGTACGAGCAGCCAGACTGTCACAACTCAACCCAAAACACAATAAATACATGTGCACAAATAGTTTTCTGATCCACTTTTACTCGGGTGGCCCATCTCCCATCATCTTCACATCCTCTTTCAGTCGTCTCACATCTGTCAAGCGCTTGAACCACCCTGATACATCTGAGTCATTGAACAGCGCCGCTTTGATAGCGACAGCTATTCTGTGATATCCTGCTTTGTAAATATTCTACTTTTTCTACTTCATCCTCTCTCTCTCTCTCTCTCTCATACAGCCCTGGTGTTTCCTATGCGCTAGGCATTGTGGGAAATCACAGGTAAAACGGGACACTGTGTACCTGTTTGTGCATTTGGGTCAAAGCTAATCTCGTTCCAGTTTAGATGTCTAGGTCCTAAATTCACCTCCAGACATATTGACGTCTCTTCAGCGGAGACTGTGTCATTTATAATTGTCAGCTAATGTCTGTTGACAGTACCATGTGACTAAATTAAATTATATCTGATACTGTATACAGAATAATCTATGCTGCATATAATTTTCCTCCCACATAAGATAAAAATCAGCTCTTCGATTACAACGAAAAGGACAGATTAAGGTAAAAAAGAAAAAGTAGAAAAATGGTAAAGAATAAAAGGCTGTTAGCATGGGCACACTCAGTCTTGCACAATTTACAAAGCATATAAAGCACAAATTTGCAATGAAGGGCAGATTTGTGAGATTAAAACACATTAAATGAATCAAGCTGTAGAATGTTTTTTCTTCTATATAAAATCAATTCTGCTCCTAATTTTTCTATTCTCTTCTGAATGTTAAGTATTTTGTGAGTCTCACAGATTTTATATTACAAACAATTAACATTATAATAAATAATTATTAATACTGAATAAAGGAGTCTAAAACAGACAGTATAATCCAGTTTCAGAAGAGTTGACCAAGCCATTTTATAAACTGATAAAAAAAAAAAAAAAAATATCCGGATCAAACCAGGGTAGATTCCAATGCAGTCCAGGCGGGAAATGCTGGAGGGTTTAAAGTTGCTATTACAGCTGTTGTTCATTCCCAGTGAAATTTAAACTTAATTGGCACGAAAAGGTCAAAACACATGAAAGCTAGAATTCTCGTCACTGAAAACCTCCCACTGACCTTCTGACACATGCTGTGTGGCAGATTTTCTGAAATCACTGTGATCTGAAAGGTTAAATCAGAGTCCTTTCATCTAGAAAGACAGAAACATTCATGTTATCACAACTGTTGTCTTCCCCAGGCCTGAGCTGGGATTTGGCATCATCTGTGAGCAGTGATTCTCTCACTCGCATGAACATGTTTCAGTACGTTCAATCTGACTCTTGCTCATGTTACATGTAGCTTAAGTTTTTAATCGGGCTTATACTTTATGTCCAGAGATGATCTGGCTGTCGGAGCGGAATCACAGAGAGCCGCTTTGCCAAAGAGCCGAACTGTGTTCCAGCAATTAGCGAGCTGCCTTTGTCGCCTGGAATGACTCTGACTTGTGACTCTTGCTAATGCAGCTCTCCTTTCCCCATACGTGTGACTGCAGAGCTGCACGTTAGCGGTAAGTAAGAGATTGGATCTATTCAGATATGCTTCTACTGCATGTGCCATGTGGAAGAGAGGAAAGCAGGAGCATCCTGTGAATCTGAGCACCCAGCAGTTATCTGCTCAGCCAAGCTGAGACAGACTGTGGTGTCTGTGTGAGAGGAGGAAGGTGAGCGTGCAGGCATGTACTACGGCAGCGAGATACGGCAAAAAAGGTCCAGAGATACTGAAGTGTGGGAGGCAGACAGACCCGAGGTCTCCGCACACAGATAGGAGGTGAACCACAGCTATACTTAGGCAGCAAAACCAAGCCTGGCAGGAAGACGAAGGAGGGACGAGAGGGCAGGTCTGAGAGGAGAGAGGAGATGAAGCTAATGGGGAAAAGTCAGGTCAATGCTGGTTAAAATGACCAACTTTGAGTTTAAACTTCACCTCCTGCTGCAGAATAAAGCATTAGAATCGTGTTTGTGCTGCATAACTAACCCGCTATGTTACCGTTTCAATTTGCTGGCTGCGTTTGCACAGCCAAGAGGAACTGAGGTGGTGCAGCACTGTGTTAGACAAAACTGTACTTGTGATTACAGGACATGATGCTCACAGATGCTAACACAGAACAATGCCTAACCTATGTGACCAGCAAAAGGAAAGAAAGGTGTAAAACTGACAGTCAGATACAGCCTGCTGTGTGGACAGAGGACAAGATCATCTGTCAACAAGTGTCCTTTTCTGTAGCATGTAGCATGCTGCCTGGAGTTCTTTTTCTGTCTAACCTATTATAAACTACGGGTATTGCAACCTTTTAAAGACAATGACCAATACTTGCATGCTTTTTACTGATTACTGTATGATTTGATAGGCATGCTGTAGAAATCTTCTCTGTAGCCTCAGTGTGGAGTAAGAGGAGTTGTTTTAAGATGTTGTAATGATGATAATACAGCTGCTTTATGGCATTATTTCCTTTTTTTGTGTTTTCTGTCTTCATTTATTCTTCTGAATATTCCTGAAAAACTTTAGCAAAGTGACTCCAAAGTGGACTGAGGACTCATCTGCAGATGGTTAATCAATCAATAATCTATGATGAATGACTGATTAAAGGGTTCTTGCGTGCATTCATGATTCATGCCGAGTCTGGCGTCACTATGAAGAGGAGTGACGGTGATGTTACAGCACCGTCCTCCTTCACAGCCTGGAAAGTGGACAGACTGAAACCTATAACCAGGCAGCCCGTCTCCCTCCCTCCTCTCATCTGCTCGCCATCACTGTGATTTTTTTATTTTTTTATTTTTTTTTTGGGTGATATAATTCTCTAAGAGCCTGACGCGTCACCCGGTGCCTCCCTTCCCTCCCCCGCCCCGCTTCCTCTCCAACTCCTTGAAAGCTGAGGAAATCAGGACAGCGCAGCAGCGGAGGGGTTAAGCGTAACCCGGCCGTGTGATTGGCTGCCGGCCGGCGGTGTGAAGCAGCCTACAGAAAGAGGTAACCAGGCAACCTCAGAGAGGGAGCGAGAGGAGAGGGGGTGCAGGGGAACCGCGCTGAAACAAGCCTGCCGTACTTTTACGAGGCTTGTGCAAAAACATGTAACGGGGCTCTCTGGCGCTATCCCCGGGATGGAAAACTGGATTACTGCCGCTGCTGAAACACACTGTGGATGTCTGAGTCCAGCGGGAGTGGATACGCGCCAGTGAATGGATTCTAAAGCCGCTGCACAAAATGGGAACTAACTGGCTTCATTTCCACTGTAGTGCAAAGGTAAGTGCGCCTGAAGTGATGCCGCTGGAGGCAGCGGTGTCGGCCCGGCGGGTCACTCACGCGGTGTACTTTCCCCACATGTGTGTGCGTGAGAGAGTGAGTGAGTGTGCACGCGTTAGTGGAGCTCAGGGGAGCCTGTGGATTCACCGTGATCCGCTCCTGACACCGCAATCAATTATGTGGCGCTGCTTCTGCTGCGGCATCGGGATTTCGGCGTGTGTGCGTGTCGGGTCGCGTGGGGCTATGACCCCCCCACCCCACCACCACCACCACCACCCCCGTCCCAGGGTTATGCGTTTGTGTGAAGTGCTGGGCAGCATGCATCGGTTGATCCACCGTGCGCGTTAATCTGAAAAGTGATCAGATCCTCGGGGAAAGTGCACTTCAGTGTCCGTTAAAGCTGGAAGACTTGATCTGAGCGCGGAGGCTTCCATCCGCGCGTTTGCACGACATTCCTGTACTTCTGCTTGTTCTTTCAATTTCTACTTTGGCAAACATCTGCGGGAGCAAATCTGTCAGTCTTTCTTCTTCATATGCATGAGAGAATCATGTCTGATGCTGGAGTCCGAGGTTTGGCACTTTAGGTCCGGCCGGTTTGCTTTGGGGGGTGGGTAACCCTACTGCAGCTAAAAGACGCATTAATCATGAGGCTCTGCAGACTCTTTCTCCCTCCCTCTCCCTCCCTCCCTCTCTCTCTCTCTCTCTCTCTCTCTCTCTCTCTCTCTCTCTCTCTCTCTCTCTCTCTCTCTCTCTCTCTCTCTCTCTCTCTCTCTCTCTCTCTCTCTCTGTCTGGCACATGGCCTGCATATCACTGTTGTGCTGGATGACTGTGTGTGTGTGTGCATTTGTAAAGTAGGACGGCATTTGCATTAGTTCTAATTGAACATATGTAGGCTTTACCATCACCCACGGCTGATGAGCAGCCCCATCATGGTGCTCCAGAGCTGCTGTTCCTGTACAATCATGATTTAAACATTGTGCCTCTTGTCCTTTATATCAAAGACCTACATTAAGTTCATGAGATAGACATAATTTAGCTTTGCAGTACTTTTAAAAAGTTCAAAAAAAATGATGAAACATCTTTTGGTTTCTCATTTTATCCTTCTTTATTGTCCATTTTAATCACATCAGTATCTTGAGCAAGGTGCACAGCGTTACTGTACTAATGGAATAACAGCAGCATCTTCCTCAGCTGAGCTCTGATGTCTGTGAGGAAGGTGAGCTTTAAAGGAAGCACACAGCTCTGCTCACTGTGATAAGAAAGTTGTTTCCTCATGAAAATACCACAAGGCACTTGGCCTCACCTGAGTATCTGAGCCACGATTTCTGTTTCTGATTAGATTTTTAAAGGCATTCTGCTAAAGCAAAAGTGCTGGATGTTGGGGTGGCAGACCTTTAATTAAGCTGCTACCCTGGCTGTTTTAATTTAAATGAAATGATTTGTTGCAGTGCCTCTAATTTAAACCAGGGTTAATGACTGGAAGGTGTTTTTTTTTTTTTGTTAGGAGTGTTGCACAGCTCACTTGCTTCTGCCTTCATGGGCCCAGCAGGTGACTACGGGGCCTCATGGAAGCATTTTTGTGGCACAAAGAAAGTGTTCTCACTCGCTTTGAGGCTTCATCTGCTCCATCTGCAGCCTCCTTCCTTTTTGTTCTGCCTGTCTTTTGCAGTTTCAATTTCCTTCCATATCAACAGTAGGTCTCACTTCTCTGGACAGTCTGCGGTGCATTTTAAATAAACATGGATTTGGAATGAACCTTACGCAGAAAAGCACCATGACATTATTCCTTTTATTACTTTGATGAAACTATAATTTAGCTGATGAGTCAGTCGAAGGTTAGCAGATGCACTTCTGTCATTCATTAATGAGGTTAATAGCCATGAAACCTTCCTCATACACACGTACCCCCTGTAATTCTTTCAAAAATTTCATTTTTTTCCCTGTTTTCAGTTTTTGTGCACTTAGCATGTTTTATGCATGTGTTCTAGATTTGAGTGTTGGAGATATCACAGGTTTTGCAGCAGAGCTCGGTCACACCTCATCTCCTGAACTGATGAAGCAGGTGTCACTTAGTGAAGAAATGTGCACCTGCTACATCCAGTTTTGATGCCCTGACCCTAAATGTTACTCATAAACAAAAGATTTAAAAAACAGTAACATTCCCCCTCCTCCTCTAAACTCTCCATTGCACGACTGCAAAGACATATTTCATATTCCGCACACATCTGTCTGGATGAGTGAAGGAACGTTTTGAAGGCCCCGGGGACAAAGAAAATCGCAGCATTTTACTTTTTTGAGGAGGGTACCTTGTATTTGGCTGTGGCTCTGAATTGTGATTGAACTGGGATTCTCCCACAGCATTTAAAAAATCCTTTGCAGTAAATAATATAAGGAAAGAAAAGCAAGTTCTGTCATGTTAATAACTTGTTGTGGCTTATCTGGGGTTCTGCTATCACAGAGAAAAGATGGAGGGAGAATTGACTGGATCTGGCTGAGTGCCCTTCCCATCGATCTACATGATGTGTGTGCATGTGTGCGTTTGACATTCTTTCAGATATAATTGGCATCACGAATATCTCTACAGCACACTGCAGGTCTTTGAGTCTATATATACAGTATGGCTCTTCTTTCCTGGGGGGCAGCATTCCACACACACACACACACACACACACACACACACACACACACACGCACACACACGTCTTTATGGCTCAGCACGGTTGTCAGTTCCAGTCATGGTTTCACTTTAAATTATTAAGAGTTGCGCATCTTAACGCTGACCTGCCCTAAAGGGATGCACAATAAGGAATGTTTTGATGGGATACTGATAAGTGATAGCAACCTGCTCTGACCTGATAAGATTACAGAGAAATGTCTGTTTGCATTTTTTGACGATATAAAACAATCATATTCTTTTTTTACTTTCTAATGTTCAAGTAATTTAGAAGATTAGCTACATTAAAACTTTTTTCCCTCACTACTAATGTATTTGTGACACTTTTTCCAATTGATTAGCATGTTTTTCTCTTCCGAAGCAGTGAAAAGCAGCCACATCAGTGACTCCATATTCTCCTCATCCCATCCTTCACTCTGACATTTAGGATTAGAGTTGTGGGGTCAAGGGCTTCTGCTGCAGGATGTGAACGATGACATGCACAAATACACACATGGAAGGAAGGGGCCATCAGAGAGTGGGCAAGTGCATCCAGGGGTGCAGATCACACTGCCAGCTAATCTGCTGCTGCGGCGGCTCTGTAATCTATAATCTTCTTACAACACTGACAGTCTGTCCACATCATCGAGATTAGCATGTGTAGACACAACATCAAACACACAAACTCACACACATTTGTCTCTGTCCTTGGGTTTAACTGGGGAAAAAAATCTGTAGGTTTGGTGCATTTGCTGTCTGAGTTGAAGGTGAAATAGAGCTAGCAAACAAACTGAAAGGAGGCCCCATTTTTAACTCCCACTGGGAATTTGTTCTTATTTGCAACATTTTATTCAAATTCAACCAATTCCTCCCAATTCTGCATAAAAGCAGCCACTGAATTCAAAGCTTCACTGGTTTTGTAATTTAGTTTGATGTTCTTGTTGCAACAAATTGCATTGAAACTTTTATTTTTTGTTCTTCATATTATGTGTCACTATTGGTAATTGTTTCCAAGTGTAAAAGATTAGTCAAATTGTAATTATGAAGCAGGTAATAGGCTTTAAGACACCCCTGTTCACCTTTCGATTGTCTTTTTCCATGCTGCGGGTTGCTTCGTCTTGTTTAAAGTGATTACAGCACCCTCGATTTTCTGCTCACATTCACATCTGTGGTATTCAGAGTTATTACACATCATTATCCCACCATTTTCTACCTATAGCTCGCCCTTGTCTAGTCCTTCATGTTTTACCTCCTGGTGTGCCGCACACTGGGGTGAAAACACCAAGGTGCTCACGTTGTTAATGAGTTTTCACAGCAAACAAAACCACTTTACACCTAAAACACACACACACACACACACACACACACACACACACACACACACA
>BJFM01000987.1:215610-233110 GCA_016586285.1 Arothron firmamentum
CACACACACACACACACACACACACACACACACACACACACACACACACACGCATGACAGCTCTCTCCTGATGCCGCTCCGTCTCACCCCAATGCTGCCGCTGCTGCTCTCCTTTAGACTGCAGCAGAACGAGAGGAGAAGTGAAGGAGGAGGAGGGAAGTGGAGAAAAGAAAGACAGGAAGCAGAGTAGCTCAGGGGTCAGGAGGCAGATCGACAGAGGTGGCTATTCCACCTGCTGGCTGTGGCTGCAGGCAGCGCTACAGGTAACAAACCCATCACTCACATCCGCAGCACACCTGTTACCGTGCAGATGGCAAGCCCCCAGAGAGCGGCAGAGGGAGCAATGAAGAACGATGAGCAATCAAAGCTGCAGAGACTAAAGGGGGCACAGGAATTATGTCTTCTCACAGGGAGAGTGGTAAAATAGATTGAAGAAGCAGGAAAATGGGGAATGGGGGTTGTCACCCATTTCTGTGGTCGGGGTATGAAACTCCCTGGCCTGCAGCAAAAAGATTTCTGTCCTAATCTAATCATTCTCACACAGATAACAGCTTTTTACTTCTGCTGTTCTGGCTCGCATAACCTTTATTACCCATATCCCCATCACACATCCTAACATTCTCTGTTCTACAGACACACTGTTAAAAGTTAGTTCTGTAGGATCATGGAATAAAAGATTTTGGTCTGTGTGTATGCCAGCACACAGACATGTGGTTGTGCCTGCAGCCACATATCTTAATCTGCTTTCTATTAGCATATTTAGAGCTCTTCTTTAGCTGGAGGAGGCATCTGATAGGCTAGTTCCTCAGCCCGACTGGCCTTCATCTCGCTTCAGGACTTGAAGAGGATGATGCGTCTTGGGAATAAGAAGGGGGGGAGAGAAGTGCTCCAGTCTTCTTTGTCTCAGTCATTCTTAATAAATCCAGTGGAATTCTGAGTCACTTCTCCAGGTGGTTTAGAAAATATCGACTTTTTGAAAAGTAAAGTCTGAGATTGTGGGATGTCTTAATTTTTTGGTTTGTTTTGGGTTTAGATGGGCTGTTTTGAGGTTTTAATTAATCAGTGAGCTTTTTTTGAGTTTTTTTAATCAGTCATTAAAAAAAATGGGTTTATGTATTTAAATTCACTGAACAAGAACACAGATAATGTTTACTCATGGTTAGCATATGCCAAACTTTTTTGATGTTCAAAAAGTCATTAAATTGGTCTTATTTATTAAGGTGTACAGTACAGAATGTGTATGATTAAAGCTATGACCGTAGAATATAAAGAAGTTAAAAAAAAGACATATTCGTCAATCACGATTATTTTTCTGACAATCGTGTCCAGAAATCACTAATCGTGACAGCCCTACTCCTTGTCCTCTTCATTTCAAAATGCAAATTAAACGAGATCTGTGCTTACTGTGACCTACATCAGTTCTGCAAGCATAAAAAACAACAATCATGTTTTGTTTTCCTTTTAATGTGGAGTCCACCTTCTCCGGCTCTGTCACTCCCTCCACATGGATCGCTTTTTTCCATTTTCAGCACACCTCTTCCCCAGGTCTCCTGCACCTCCATGTATGTGTCGGTGTCATTAGAAGCCCGCTGTGATAGATGAGCCTGACACACAGCTGCCTGACTAGTGCATACTATTATTATCTATGCTGCATATGCATGCATACACATACTGTATGTGTGAGTACCAAAAGTGTATTCATGACTTATGTATGTGTGCAACAAATGCTGCCTGGAAATTATTTGTCCCTCTTTCTCTCTCACTGTCAGCTTTACTCCCTCCTTCTCTGTCGTTCTCAGGGTAACACAAACACACAGTGAGAAAAAACACGCAGGCTTTTGAGAGGTTCGTATTGACTCGGATCCCCACTGGGGACTGAATGCCAATAGCCCCTCTCCTCTGTGAGTGTTCAGTCAGGCCCGCTGTCCAATAGACCATAGGGTGCTAAAAGGGTCTATTTCAGGAGCTGGCACAAAGTTTCACCTTCAGGAACTTTCACAGACTTCACATGCAGCAGGAGGGTTCTCGCATCACCAGAGTCGGTCTGTTTGTGTGTGTGTGTGTGTGTGTGGGGTGTGTGTGTGTGTGTGTGTGTGTGTGTGTGTGTGTGTGTGTGTGTGAGAGAGAGAGAGAGAGAGAGAGAGAGAGAGAAATGCAGTTGAAGTTGAATTCAGAAAGTTAATATTAGAAACGAATATGTGAATATGTTTTATGATCTTTTTGTTTGAGTCAATAGGAAATGACATAAGCTTGTAAAACACAGATGCTTTGACAGGTGACTGACAGTGTGTGAGAGCAATTACTGTAGACACTCCAGGAGGAGATGGGAACAGTGGCTGACTGATTGCAACTGAAGGTGAGAACATGCAAAAGAACAGCTTAGAGGGCCCTCAGGAGGGTGCAAGAGGGATTCGGAGCGCAGTTACATCGAGAATTGGTACCCCTCTTTTAAGCACTGTAGGACAGATAGTCTGAAGAAGAGGGTTTGATAATGCTTCCCACTGTCCTCTGTAGACGTGCATCTTGGGCCTAGTAGCTGACAGAAACAGTGCTGCAGTAATCGAAAAAATTGAGCATTCCCGTCGGGCCACTTAGCTTCCGGGCTTGTTGGGGACCAGCAGTGGCATCCAGTTCATTCATCTTTTCCTAAAGGACTCTACGTTCTGTGCCTGACATCGCAGCCCCTGAATGGGAATACATGGGCGAAGGGGCTCGGATTATTACAGACCAGGAGTCTGTCTTTTTAAAATATTTTTTCAAAGGAGCATACTTTAACAATTATTCATTAGTCAAGATAGAGACAGATGAGAGCTGAGACAACCAAGTCAAGTTCCAAACTGTTCCTCATGAAGGTTTAGCCTAAAACATCCTTATTCTCTTGGAGTCGCCTTATTAAATCTGCCGTCACTTCATGCCCAGCATCCCTGTAGTCTCTGGAACGGCGGTCACAAAAAATTAAGGGAATTTTTTTTTGACAAATAAGATAATCGCATCAGTTGTCTAGAGTTACTTCTTACTATTTTAACTCAAATGAAAAGAGAAATTAAGTAAATTAAGGAATAGCACAAACTAATTTAGTAAAATGGTGCTAAAAATCAATCATGTGTTTTCTGCTGGATGGACTTCTGGAGACCAGATTTACTCCAGCAAATACTTTTTATTATAAGTTAATAGAAAAGTAACAGACAAGGAGACTTATAATGTGTTATTATCTGGTGTGAGCTCCTGCCTTCTGAGAGACACACAGGATAAATTGGTGTTACTTTGTCACATGGTTGTAGAGGCTTTTTATGACCAATTCTCTAACAGTTGTCTAGCAGAATAATAGACACGAATTTTACAGGTTACGTGTGAATGACTGTTGATGTTGAGTATTTATCAGCCTTGTAAATACCCATGATATAGCTTGATGATGTTGTCTTGTGCTCCCCTCAACCTAAAGGTGATCAATAATGTATGGATAGACATTTAAATGTTCCGATGTCCAAAGGTCTTTGCTCTAATGTTCAGTATGCATACCTTTCCTTTCTCTATACAACTGTACTGTATGTGTGTGTGTAGCAGTCCTGAATCACAATATTTCTGATTAAGAGTGTCCAGATCCATCAGTCTAAAGCATTTAGACAATAAAGGCAAACCAGAAATATGCAGTTCTGAAAAAACAGTACTCACCTGGAGGTTGCTGTGCGTGTCTTTGCATGTGCATGTGCGACAGTGTCAGCATTAGGTCTTTTAAATAATCGATGGCTGCGTCTCTCATTAAGTTTCTGTCTTTTGCTCCTTTGGGCCTTGACTCTGTTTTCATGCCGTAGGCTCCTCTCCTCTCCTCTCCTCTCCTCTCTTCTCCTCTCCTCTCCTCTCCTCTCCTCTCCTCCTCTCCTCTCCTCTCCTCTCCTCTCCTCTCCTCTCCTCTCCTCTCATGTCATCTTCTGCACAGCCTCCCAGGTGCAGCAGATCCATCACTTTCTTTAGTCTCTGCTGATGAGGGTCCAGAGGGGATTTGAGGGATCTAAATCACCTTCAGAGCCAGCAGCAAAATGGACTGTAGTGTGGTGATAATGCCTTAGATATGACAGTTGAATTTATAACTGATTGCAACATGACAGATGAAAAAACGCTGTATGTTGTTGGGAAATTTGGCTCTTTACTACATCAAAGGTGTGATATGATGCATTCATCTGTTTACCCACCTTTGCATTATTTATTGCCAAACATCTAATGTAACTATACAATGAAATATTGTAAATGAATGTCTTCCGGCTCATATTGACTTCCAGAAACTGGTGCTGGTGTAATAAAGGCACATCCACAGTCAGCAAAGCTGCTGCTTCCACTCTGCTTTGCACACGCTGTTGAGCACGGCCAATTTAAGTTTTAGCACATTATCAAAGCAGAACACACACACACACACACACACACACACACACACACACACACACACACACACACACACACACACACACACACACACACACACACACACACACACACTCAATCAGTGGAGGTGTATAGAGGATGAAAATGAATTTCCATTCCCTCTTAAAAGAGGAGAAAGGAGGAATTCCCCAAAGAGGGCGCACTGCTTTGATATCTACAGCCCCGTGCCTGTAAATAGGTTCGGTGCAGGTGATGTGAGGCATTTGTTTCCCTGGCGCATGTGTGTTCTCGTGGCGAAAGGCTTTGGTGAGAAACTGTTTGCCTTTCCTGTACAGACTTCTGAATATTCCTCTGAGAGCTTTAGGCCAGTGGGGGGACCTTGCGTACAGCTCTGGCTCCATGCTTTCCTCCTGGGGGGGGCTGCTCTTGTGCTGGCTGATGTGGTGGCTGCCTGCTTGCCTTCAGCTATGCTGCTGTTCATATGGACCTCCAGGCCATCTCCATTATTTGCCAGACAGGTTGAAAAACCACAATTATGGTTTTATTGAGTGGTGTCAATCTGAATGCTTCTCTTTTGTAGTGGGTGATGCAATTCTGGTAAAGGGGCATTTAACAAAAGATGGCAGTGATGAGCTGGTAAAGACTGTTGACTATAGTTAGTTAGGTTCAAGGTCAAGCTGCAGACATAAGGTTTGCATGATCTACCAGTGCCTGCATCAACTTCCTTTGGGAAATTTGGGAATCTTAATTTTGATTTAGTTGTGTTTCATTTCTTACTTTGGTATAATAAGTGCAAAAACCAATGTAAAAGTCTTATGTGCATTATTTAAAAGAAAAATATGAAGAAAAGAAATATATTAACAGAAAATGAGAATGTCACCTAAAGTTCTTTTTAGACCATTGTCAATCTTCATCATTCTTAACTGGCTGCTCATTTCATTTTTGCCTTTTCATTTCATCACCTTCACAACTATTAGGGTTTTCTATAAAGAGCCTAACATGCTCTCAGTGATCAGAGTCTGTGGAATATCCACATAGTTCAAGTGTGAATACAGACAGATGAGACCGGAGCTGTGTGAATGAGTCCAGGTAAATAGTTATTTACTTATTAGAAATGTTTTATGTGTTTTAGGACACTGTGCTACTTAATCAGAGTAACAGTGATTAGAGTGGTGTGTTGGAGTTCGTTTGGTTAATCATTAAAAAATGACATCCAAAACAGAGGTGGAGCTTTCGATAAAGTAATATAGTTACTGTCAGAGCGTCATCAAGGGTAGAATATTAATGCTGGGATAGTATGATGGCCTACCGTTTATCAATCATTAATTTGCATGCTGTGTGAGTATGGGACAAAGAGCTAACACTTACCATTTGTTTTGCCATCATTTTATGAAAATAAAAAAAATCAGTTCTACGTTAAATGGTAATGGTCAGGTTCTTCTTCTTTAGCAGATAGGTGCAGGTACACTGCAGGTTATGTCACGGTTTACAGGGTGTGACGCTGAACTTTGCCCCAGAGGTTATATTCTCAAGAGTCTTCCGCACAGTTTCATTCTGGGCTGGTCAGCGTCTCTGGCTGGTCACGCTTCTGAAGCATCTTAGTGGGCACTCTTTTGCTGCCGCAGATCCTAATCTGGTAGGTTATGGTGTTACTTTCCGATCTTCTTCTCTTATTTTTGTTTATTCTTTTTTGGGTTTTTTATGGTGGGGGTGGGGGGGGCTATTTATTTCCTGATATTTAGTTCTGATTGGCTGATATTTTAAGCTGTGTTAAAGGATCTTGTGAGAAAACTGAGAAATTAGTCACATCTTGGTGTTGCTGCTATTTAAGAAGGGTTTTTGCTGGCTCAACATGACAGAATCTAACACAGGATGACCTTTGGTACACAGTCATGGTTATTTATCTACGAGTTCAGCTCACAGGAGAAATGTGCTGTTGATAAGGCCTCAGCGGTGAGGTCAGATTGCCAAGATGCCATCCTTGAATGGGTACATGGTGAGAAAAAGAGGGTGAGGAGGGTGGAGGAAGAGGCAGAACACTCAAAGTGGGAAGTGTACACTGTAGTGGTGGTCTGTATGATTATTCATGATTGAGATGGCGGGAGAGCTGAGTGGAGGCGCTAATCTAACTCTGAGCCTGATGGACAGAACACAATTACCCTGGGAGTGGGAGGTGGGAGAGAGAGGAGGGCAGGGAGCCAGCAAAACCTCCCTGTCTTCTTCTTCTCTCTGTCTCTTTCCTCTGCTGTCTCCTGGCAGACTTTCCTGTAGCTGCAGATGAAAATTCTGGGTTCTAAGCTCCTGTTGGCAGCATCCTGTTTGTCAACTCTCACACAGTGGCTTCAGATTGCTGTCTAAATCCAGACACACTAAGCTCCATTCACAGCCTGCTCTGGCGCCACTTTTAGCTCGCTGGCTGATTCCAGGTCAAAACACTACTACAGTGCTCACCGTGGCGTTTGATGGTGCCGCGCTCTCTCCTCCCAGTCATCGCTAGTTGGGGGATTTGTACAGCTGAGTCTAGACGTAGACTGCCATTTTTTTTTTTTTTTTTTTTTTTTTTAAAGAAATTAACTTGTTTTCCCTTCCAGCGGCTGTAGCTTAGATGTAGAGCTGCTCCGCGAATCCCCAGAGAATAAACCATACAGTATGTCTGAAGCCTTGGAAGAGTCTGGAGAGCATTGCTGCAGCAGATTTGAAATTTTCAGTCACAGACTTCAGTGTTCATGTTCACCAGTGGCCTTTTTTGTTGCTAACTCCCAGTTAAATGTGTGAGCATCAGTCAAGCACCTACAGTAACAAACAACTTGCACTTACAAACACTATCAGACAAAGTGATAAGAAAAATAGTAATTTAAAATAAGAGTTTAAATATGATCTCCCTGGATGCCACTCTGATCAGCACTCTTGGCGTCTGTACCCAGATCACAGTATTTTTGCTGACACCAGCGCGCCTTTCCATCGTTCGAAGAATCACCATCGCTGCCTCCTTGGTTGAAAGCGGTGAGGTACTTTGTAGGCTGCCGCCTTTCTCGTCCAAGGATTAAATGGCCTCCTTTATTAAACACCAGCTCCGGATGCCTTCTCAAAGTCTTCCCAGCTAGAAGGAGAACACATTTAGAGAACAAAAGGCAAAGAGACGAGGGGGACGGGGGGACATGTTCAGGTCGCACAGCCTTCTTTCTATTCTGATTTTACTTCCTTGGGCTTTTTTCCTCTCCCCTTTCACCCCCTGCTCATTATCTTACTCCCCCACTTTATGTTCCCTCACCCCTCACTTTCTTTCCACTCTGTTCGTTCCTCTTCCCTCTAACCCCTGTCTTCATACTCGGCTCTCTCTCCATCCATTTGGTGGAACAGTGCTGCTGATAATGCCTGTAATTGGAGTGACTCACACTTTTTCAGTGTGTTTGGACCAGATAAAGAATATTGTCAGCATTTTGCCGACACGGCCTCTGCTGGCAGAATTAAATGGACTCTGTTCTGTTCTGTCTGCAGCAAATTAAAAGCCTCTCAATTCATCTGCTTGCGCCCGAGGCTCACGGGGGCCTCCTATTCACACAGAAACACCGCAGAGATGTCGAGGCAAGAGAATAAGAGAGAGTTCCCTCCTGCCCAGGAAATTCTAGACTTTCCATTTGTTCAAGGCTGCACTCAGATGAAGAGAGAACGTGAGGTCAAGACTGGCATCGTCAGACGAGGTGGAGAGCAGCTCTGACAGCAGAGATTCATTATTAAGCCCGCAGCTGTCTCCTGCTGTCTTTGTAGCTTAACATCTTTGCATGATAAAGACCGTTTTCTGTGTGCCATAACTGCCTGTATGTTTAGGGAGAGAATGGGATTCTGAGTGGGGTTTTTTTGGCTGCTTGCTTTAAGTTGCAGTTCTTATTTTCCACACTTCAGAATAAAGTCGGAGCAGATGGTCAAGGAAGGGACCGAAGTCTGGGGCCAGAAAGGAGGACATTCAGGATTAAACAAGGGCCCAGAATTGTTTAACAGCAATGTAAGACCTGTAGTTTATTAGTTCCATGGTCACTGGAATTGATGATGGACATTTAATCATCGTGTTCGCAGCCAAGATCTGTGAATAGTAAAAGGAGGTTTCAAATTAAGATCAGACAGATTTAGTTTAATCAAAAAACATCCATAATGGTCTACAGCTAATGTAACAGACATTACTCAGACTCCCACATCACCACATCACACTGGTAGTCAAGGTTACAGTTGTGTGCTGGATTTTCTATTTAACTGATTGAGATTAAGATCACATTTTGTTTAAAAAGTTGAACCAATTAAAAATCAGGTGCTTGGAAGAGCGGGTGCCGTTCTTGTGGAACAACTTTATTGACAGGGAGCAGAAACTTCCATGGTGGCCTCTCAGTTTTGTTGCCATGGGCAACATGTTCTCAAGGCCTCTAATTCCAAAACAAGCTCATTCACACACCTACTGACGAGACTTTCAGGCGTTCTCCTCCACAGATTAAACAAGAGCAAACTCAAGCCACTTCCTCTCTCCCTGTGTTTCTCTGCAGCTCTCTGCGGGTGTGTGTCGGAAATCGTGTCAGGGCTGAAGCCCATTCCTCTCCCATGAGCCTGTGTGCCCACGCGCACACACCTGGCGCCTCCACGCACATTCGGCGCCCACGCACGCAGAGTCGGCACTGACGCTGTGAACTGGACCCTCGGAGCCCAGCGGACCCCCAGCGGAGCCAAGTGGAGCGGTGTCTAGTGCAGTTGGAGCCTGAGGATGTCAACAGAGACGGAGCTACACCCATCGGTCAGGCCTAGCAGCGTCAGACGGGACTCCAGGAGGAAGGGTAAGTCCAAGAGCTGTCCTCTGCTTCAGACTGAAGTAAAACTGCGCTCATTGCTCCTTTTTGTGTTGTTCATACACTGCCTTTAAAGCTGCAACTTTTCCTTAATCTCTGAAGTAGTAGCAGTTATGTTTGAATGTGTGAGCTGCCTGTTTGTCGTATAGCAAACCAAAATCAGTCATCTTTTTAGCAATTTATGCTATATATGCAGTGTATAATACTTTGATGCAAATTGAATAATGTTTTAATCTCCAGCTGCTACTGTGTTTTTTTATTTCTGTGATTTTCTAGCCAGCGGATATTTTTGTATGAATAATTAAACTCAAGCGCTCACAAATTAAATGCGGTTTTCTTTTTTTTTTTTTTTTTCTTTTTTTTTTTACGTTTTTAAGACAAAACGTTAATTTGCAGTAAACAGGTTGACATGCTTACCATGTCCTGTGATTTCATTCTGAGGGTGTCAGGCTATTAAAAATGCAAATTACTTGCACCCTGTGTTAATAATTAATCTAAAGTCACAAAGTGAGTTTGAAAAGTTAGTTCAACGAAATAGTAAAAGACTGTTCTTTTCTTTAGTAAACTGTTCAGATGTTCAAATGTACATTTTTTAGTGTAAGTTTATGCATGCTTTCCTTTAAGCATGTTTTACGCTGCTGCAACAACACGCACATACAAGGATCTACAATTCTTTTATACCAAGTCTGACTCTGAAAAGTAGATTAAAAGTATATTTTTTAAATTATTTGTAATTTTTGGATTTATGGATTTGCTTTGGTTGTTCACATAGAGCTTATGTCGTGGTGAGCATTCACACTGATCTGCTGGTGTCTTTGTGCTCCTCTGCACTTTGCACTCACATTGTTTGTCAGAAACACTTTCCACTAATTAGCGGTTATCTTTGCGGCACTCAAATCGCTCCCTGTGATGTAATCACAGCTGTTAGCACAAATACAACCTGTCCAGTTTTTATGGCTTTTGCAATTTTGTTTATCAGTGCCGCTTTCATGTAATTTGAACCAATAACTGGACAAAAGAAGACATAAGTGTCACATCACATTTAACGCCCTCAGTGAATTTCAATCACAAAAATTTTCCGATCTCCAGGAGAGATTTTTAATAAAAAAAAAAAAGGAAATTCAAAGCAGATAAATGGACTAATCAAGTACAACTGTCACAGTGTTTCATGTAAAGTTTAACACCAACAACTGAGGAATCATTGAACATGTTTTTACTGCAGTCAGAATCATGACTTCTTATCAGCTGCTGCTCTTAGTGTTTGTGCGTTTTACTAGAATATAAAATGTTTTGTTTGTTTCAATCCTTTTTAATTCACTTGCTTTCACACAAAATGCCTACAGGCATGACACTTTTTAACAGCAAACCCAGGCAGTTGTAGCTACAGCAGTATAACCCTCCTTGAAGGACATGGACATGGTTTGAGAGAATCTCGGAAAAAATATGTTTTTCTCTTCTGCCAACAATGTCAGTGTTAATGCTTTTTACGCAGTGGTTCTTTATTATCACTGCACAAGTTCATGTTCCTTCCTTGTCAAGGTTCTTTCTCAGCATATCAAAGCATGTGTGACCTCTCACTCGTACTCGAGATGATGAAAGGAGCAGAAACAAGTGTGAAGTAAAATCATTATATTAGAACATTGCAGAAAAAGTGTTTTAATTTGATGATGAGTCATCTGAGACAACAAAATAGGTGTTCACAGGCCGCTAACAGATGCAGGGATATGCCTGATCCGAGTTTGCTACCAAATAGGTGCAAACAGATCCAGGTGTGAAAGGCTCTAGAGGTGTGTAGAGAGCAGGTGCATGAAAGCAGGCTTGGGTGTCTTCCAGGCTGAGGTGATGCCAGGGGCCAAACTGGCAGCCATCACCCAGCTGCTGCTCTCCACCTGTCGGTGCCCGCAGGAGTGATGCCTCGCATTTTCTGAATAAGCATCTGATTGATGTAGCAGAAAACCTGGACACTGTTGGGACCAGTGCTTAATGGATCTACGTGAGCCACAGAGGCACACACACCAGTGACAGATGCCTCGCTGCAGCTTGCACACACACACACTGAATGCCTCTCATGTCCAGTTTAGACACAGTATTGTTAGGCTGCAATGTAGATCATGTTTATTCTGTCACACTCCTCTCTCTCTCTGCATATGTGGGCACACACACACAAACACACACACACACACACACACACACACACACACACACACACACACACACACACACACACACACACACACACACACACACACACACACACACACACACACGCGCGTGCGCAGGCAGACTGGGCTTGAAGCCCATGTTTTGCCTTTCACATTCAGACTTGAAGGTGTTTCTGCCCCCGTCTTGCTTCCTTTATCTTGCTGTCTCTCTCTCAAACATGCATGAAGCAGGGATGGGAGGATGAGCTCATTTGACTTCACACATGAACAGCTAGAGCTCTAAATTCATGCCTCTGCTTTTGCTCTGCCTGATCACATAAGTTATTGACTATTTCCTGCTCATGAGATATGTATCAGAAGAAAGAGCAGTATGTGATCATGACAGAAACAAAAACACTGGCAACAACATGACTTCATCAGGCAGACAGTCCACCCTAACCCCCGTTGCGTCTCCGTCCGTCCGTCTGTCCTGATTAGATTCCATTCAAGTTAATACGTCTGTTTTCATTGGCTGCAGCTTCGTCCGCGGCAGGGTGGAGGGCTCCCGTTGCCCCCCATTGTGCGAGATTGTTGCAGTGTGCTCCGTCTGTCCGGCAGAAATCAGGATGGATGGACAGACAGAAACGCACCGCATCTGGTGGAAACCAGGGGTAAATCTATGCAGTGTGTTAATTGCAAATTCATTTTTCTTGTTCATTTTATCATCTCATTTTCTCCTATGCTTCATCGTAATCGTTTATTCTTAAATGCACTTAGAGAATAATTTCTCTGATTACGTATCAATCTAAGTCATACTGTGGTGGACGGTATCATACCAGGATGACTGCAGAACTCTGATGAGCAGTGGTGGCACTGTAGCACACACATGTTAATCTGTCACACTACTCTACACGCTACTTTGAATATGTGGGCAAACACACGTACACACACACCTTTTCTCTTTTTGTAGGTTTAGTTTGAAAGAGTTTATCCTTTTTTCAATCTGGGTCATTCCTATCTCTCCCCCCAACACACACACACACCCACACATACGCACATGCATGCACATACACACACACACACACACACACACACACACACACACACACACACACACACACACACACACACACACACACACACACACACACACACACACACACACACACTCAACAGGGTGATGAAAGCAAAATGCAATCAAATACCACACGCGAGAATTGGAATCTCTGTTGCTGTTCATGTTAGGGGTTTTATGTGTGTCTGACCTGTGATGAAAGCCTGTATGGTTCTGTTGCTGTGAAGATTCCCTATGGAAGATATCTCTATGGAATATGGGGATTTAAATGGAAATATATGCAGTGAATGGTTAATGGGCCATTGGAGTATATGCTTCACTGTGGTAAGAGTCCTTGCAGGAATAGTGCTTCATTCTGTTAATATGGCTCCTCTTCCTCCTCATCCTCCTCCACCCACTGCTGTATCTCCAAAATGACCTTGCCCTGAATGAGAGAGACACAGAGGAGAGACTGATCACAAAGAGCGAGAGAGAGGGACTAATGAGTGATTGTGAAGGGGAGCTGTTTAGTCTGGGGCCTTTGTTTCAGTGTGCTGTGGCGAAGAGCGTAATGAAAAGACGATGGGACTGTGGCGTGTCACACATTAATCACAGACACTGTGTTCCTGCATCAGTGTATCTGTGACTCCATGAGCCTCATCCTGGCTTCCTTTTACGCACAATAAGGTCTCATTTATGAGCCTGAGTCATTCTCAAGAAATCCTTTCTTTTCTTTCCCCAAAGACTTTTTTATTGAATTACCAAGGCAAAGCCAGCGATAACCCCTGACTTTTAGCCTTTACATGACCCCAAGTGGATCACTTCAGCCTTCTGACAACAATTTAACTCGTCTTAGTGGCCATGCTTAATTCTTTAATATAATAGTCTTATTAATCCTCAACAAGGCCAGCATGATTATATCTTTTACCTTTCTCCAGCTGGCTTTCCTCCACCTCCCACACCTCTTCTACTAGCATATCCCATATTAGCAGATTTTTCTATTAATGTACACAACAGTTAACAACAGTTAATGTCCTAGTGTAGTCAGTTAAGAAATGGTGTCATCCATCATTGTGTTGCTCTTATTTTAACAGTTCTTACAGTGAAGATTTCAAACAGCCCATTGTTTTACATTGTTGGAGTAAAGTGCACACTTTATGAGTTGATATGCTGGCTCAGCCGTAGACATGTGCAAGCCATTGAGATTTGAAATGGATTTTTATTCATGTGTATTTTTCTTTTGGGTAAATATTGTTATTCATCATTTTCAAACAATCACAGCACTGACAGTTTGCCAGCATAAACGTTTTCACACACTTTGAGCATTAAATAAGAGAAGTAAATCAATTTTACATTTGTGACAAGCCAAACAGCTGCAGAGTTTTCGGTCTGTTTAAATAGTTTGTTTATGCAGCCTTCATCTTGTGCTGGAGCAGAATGAGTAATGAGCAGCCACCTCTCAGTGATCTGTTGGTGATTGGTCATGCCTTATTTACATGGCTGTGTTTATAGAGAAAGCAACTGTCTGCAGGGGTTACACAGCTGATGGAGCAGAGGTTCACTAAGACAGCCTCCATCCTGATCAGACTAAACAAGCACAGAGTCCTGAAAGCCAAGCAGAAGACTCTAGTGTTGCTGCATGTCTGTGGATTTTATTAGTTTTTTTTTGTTTGTTTTGTTTTTTTAACTTTGATTAATTAAATTGCAAATGTTATTTGTTAGCAATCATACAGATGTGAAAGAAAGAAATTGTTGATATTTTTGTTATTACTGTATTTTTAATCCTGTCTAAACTAATAAAAATGAAACCAGCAGCGCAAATTTGCAGATACACAATCCTCAAATGAATTTTTCTCTTCCTTTTTTTGAAGATAACACTTAAGTTCTGTGCATGCTTCAACATTAAGTGTTTAAATAAAACCCTCACTAATGCATATTTGTCTTTCATACAACACAAAACGCAATTAAGAGTTACAATAACCACCGCCATCAATACACACGGTCGTGTCATCGCAACTCTGACAAGTCCTGACTCACAGTGCCACTTTGCCGCTGATGTGTGGGAGGGTGTGTCTGCGGCAGCGTTTGCAGCTGGCAGGATGAGAAGTGTGGTTAAGGGTTATTGCCGTGCAGCTGTTAGCTTTTGTGTATGCCGACGTGTGTTTGTGTGCGCGACTGTCTCTGGCGTGCGATTAGCAAACACATTATCTCCTCGGTGTGGATATTATGCACACATCAAGTCTATCTGGCACAATCACCACAACCATTCCCTGCAAAATCTTTCACAGGGGAACGGTAGCTGGAGTGTGTGTGTATGTGCTGGTGTGATTGAGATTTAATTGATTTGGCTGTCTATTGCTGTGGCTGTCACTGAACGCCAGTGCTGGATTGGGGAAGGATTGAAAGAAAAACAACATGCACTCACATGATTTTCCATCAGGAAAACCAAACTTAGAGAAAACTACCTCTCTGTCTTGTCGTGATATCCTCCCGTCTCATTATTTTAGCAAAACCTGTGACCCGTCCCCTGCCACCTCGTATCTGACGATAACCTGATGATGCCGTGACCACATCAGAGCTGCGTCCAGAGTGACAGACCTGTGTTTGCCCTGGTGGGTGTGGGGGTGGAGGTGTCCTGCAGGTGCTTCTCTGTTCTGTTATTATCGCAGTATGTGCAGTTCCGTCCTCTCCGTCACACTATTGTGGCTTTGAACCGTGGCCTCACTAACTACAGTCTCCACAGCAACGGTTTGCTCCATCTTCATCGTTACCGCAAACAAAAACCTCCCAATTTCTCATGCAGAGGTTATTAGAGAACACCGCTCTTGGCCTGCTGCTGGGATTGAAGGAAGTGGGATGGTGGGATGTCGATCGTCTCTTCGCTGTAGGATTTTCTTTTAAATATTTTCCACGATACAGAAACGGCCCTGACTGTTTAAAGCTGAATGGATCATAGCCTCCATTCCTGCAGGGCACAGAAGTTGTTTATGAACATCATCAGTTTAGGTCCTCATAACTGATTTGGGCATCCCTCTCTGGCTTTGTCTGCTTTTACACTTCCATACCATCCCCTCAGGGTTGAGGCGGAGGCCCTCTGCCTGCTCATGGTCCCCAGAGCCGCTTTCTTTATACTTATGTCAAAATAAAACTCTTCAAACCTATGAAAAGGTTTTTACATGCTTTGTGCACTAATTTTTCCAAGAAGCTGAACCAAGCTGAAGGAACCAGAAAGCTGGCATTCTACACAATCAATGAAACAGCCATTCAGATGAAAGCCTTTCTCTTTTTTGGGGTCTCGTTTTGTAGGACCTGTCAGATACCTGCTGAAAAACAATCCATTTTTTAAACTGCAAACCTGTCGAAACATCTGTAGCTATTGAAGCGATGCATCTGAAAGAGGGTCCATGCTTTCATACAGAATCATGTTTCTCTGTATTTTTAGCCATGTAACTGTGAGATGTTAAAAGTAAATCAGTTATTAATGTACATTATTCACACACAATTAAATACTAGTGATCACATGTGCTTTTGGCTTCCTTTTGTCCTGCCTAACCTTCACTGAGCTTTAGGGGAGATGGAGTTGTAAACAGTTCCATCTTTTCCAAATAATGCTTTTTTACAGTGCAATAAGAGATGGTCTGAAATACAAAGAGACACTCTGGCAGATGGCAGAGATCCCTCTTCCTCTCTTTTATGCTGTATGATGATTTTCAGTTCTCCATCCCTCTCTTCCTGGACCCCGCTGAGCGAACGGGGAAGAAAGTCATTACGCAAGATGAGATACAG
This sequence comes from Arothron firmamentum, assembly GCA_016586285.1. Classification (NCBI taxonomy): domain Eukaryota; kingdom Metazoa; phylum Chordata; class Actinopteri; order Tetraodontiformes; family Tetraodontidae; genus Arothron; species Arothron firmamentum. Next base: position 231,798 of record BJFM01000987.1, read on the forward strand.
ATAGAAAGAGAGGGAAAGGACAATGACTTCAAGTGATTTCATCTTTTGGCAAACATAAAGGAGCGCTTTGTTGTGGCTTTGTTGCATTGGCATGAAAAGGGGCCTTTTTTTTTTTTTTTTTACTGTACTTGTACCTCCCAATGCTCCGAAAAAATGTTTTTAGTTTTTATGGGTCTAATGAACTCACACTACCTGCTGTTTAAGTCTTTGATTTAGTGTTTGAACAATAAGTGTGTGTGTGTGTGTGTGTGTGTGTGTGCGTGCGTGTGTGTGTGTGTGTGTGTGTGTGTGTGTGTGTGTGTGTGTGTGTGTGTGTGTGTGTGTGTGTGTGTGTGTGTGTGTGTGTGTGTGTGTGTGTGTGTGTTGACAGCTCAGTGCAGCCCATGAGGGAATTGCTTCAGTGTTGCATGACAGAATGCTAGTCACTTGTTTACACAGCCCACTCTCTGATTCCTTGTCAGAGCCCAGAAAACTCATGGACTCCTGCACACTTGTGTGTGAAGACACACATACTCGCAGACCACCTTTCCCTTCATTACTGATACCAATTACATAGTGATTAATGAGCTTCACCATGAAGCTGGAGGATGTAGGAACACTTCAACGGTGTGTCTGCAGGTTTGAAGGTGCTCGCAAAAATATCACTGAAGAGAGGAATGTAATATTAACTAGACAATTCCACAGAAATTGTGACTGTGTGCCTCCACTCTGGCCCATCCCTGCCTTCATCCCTCATGCCCACCCACCTGTCACCTCATGAGCTGAGCAGACCTGTGTCTGACCCAGAACTGCTGTTGAAATCGACAGAACCATCCTTTATCAAACGCTATTTTGGACTACTTAACAATGACCAATGGGCTCATTAGAACTGGAAGAATTTAAAATATATGTGTGTGAAATTTCATAACATTACATTAATTGATGAAGGAGAAACAACGAATTAAAAACACCATTCATAACCCCTGTCAACACACACACATATATGTTCAGCAGCCCCTTCTCTCCCACACACAGACACAGAACCGAGTGACATCATGCAGCATCTGTGAGTGTGTTTTGGGGGAGTTTTTCTGGGATTTTTTGGACATCATAATAGCTATTCAGCCGGAAGGAATACATCCACGTCCGGCTGACCGAGCCGCATGTTTTGGTGTATGTTTTGTTAGGGTGCAACCTACGGGGCCCAACTTTTAGTGGGTTAGTGTTTTGGAGCACTTATTTGTTTTGGGGGGATTTCTCAGGGCCCGTTTGACCAAGGGCCTTGAAACTTCACACACACGACCACCTCATCGGGATGCATGTTTTGATGTATG
>BJFM01000988.1:7072-19749 GCA_016586285.1 Arothron firmamentum
ACACACACACACACACACACACACACACACACACACACACACACACACACACACACACCTTGATTAGCTTAGCTCCCAGTATAGCTGTAATAACCGCAGCCACAGGCCGGACTGAGGGGAAGATACTGAAAAGCTGTGCAGAAATTTCTTGGCTTTAACTGCAGAGAAAAGAAAAAGCTTTTCAATAATTGATATCAAAGACTCACTGGTTCTTTTTCTTTACTGCTGATCAAACTTCAGCGTCAAGTCAAATTCTGCCTATGTTGCCCAAACTGTGTTTGTATGTGTGTGTATGTGTGTGCGTGTGTGTGCGTGTGTGTGTGTGTGTGTGTGTGTGTGTGTGTGTGTGTGTGTGTGTGATTCCCCGGGAAAAAATCCTGCTGGGGTTAAGTCTATTGCTGAATACATCACTATTTGTTTTTCTAAACGATGCCTGTTTTCAATATTATAAGTTTATAAGTGCCGGTGAAAATTCCAAGTCTCATTTACTGCGGATGAGGCTCCGTGCACAGACACTACAGCCTGGAACCGTCATGGAGAGAAGACGAAATCAGATCAGAAACAGTCCCATGGAAGGTTTTCAGTCTGCGCTCTGTTTTAACACAGCTTTGATTGGCCGGTGACGTTTCGTTTTGATGCTGAATCTTTATGCAATTTCCCTATTTATTATTTTTATTTATTTATTTATTTTTTAACATTCAGGCTCGATGGATTTGAGGCTTGTTGAGTTCCTCTGACCGTAGTTCCTATAACTATTTTAGCATCGGAACCCTTCATGACGTCTAAGGCGATTGGCCCGGCTCATGAGTCACACCCACTGTTACAGAAGCAGCACGCCAATGTTTGAAGGTCGTTTGTTGTCCGTTTTAACCAACCCGGCGAATCACAGCAGGAACATTGTGATGATCTCCTCCACATTGTTACTGTATGTGACGCTAAAGTCAAGTAACCATTGCCATGTCTACGTCACTGATTAACCACTCCTACCAGTTCCTACGGCCACTGGTCGGTGCAAAAGCGAATAAAAGCCAGTTTTTAATGGGGGTAAATAGCAGAACTATAGAACCAGGCCTCTGCAGTCTTCCGGGAGCTCTGGCACCTGCTCTGTCAAACAAGATTCAGTTGGTTACTCTTGATATTTCCCCGTAGAAACACTTTTCTTTCCTTGACAAGTAACCAAAAATGATTGACGTGTTGGTCGTGTACGCTCACAGTAATTAGATTGGACTTCCTTGACATCCGACCAGACTGACTTACTGTGGACAGCAGGAGTAGACCGTTGGTGCTCCTGCTAGCTGCCACACACTCACTGGCTGCGCTCAGACATGGCTGATTGATTGAAGCCACTCTCTTTGATTGGCCAACGAGCAGACTGACCTAACAACAAGACGGCCCAAAGGCATCGGCCTCACTTGATTATCAGTTGAACAACTTTCTGATTGACTAACCTGTTGGTGGGCTGAACAGCTCCGTGGCCATCTTCTCCACTGGTGGCTAATTAGCTGCTGGTTGTTGGACCAGTTGGGTGCGCTGACTGACTGACAAGTTGGCGCCCTGATTGACTCGGTGAAAAATTGACGTTTTCATTTGTGCCTGTGAGGAAGCTGAGAATCATCAGGAATGCACCAGCTAAACATCCCGCACTGATGACCGTTTGATAGCAATCACGAGCAGCTACACAAAGACACACCTCCGATACGTCTGGTCTGATGAGAACGAAAACACAATATCGGAAATAATGTTGTTTCGTTTTCTTTTTCAGAGTTTCATCTATTTTTCTCTGGTTTAGATGTGTCATAAACACTGATCCTACTTTCCCAATGCAGTGATGCACTGGTAGACTACGTGTCTTTCCCAGTGTCCAAATATGACACCTTTGGTGTGAAATGGCATAAAATCTAATTTCAATGTCCTCTGGGACGCTGTTATAGTGGACAAAATGTAAAAATGTTCCCTTTAAATGACCAGACTGATAAAGTGACCTTCACGATGCCCTTCTGGTGAAAAATCCGTGATTACGATTCCCTCTTTGTCAGTTGGAGCTGCATGTTTTGCACGCAGTGATGTTACAAAGCTACTAACCCTACACACTTTCCATTTCTTTTTTCTTTTTTGCCTCGAAGTCCAGAAGAGCTATTTTCCCATTCTTAAACCACTGAAGTCCAGTGTATTTCTGCTTCTCTTCCAGTGACAGTGGCCTTGCCCAACACGGCAGCGTGAACCCTACCAGACATTTAGCAGTGCCATCGTCTGGCAGCTACAAAGTGCTGCGCGACTGCCTTCGCCTCGTGATGAACTGACAAGGGCAGCTCCCGTGCTGGCACGCTACCCTGCAGTACCCACACACCCTATTATATTGTCTGCTCCCACTCAGCCCAGTCACAAACACCCCTTCATTACAGCTAGTGTTCTCAGCGGGGTGGCTTCAGCATAACAGAGACCCTGCTTTGCTCGTGCTTGTTATTGCTGAGAGTGTGCAGATCACAAGGTGTGATGAGGTATACAGAAGGTGGGGGAGGGGTTTCATAAAAGTGACTGAGCTGCAGCCGGACGATTTATGTATTTATTCATCACTGAGGAATCTGCGTCTTAAAAGGTCAGGCAATTTAACAGGTCACTGACCAAACCCGTACTGTGAGGGAGTGAGGGGATGAAGAGGACAGGAGAGAAGAGACAAGAGCTACACAGCTGGACACATGGCTATACATTCAAAGCTCACCTGTGTGGAGAATGAAAAAAGGAAAGCATCCATGGTTTGTGTACGTGATGACTTCTGTTTGCACACCAGCTGTGGTTAATGAGTTTGAAAGGTCAAACGCCTCTCAGAAAGATTAATGGGTGTTTCAGAGGCACGGGGTAATGGTTTATGAGGCCCGGCTGGACACATTTCCAACAACTGTCATTACCACCACAGAGCAAGATGAAAAGAGTGATCAGAAGATGGAGACGACAATGTCAGGAAATGCTGGGCAGCACTCAGCAGCAACAGCAGGTCAACACCAGTGAGACGGTTGTGAAACTGAAAGCCTAATTCCACTTGTTTGTTAAAAAAAAAAAAAAAAAAGGACCTTCAGCTGGGTACCTTTGAAGCAGACAGAAGAGCTAATTATAAATGTGAATGCTCCTCCCTTTGACATCCTCACACCCCCTCACCTCTGCTAGTTGGATGTGAGATGTCACTTCTTTGGGCTCTCTGACGTTCGTTGTGACAAAATCAAACATGGGCGTACATATTGCACATGTCTGCAGCGATTCTCCGTGCAGTGACACATTAGGCTGCTAAATATGTAGCTGACATACATCCTTCTGTGGTTTCATCAGTCAACTAACTGAAAACACATTCTGGAGAAGATCATCTCGCTGAATAGGTTAAAAATCAAGACACCACAATAACTTGCGGTGGGCTCAGCCTGGTCTGGGTTTGATTCATCATGCATCTTTGCTGCACTGCAGTCTCCAAGTCTCCAACCTGCACCTGAATGCAGCACATCCACTGAAATCAACTTGTGTTCAGCCTATTTTTAAACGCTGCTGCTCGATTCAGGAGAGCAAAGTAAACATCTCATGCTGCTTCCATTAAAGAATGGCTCAAAATCTGCATAACTCTGTCTCTGAATACGGGGAAGAGCACATTAAGACTCAGTCTTCAGGAGGCGGATCAGTCAGATCCAAACTTAATTTTGAGGGTGTTGGAGGTGGTGCCTGGCTTGCATGTTCAGAGAGACATCTGTTGGTTCTCATGAGGCTTTAAACGCATCAGGGAAACACTTTTTTGACATTTGGTGGGTCCGGATGCAAATGTATCCAAGTGTGGAATGCTTTGATCATTGAGCGTGGTGCACATCTGCTCCTCTGTCCCCTCGACCTGCTGCTTCACTCTTTAAATTCCCAAGAAAATGGCAAAAATATCAATGTTTCCAGCAACCCAATCGAGACAGAAAACCTCACGACACCATGAATTGATTCTTCGTGACTCTGGACTTGGATCAGCGCTAACCCGTGTTCCCCTCGTACGTGTCATGACCTCAGTCATCTCCCACAACGCTCACAAGACAACCAGGCCTGAGTCTGATGGTCTCTGAGAAAACACCTGAAAGGCAGAGCAACAAGTTTAACCTAGAACTCTGTTTCTAATCCTGCACCTGAACACGACCGCGAAGAGAAGAGCGATCACGCCGTGGTAATAAAGCCACCTCAGGAAGAAGGGTCCAGGTTCAATTACGGCTTGCATGTTCTTACAATTTCTGGTGTGGGTTCTCACCAGAACCTCCAGTTCCTACCAATAAGACAATTAAATTTACTGGAAGCCCTCAGACAGAAACGTCTCTAGAACCCCGAGGGACCCTGTGCGACGCTGGTTAAGCTGCTGTTACCTGAAAATGGGTAATTTACCATTTATCACAGTTATCCAACGCCTGAAAATAATATCAGATAAACAATATTTTCTATTGGAAAAGAAGGAAATTAGATAAAAAGCTAAGAGTGGGATGGTGCCAGACTGACTGAGGTCCACAGAGTTGCCAGCTCAATTCCCGACACGCCCGCCCACATCAAGCTTTGCATTAATGAGCTTTGTGTTTACTCTCAATGCAAAACACCCAAGGCAGAAATTGGCACCAAACGCGGCTCCGACTCTGCAGAGCTACACCAGAATGATATCTGTCATCTTTGAGACACCTGCAGGAACAAAGCGAGAAAAGAAAATCATTTTTAAAATCCAAACAAAACAATTAAGATGATTCATGTTTGTGGGTGTGTGTGTGTGTGTGTGTGTGTGTGTGTGTGTGTGTGTGTGTGTGTGTGTGTGTGTGTGTGTGTGTGTGTGTGTGTGTGTGTGTGGTATATTTCATATTACTTCTGGGAAGTCGGTGATACTTTTAAGCTCATGTTAATATTCAAATTGATGCTTTTCATTTGGCGTTTCGGCGGAGAACCTTTGAAGAACCTTTATAGTGTGCGCCCTTGAGATGTTTACATCAGGCTCTGCCATGAAATCACATGTGGGCTTGCTGGAGCCCCCTGGTCTTATGCTTCACTTGGGTCTTTAAGACTTCATTCCTCTTCATGTGTTCATATTTAATGAACATTTTTGCTCAAGTTCAGAAAACTAAAGAGATTCATGCCGAAAGAGTTCAATCCAAATCCAGCAGGCCCTTTGGTGTACCAGCTGATGGAGTCTTTCAGAGGTTAACTAATTACTCTAATTAAAATACCAAGAATTAAGCAACTGAAAATTGAGCTCAATGTTGACATATTTCCAGAGTTAGTCTTTAGCTCATGAAGTGTTTTCTTAAAGTGACTGATAGTTCTGATGTTGGCAGCATGCAATTTTTTTAAATTTCTTTTTCATCTTTGAGGGCTGATGTTGACTCAGACCTGGATCCACTGCTGCATCTCACCCTGCTGCAACATCCACTGGAAGACCACATTACCCACGATGCACTGGGGCATTTGACAAAAATCAGTTTGCTAATGCTGATTTTGCTAAATGTAAAGAGGGTAAATGTCAATTTAAAGGGGTGGGGATATTTCTTTCAAATTGGAAACATACAAGGGCAGAACACACCCCACCACAGATGCCTACGCACACACACGTACACACACGCGCGCACACACACAGATGAAGCCGTTTCAGCAGAGATTCATCAGTAAAAAGATGTGCGCCCATTTGCTCTTACTTTGTCTTTTCCACTCTGCTGCACAGACACTTTCTTCAATGTCCAGCATGGATAAAACACCTGCTGAAGTCCTCGCGCTCGCTCGTGTACACACACACACACACACACACACACACACACACACACACACACACACACACACACACACACACACACACACACACACACACACACACACACACACACACACTCTCTCTCTCTCTCTCTCTCTCTGAATTCGCTGATCCAGCTGGATCTACCTGATGCTATATAGTATCCTTCCAATGAACAAATAGAATGAGCCCAGCCTGTCGGGATCCAATAGACACACCTCCTCACAGCATTTATCCGTCGATGTTCCGGTGGAGCGGGACGCAAAAAACGCTGCTGCAGCTGCACTGATTTGTTACTGGACCACTTGGTGTATTTGATTATGTGCAACGTACAGGAGCCGTGCAACAAAGCAGCCGTGACAGCTAACAATTCCCTCATCACCTGCTCCCACACACTTGCTTTTAACACTTTCAATTTTCTCTCTGTCACTCTGTCACTTACTCTTCCTCCCTTATTTGTCACCTCTCAACCTGACACGCCTCTCCTGCTTTTGCCGCTTGGATTTTTTTTTTCCATGCAGGTTTCTCCTCTCTCCCGTCGTCTATCTGAGTGTCCCTCAGGCATCAAGGCGAGAATGTTGCCGTGCAACACCTGTCATATCCACAAATCACTGTGACCTTTCATGCACGTGGGGTGTCGCAGTCATGGGCCCAGCACATGGTAAGTCCAAGGCTCGGCGTGGAACGGCACGCCGAGCTCAGCAGCCAAGCAGCAATAAACCTGCGTCAATCACAAACAATTAGTCCCGTTAGATGTCCCGGAGGCCTCCAGTCAGGCAAGTGCTAGTAAATTCAATACTTGTCAATTAGATTGTTTCATACGAGCACAACTCCAAAGTAATCATGTGACTCAGGACCGGAGTTTAATAATAATAGTTTGCATTTCATGTGTGGCAAATACAAAAGGGATCTTTTAGGCCACACCACTGGAGAACTAGAACAACAATGGCCTGTGATGGAGAAAGACTTTTTTCTTAAAATTCTTAGCTTTGAATCACGGTTTATTCCGGCATAAAGCCAATCAGCTGATACTATCAAAACAGGATCGTTATAGGCATCTTGATGTCATCCAACCATCCCGAGTTACTGTCACAACTTTAAACTGAATCTAAGTTATTTTAATTAAAGAAGCAATAGAATAAATACACATAGAATGAGATGTCAATAAATGCAGACCAGTTCAAAGCAAGGAAAATTAGATTAGATCGTCGTGACAAACGTCTTGAATTATATTTTTTTTTCCCCAATCAGGGGGTGTTCGTACATCCCCTGGACATAAAATGGCTCCTTAAGTCACCCACCAGACAGGAATCAGCGTTGTGGAACCTTGACTATAATTCAGTGCACGCGGATTTTTATCTGGGCTGGTTTGGTTGAGTTGGATCACTCTGCTAATGCGGAAGCAGAAGAAAAGAAGCCCATCTAAAACACAACAGTACAAATGACATGAAGGATCTCAGCTGGGTGGAAATGACCCCAGCAAACGTGAAGACATTAACGGGACGACGACGGAGGACAAAGAGTTGATGGATCAGTCACTGTCGGGATGCAGAGACGACATCTGATCTTAAAGCTCAACAGTCTGTGATGAGTCTTCCTTTTATTACACAGTATTTAATTTTCCTGCAGAACAGAAAAAGGCCTGAGGCTCATCTGTCGGTAAACACCAGGCTGAATCACTGCAAAGAGCATCACACAGTCCCGCCGAGCCAGCGGATCAGAGACAAGCTGCATCCAGGCCGTCTATTGTTCTCTACCTACAGCCTCTTTTTCACTGTGGCGCTGCAGAATGAATGCATGCAGAGGGCAGGAGGAGGAGGAGGAGGAGGAGGAGGAGTGGAGAAGTAAATGAGATCCCAATGAGATGCCAAGGTGTGTTAACACTGAGGGATGAGAAAAGCGGCCTGAATGGGGGGAGGGATGGATTGACTGGAGGTAGGGGGGGGGAGTGGACACAGTCATATTAGTCTTTGCCAAGTCAGCCTGGGATGGGGAGGCATGTAAAGATGAAGCAGGGGGGAGGAAGAGGAGGAGAGAACAGAAGAGCAAAACATTTGAGAAAGATATGGCAACAGAGGAAAAGGGAGCTGGCGACTGATGAGAGGAGAGATGAGAGCAAAGAATCACGAATGTGAGACTGATTAAAAGCTCCTAAAGCATTTAAAAAGAATCAAGTACGTTCTGCAACAGCCGGGAATGTTGATCAAAGAACAACATCAGCATTATAATATAAAGATTTTCTTAGTTATTCCTTTCTCTCTTTTCTTTTGCAGAATCAGGGAAAATTTTGCACCAAAGCGGAAAATGGACAGACGTTCGGACGTTAATGTGACAGCAAATTTTCAAGAGTGGGAATTCTGCCCTGCTTTCTTCCATCTCTCCAAAGAGTGAGCGGGACCTCCGCCAGCAGCAGCCTTCCTGGCTTTCACAGCAATTAATCGCTGTCACAACATCAATTAAACAAAAGCTAGCATCCAAATCCGACTACCTGGCGTTCCAGGGAGGCCAATCAACCTGGCAAAGAAGGTGCTGCGTGTCTTGAATGACTCCAGCGCTCATGTGAACCAAAGAGTGTGCGTGCTGAGAGGAGGGGGGAAATGTCACTTCATGCGTCTGTGCGAGTTTCATGAGGCAGTTCGCATGCAAGAGCGCGTGCATTTCGTCTAAAGTTGCGTGTGTGCCGGTCGAAATGACTATTTTGGAGCACAAATGCGCTCTGCTCCGTGTCAGCGTGGATCCAAACCCACTCAGGGTTCTGTAAAGCCCCTTTTCAGAAAGAGCCTGAGGGTCTGAAGCCATTATGGTCGTTTCCACTTGACAGTCTCGGAGCTGATTAGGATCACTTGCCTGGCTTTTACCTGAGCCAGCTGGTGAGCGCGCGCGCGCGCACACACACACACACACACACACACACACACACACACACACACACACACACACACACACACACAGAGAGAGAGAGAGAGAGAGAGACAGGTATGTGTGTGCGCAAAAGTATTTATCAGTATCTCAGGCCAGAGTAAAAAAAAGTGTTGGAGAGCAGCTGCTGCGCCAACAACCCGCATCTTCATCCGCGCGGTTCTTTCTCTAAAACAGCCGCCGATTTCGGAGCAATGGTGTCTGCTGGATTCGGGGGTCACGCCGGACAACAGAAAGCGGCGACCAGCGCATCCTGCGGCCGCGGCACATTAGCGGCGGCGGCGGCTCGGACTGAAAACAAAGAAACCAGTTGCACAAAGATTCAAACGCGCCACTTCTTCGTGACAAGTGACTCTTGGTGTTTTTATTGGGAAGAGTTTCCCCGGTAATAAATTGGAAAATTTCGGAGCAAAGTGACATTTTTAAACTATAAGAAAACCACAACACAAAATGTGACATTTCCCCCACCGTCTACTGGTGGAAAGCTCGAAACCATACTGGAAAAGAGTAACTTTAAAATCTAACAGGGATTCCTCATAAATCGGAATTTTAGAGGATAATTTTCAGCGCTGTTCTCTTTTTAGATTTAGCCAACTTTGCAGCTCCTGGCCAGATCTGTTTAGCAGAAATAAGCATGCACCTGCTTCCTCCCCCAGGACAAGCGCAGATGAGCCAAACTGACTGTGGAGCATGAGCACCGCTGCGACGCACAGTTTCAGGAAACAGAACAGCCAAAAGCACACGGGGCTTCTCACATACCTTCCTCTGCGCAACAGTCTTCCTCCAGCTTCAGTAATAATATCCAAAGCAACGGAAGCAGGGTTTTACGGGGATCCATGTTTCTCTGGCCAGTTCCGTGGGGCTCTTTTCATCGCTCTCCAGCCTGCGCGCAACGCACCGCAGCAGAGACGCACTCCGTGTTTGAATGGAGCAGAAGCCGTCTGGGCAATCAGTGCGGGACGCGGAGCCCTAGCAGCACTATTTGAGAACTCGGGGGGAGGTTTTGTGAGCACGATTGACAGCGGGCGAGCGCAATCAAGTGGGCCGCGGAGTCGAGGATCGCGGCGGATGGACCTATCACGGAACAGCAGCTTGAAACCTCGGCGCGCAGGTGTTTCCACTCCAGCCGGAAAAGGAAGCGAGCAGGAGCACGTCCCTGACACACCTCCCGATTCTGGAAAATGTGGAGGAGGGTGCGTGAGTGATCAGCTCGTTGATCACGTCATGGTACTTCCGAAAAAAAATAATAATAATGATGAGACCCTAATTCTAAGCAAGAGAATGCGTTTGCTTCTGTTGTTAAAACTGTGAGAGACAAACAGACTTCAGAAAACCACAGTTTCACTAATCACTGATGCACAAAACACTTATTTCTGCATTCAACTGGCCCAACAGCTGAACTCAAACTGCTCAGGTCCGCAGATGTTTGCTGCACATCTCAAAAACCTATGAATTTCAGCAATATTTGCAAACTGCTCTGGACTTTGGACGGTGGGCATATTCTCCTGAATGTGTTTACTTTTATTCCAACTGGGCTGGATGTGGAGATCAAGTCAATCACCAATGTGTTCACGTCAGTTGTGGAGTTTAAATTCACCCAGACGTTCGGCATCTTTCAGCAGTGTTTGGAATGATGATGTGTGGCCTCAAGTTTGCATGAATCACTGCTGGAGTTAGTCAGCGGCGGATGCGCCTGCATGCCGTCATTTCTAAATTGGGCCGTGTTTGCCTCCTGAGAGCAGTTATTAGAGACTCGAGTCCACTTCTATGAACTAACCTGTCTATGGTGTTTGCTTTTATTTCCCAGTCAAATACTTATTTGTAAAATCCACACTTTAATATTGTCTCATTTAGATCACTGTCATTTTTACACCTACATAAAACCTAAAATACAGCAGCAGAGCTGTTAATTACATAAAAGGCTGTGCACAGTCGCTTCTGCTGACTGAACACGATCACTGAACTGTATTCTAGTGGCCATATCCTCTGATTGAGGCCTTTAAACTGTTCCTGCTGAACATTTTCCCTCCTGCGTGTGTATAAATGTAACTGATGTGTGGAGTAGAATTACATATTACAGATCTGTGATGGCACATTTGTGAGCCCATCATCCCAGGCTATTATTCAGAACACACAAAGACTGAACCAGCGCTGAAGTCCTCTTTGAACATTGATTTTCTCCCTCTCACGCATATTAGAACATAAATTGACATGACATAATATTTGTAATGGGAACCACTGGCTTCCTCAGTGGATGCTTGATGTGATGCTTCATGAAGTGGGCACACATGTTCGAAGGTTCCTGCACAGATTATTATTATTGTGGAGCTGTTTTGTTTTTTGTTTTTTTTAACTGGGATGGAGAGATCTTCCTCCTGAGAAGACAGCAAGAAGAGGATCTGAAAGGTGGAGATGCTGCACCGTTTGGATGCTGAAACCCTGAGATGACGGGCTCTTCTCCATCTCCCACAGTTGCGTGCACAGGGACAGCGAGCGCATTGATCACATCCGCAGTTTAGCTTGGAAAGCAATACAGCGTATTGCTCACTGACTAGTGACACACCGACAAGGAGAAAACTAGTGATGTGAGTGATGTTTTATCCTTAATGAATCCAGTCAGAGATTCAGGAGCTTTTAGCGCCACATCAAAGTGATTCAAATATCTGATCCAGAATCAGAAAATACATTTTTGTCATTGTCTTTGAAATTCATCCTTTGGTTTAAAGAATGTTTTTATTCCTTTTATTTATTCATATAATATAAAGATTTTCAGTTAACCTAAATAAATGAGTAAAAATTAAATCATTACATTGAGTTGAATCTTGGAGGTAAAGGCTGCTTTTCTAATACATTTACTACTTCTGGACATTTTTCATTTACTTCTCAGTAATAATAATAATAATTATTACACATGTGAGATTGACTTGGTCCAATAGGCCTACTGCTGCTAATCTTCTTTGTTTTTCATCTTTTAATCATAGAGTTGTGTGCAAAGGCCAAAGCTGAAACTTTTTTAACTATATAATCTGACCTTAATGGATTTAAGTTTCCGCTTGGCAGCTACTCGGCCTCGTCTATTTAGCTACTTTTCAAACTTTAATGATGTGCTAATGAAAAGGCTAGTCAGCATTCCTCATTTCCCCCTTAAGCAACCCCCCCTCCCCCCCACCAAGTACCGGACATAAAACAGCTCTGTAATAAATGTAATCAGCGCTTGTAATACTGCACACACTCAACCTCCCCTCCGTGGGTAACAACACACACACACACACACACACACACACACACACACACACACACACACACACACACACACACACACACACACACACACACACACACACACAATAGTCTGTAATCAACAGTAAGTCTCATTATCACAGTTGTCACCCATTCCCATCTTTATCCATCCATCATTGCACACAGATGCTCTTTCTCTCTCTCTCTCTCACACACACACACACACACACATATACCCATACACATCCTTGTACTTCTATCTTTGTGAGGACTTTTTATTACTCAGGCGACTGCCTTAGCCTAACCCTACCCATCCCAATAAGCCCTTGTACAACCGGACCTAAACCCAGTTCTAACCCCAACCTTAAAGCAGGTCTGAACCCTCAAACAGGCCTTTGAAGTTGTGGGGGCCGGCTGAAATGTCCTCACTTTGATAGCAGAATGAGTATTTTGGTACTCAGTATGTGGTAAATACCAGAACAGACACACAAACATGCACACATACGCACACACACGCACACACATACACGCACACACACACACAGGCACTGACAGAACTCCTGGGCCATCAGTCTGGCTGATCCCCCCCCAGCAAGGGGCTCCAAGCCTCAGTTCTGGGAGCTGATGAACATGATCATCTGTCCTCCTCTATGGTCATTACTCACCAATGACAGAGGTCAGCCGTCTCACCAATCTCTCTCTCTCTCCCTCTCCCTCTCTCTCTCTCTCCCCCCCCCTCTCTCTCTCT
>BJFM01000988.1:45559-65174 GCA_016586285.1 Arothron firmamentum
GTGTGTGTGTGTGTGTGTGTGTGTGTGTGTGTGTGTGTGTGTGTGTGTGTGTAGGTGTGTGTAGGTGTAGGTGTGCATGCGATCTTTTACTTGCTACATACCAAAATACTGGGATGGTTAGGGTAAGGAGCAGGGTAATGCATTACACCCATGAACGTCTCCTAGAAAAGTCCTCACACCTGTGTGTGTGCCTGTGTGTGTTTAGGGGGTCTGGACAGGATAAGGAGGATGTTCTATTTTCATCGGCTCTGGGTTGGGATCAGCAGCAAATTGGGGCTCAACGTGTCACTGAGCTGCTACAAAAATAAAGGTCTAATTGAAAGACTTCAGGACGCTGGTGACAGATGTGCAGTCAGAAACCTTTGAAGCCACTTGATGTGCTTCATTAGCCGGTGTTTTCTGTTGCTTAGCTGCACATATGTTTGTAATGTGTAAATCAGTGTGTCTGCGTGTGTTGGTGTGGAATGTTTAGAGGATTTGATGGCTCTTGTGCACGTGAGTCTTTCATCATCTTTTTTGTGCAAACAAAGACGTGAACGCTTACGCTGATGTGAATGTAAATATCCTGGCCAGTTAATCAGCAGTAGCATTTTCTGTGGATACAGACATGCTATAGTATGTGTGTGTGTGTGTGTGTGTGTATGTGTGTGTGTGTTTATTTTCTTGGGTCTCAGCAGCGTGCACACAGCAGCACTTATTTGTGTTTAATCATAATAAAGATCACATCCTCCATAGTTAAAAGAAGTAGAAAAAGAAGAAAGGGATATAAACAAGGCTGAGTGGGAATGGTTGGAGGAGAAGGGGCTCTCCAGGGGCCAATAAACTTGCTTAATTACAGGAGGTCTTGTTAATTTAGTCTCTGGCAACGCGGGGGATCTTTATCTTGCCATGGAAACAGCAGCAGCAGCTGCTGCTGACTTTTCCTTGAACTCGGGCCCAGTGCATGCTGGGAAACGCACATTTTCTTTTTACTCAAATGTTTCAGGGTGATTATTCTGATTGGGAGTTTGGAAGTTTGCACATGGAAAATAGAGAAGAAACTCTCTCTTGTTTCAAAATGTGAAAAACAAAAATGTCCATCAATCAACTTTTGATGGAAATCTAATCTAAATGAATCATCATCACAGCTGAAAACAAACACGAGCCAATTTCCATCATCTCCCCTGACTACCACAGCACATGTCTGACTTCCTGGTCAGGGCTTGGCAGGCATAGGTCATAGGTCACCCGTCAATGAACGTGTGAGCTCCACTTTTACAACCAGTCTGGCCACCGTGTTTGCCTTACTTTCTAAACCTCCTGACTGATCACCTGTTTTAGTCATCAAACAGCTAAAAACCGGGGTCATCCGGCCACTCCAGCTCTTTTCAAGCCCACCTTTTCAATTTAAAACACAGTTTATGCAAATAGAACATTTTGGAAGGCGTCTATTCACTGACACACACACCAACAAGAGTGCGACATAATTCTTTTTAACCGTGATGACATCTCTAAAAGCAAAGCTTGAGCCTGTTTTGATTACAGTATCACAAAGACTACTGCAGGGAGGCCCGAGGGCTGCGGTTTTGTGAAAACTACAGTGATTTGGACACAAATTAAGGTTCAGAAAACAGCAGAACACGTCATGTCGGTAAATGTAGAATACAGTTTCTATGCATGATAACTTACTTCTGATCTCATCTTATTTTTTATAATATTGAATTAATCAACATAAATTCTAAATATAGATAGATAGATAGATAGATAGATAGATAGATAGATAGATAGATAGATAGATAGATAGATAGATAGATAGATATGTATGCTCTAAAGGTAGCTCCATTTTCATCTGCATTGAAAATCAAAAAAATATCTCTGAAAAAAGCACCATGAAACAAATAGTTTACGTAGGATGGAAGTAATCTGCAACGACAACACCATTTGCATTGGAATAACGCCAGAGCAAATAGATTCTCTGTGTGTGTTTGTATTCATGGCATGCATGTAGAAGAGTCTGACATGCTGCTCCAACATTCGACTTAATCCTGACGGTTACATACTTGGAGCTGCAGAGGTAAACATGAGGTCACGGAACAACTTTTGAGCAGATAAGGAAGAATTAATGACCTCTTTTATGCTGAGGGATGTGTTTAGGCAGCACTACTGCAGCTAAAGGTTCCCCGTCATCTATTTTGGCAGTTTTTCTCAGCAACTTTTTTAGTTGTTTTTTTTTTTTTAACTTTTCTCCTTCTGTGACTCTTCAGTGAACCCTCTCCTCTCCTCTCCTCTCCTCTCCTCTCCTCTCCCCCTCTCTCTATGCCAGAGTGGTTGAGGTATTCCAGGGGGGAGAAAATAAGCTTTTCTGATTCTTTAGGGGTCTCTTTTTGATTCATTTCTCATCCTCTGAACTTCTGGGGCCTGGTTTGCCTTTAAAGTGGACTTGGGTCTTCTAATCCATGATCCTGGTACTCTTACCTCCTTATTTCAGCTCTTATCATCCTATCCCTCCCTGTGCCAGTAATGGATGGTTTTCTCTCATCTCTCCCCCCCAGAACCAGAAAATATGTCTGTAAATTAGATGATGCAAGAAAACACTCAACTTTTGCAAGCACAGATGTGGACTCTTGGATTTTTGACTTTTCACGCTGAAGTCTCAACATCATTTCATCAAAAGAACAAAAGAGCAGCAGCTTCTGAAAACGCTCCTGAGCCAATAGTGCGAAACATTCGGAGGCCAGCCGCAGCCGCAGCTGCTGCCTTCTGACGAGCCTGATGTGTGGGAAAAGCAGAGTTGATCTGCAGAGATATACGCCCGCCGGCTTTCTCTCTCTGTTGCCACAGCTTCAAAAGATGAAAAAGAGATGACTCTAAATTCAACTCTTTGGATGAATTCCAATTGATATGTGCTTCCAGACAACTTCATCAAGCATCCGGCACAGACGTTCAGTGCGGGGCGCATTCACAGGAGCTCAGTATTTATATCTTTATATTTCTCTTTTTAATACCTAAGAAAAATGGGTGTTGGCAAAATTCCTAAAATAATAAAAGAGCGAACATGTCAGAGAAAACCAAATGATCAAATGAGCTTTTATTCTTGCTGGTGTGTGCTGTTCTCCTCCTCCGGCTGCAGAGAGGCTGAGATGGTTTCACAGGAAAATTAGTCGTCTCTAATGTCAGCTAAGCTCTTAAGCTGCACATTTCTGATGCTTTTGTTACCTTGCTGCGCTGCCTCTGTCTCTTTGTTTCCTTGTCTGTTATTCAGAGCTGATGCTTGTTTCTTTCCTTTCTGTTTTTTATCTTTCCATTTTCCTCCTCTTCCTCTCCTCCCTGTCTGTTATCTCTATCGTGGCGCCCATTGAGAGCTCCATTGTTGCGCACCACAGGCTCCATGAGAGCAGCGCAGCCAGCCGTCCGCATACAATGTCAAATAAAGCTGCTTTTCCGAATATTCCCAGGTCTTCTGCTTTCAGAGATGACACTTGCAGAGGTCTTCATCTGCTTCTTGCCTGGTGTAACTAGGTCATGTTTCAGAAACCTTCCCAGAAGTCCAAGCGTGGACACTGCCGCAACTCACACAGCACTTTAGGGCAACTTTGACAGCAATTATCAACATCACGGTTGTTGCCGTTGTTGTTTAAATTCCAAAAAACTGAAAACAAAACGTTGAAGATGCTGATTGTTGCTCATTTACATCTGGACCAAACTGAACACACGAGCATGGAATCGTTTCAACAGCGGCTCATAAACCTTCAAGTCTGCTAAGGTTGAGACCAGCAGCCAAACGTTGTTGCTCGAATTTCAAATGTTCATGACATCACACACAAACAGGCAAGAAATGGAAAGTTGAAGCGCCACAGAAGAGCAGCACATTTCTGAACAGACCGTAAACCTGTCAATGGAATGTATTTAATGTAGTTAGTGCGTCATTTTACTGTTAGTGAGAGAAAAAACAATCAAGAGTTAGTCGTGCTCATCGTTCACTGCAGACGCAGGTTTGGGGGCTGTTTTAGGATTCAGTATCTGCTCAAGCTGCAGACCAGGATCAAACTAACTGTCCTGGTGTGTATTAATGTCATCTAATGAAATCCCTCTGTATGCGCACGCACACACACACACACACACACACGTGTCCATCCCAACGTGAGGAGCAAAATAAAATGCAGGAATAGAAAAACAAACAGCAGAACAGTGAAGAACCAACTTCAGGAGAATTTTGATCTCTTTCTTGTGCTGGCAGACAGAGTGATGGGAGAACTGGAGGAATGTGAATTACAATGAGCGGCCATCAGCAGAGGAAGCCGTTTGATCACAGGTTCTCCCCAGAGTCCCTCCTCATCTGTGATGCTCCTCAGCCAGCGGAACCTTCTGGCTGAGTGCAGGAATTTTAGCGAGCTCCAGAGGGAATGCTTCCACACAAACACAGGCAGGAGATAACATATAGTATCCAGTCAAGTGCAGAATCCTGCTCAAAGTCTATACGATTCTCCTTCATACTGGATTGGCAGTGGAAAAACAGAGCGGATGAAGAGCCTCAAACGCTCACCCACACTCTCCAGCAAGCTGCACCTTTGGCTGCCCACCCAAAAGTGAACATTTATGATCAAACACACATGTTCCAAAGATGGATTTTAAATGAGCCAAGACTGTATGACAAGATATTTACCATTTGTTTTGTTATGATTGTGTTGCATCATTGTGATAGATGTTTTAGAAACAGCTGTGTAAAGTGATATTTCTAATTTACAGACACTTTAAATTTTATATTACTATTACTGAAAGTAAAAGTAATCATTTGTTGTTCACTACAATTTTAACACTCCAGTGTTTTATTCCCGGTTCTCAGTTTTTTTTGTTGGCTCGTCAGCGGTATCAAATTTAATACCCTTGAATTAGAGTCAGTGACCTTCAAAAAAATTATTCACTTTGTTAAAAATTAGGCATTTAATTAAGTAAATAAGTTCATATTGTAATTAATGTAAATTAAACACAACAACCAACATTTCTATTAAAATAACCAACTTGTTTTTATTTTTTTAGTGATTATTTGTTGAAAGCAACATCTTTTGACAACCTTGAAGAGAACAGACCAGGTGACTGACACGAAGGCGGCTGAACTCTGCATAAACTGAGACGTCATCTGGCTTCACCATTGTTGCTTAAAGACTCACTTCTGGGAGCCTGATTTCAGAAAGAGTTCTCTCAGAGCCTCAAACTGGTTTACACGGTTTGATTCTCCCCCTTTATCTCACCCAAACACCTGTAACAAAGAATCGGTGGAGCGTGAATGCAGCCAAACACGCCTACGTGACCTCTGCGTGAACCTCAGACGCTCGATTCGCTGCTTCTCCGCCGTCACCAAAGACTTCAAAGGGAATTTGGAGATTTTTGTTCAGTCCATCAAAACAGAAATGCTGCTTTGTTACTGCTCTTGTTTCTGTCAAAAGGGTCGAGCAAAGGCATGAAACACACTTCCTCAGTGACCTCCAACCATATCAGCAGTCATTTGCACACAGACAGCAGCCAGGGGGGCGGGGGGCAGGGGCGGAAAGAGGAGGACGGATTATGGTTGTCTGTCTGCAGAGCTGCAATTAATGTTACCAAGGGCCATTACAGGAAGATTCACACTCCAACTGAGAAAAACCCACTCAGGTAATGAGCCCCGTCAGGAAGCGTCCACACCGACAGCAGCAGTTCTCACTGCAGTTACAGAAACACGCATGAACATGAATTATTCTTCTACAAACAGCAGCTTTTTAAACCCGAGTCAGGATTGATCCAATCCCACGTAGTTTCACACGTTTCCTGCCTGTCGCTCCGAAGGCTTCAGGAGGCGCCTGAACCAAAAAAAAAAAAAAAAAAAAGGAAAAAGGAAAAAGTCATTTATGAGGACAGATGAATCAGTAAAACCAAACCACACATTCATTTCCACACAAGCGTCCAGGACATAAAACAGTTAAGGACTGTACAAGTTACAATACATTTAAGGAGATTACAACATCACTTAAACTCAGCTAAAACAGCTAAAGCAGAGAGAGCACAGTGGTCAGAGAAGTCCTACCTCAGCACTCAGGGTCTTTATTCAGTCCAGGGTCAAACAAACAAGCAGATAAAACTCCCAGCAGAGGTACAGAATCAACAGGTCAAAGCCCACAATCCAAGAAACAAGGTGAAAACAAACAAAAAAAAAATACTGAAAAAAAACCACTCAAACAAGAACCACTGGATCACCACTCACTGACTGAGAAGACCAGGTGAAGGCCTGGGTTATAAAGCGAGAGGGCGGAGCAATAAGGAGTCACAGGTGAGACTCATCAGGGAGATTAAGAAAGGGAGGAAGTAAAGATAGAGACAACGCAAGAGAACCACACTATCAAAATAAAAGACGAAATTAACAAAAAAAATATTCAAACCCTGACGTGGAAGTACATGCAAGGGCTGACTACTCTTACAGCTGTTCCATACTCTTCTTGGCTGTTGACTTGTCATCATTTGCAACTTAAAATTAATATATCTAAATGTAATTTATAAATATGGTAAATAAAAAATATTTAGACAAGCAGATGACTCACTTGGCTGTGTCTCCTATTTATTTTCCATTTGGAAAACCGTGGCAGGTGTTAAAAAACGACATTTGTTTTTCCTTTATCAGAGCCAAAAGCAAAATCAGTGTGTGCACAGACTCCAATAATGAGATGCAGGCGGTGATGCAGCCGCAGCACCAGCTTTGATTGGTTTTAACACCTTTTACCGGTTTGTGAGAGCATGTCATTCAAAGAGTTTGTTGCTGGAGATAATCACATGATTAGTATTGTGTGGAATTAAGTCACATGATAAAAACTGAATTCCTCTCTTCTATTACACTGGTTGTTTTACAAATACTGCTAACAGAGCGGTTGGACAAGGACAGATCTGCAGACAGTGGGTGTCCTCAGTCTCCTTTACAGTCTCTCTGGGGACATGATTAGTCTGCACGCACACACAAACACACACCCACCTGAGGCCTCCGTTATCAGCTGCCGTCTAAATGCCAAGTCACCCAGCTAACCATGCAGAACTAACACTGTGCCGACAACAGCGCTGTGTGCGGTGTTTAAGGCGGAACTCCACCTCACAGAGTGCTTCTCCACTCTCGTGATCCGACGGCGCCGGTGATTAAATTTGGTGTGTGTCTGAATGTGCATGCATATGTCTGTCATGATAAGATGTTACAGACCTGCAGGACAGAATTGAGTTAGAGCCAGACGTCTCAGCATGCGACAGCGGAGAGGGCAGATCTACAGCAGCCTGCCATAGACTGTAAATGCTGCTGCGGTACCATAGAAGGTCATTGGCAAACTACAGTAAAACAACAGGCGCTCAGTCAGAAATGCAAGCGGAAACTAAGATTATATAGATTATATTTAAATTCTATTGAAAACAGGCTTCAGGAGAAAAGACTGGTCTCACGGGAAATGAGGACGTGGATTTCCGTGAGTCAATACTACATCCAACCACCAGAGGGCATCAAATCTGTGTTATCCTGTTGTTATAGGGTTTATAGGTGTTAATTAGCAATAATTTAAAAAAAACTGAACGCGGGTGTATCTCAATGCGTTATCGTATTTGGACACTTTACTGTCTGGCTAATCTTTTCACATATGCTTAAAATTCATTTATCTGAATTGAAACTTCAGTCCAGCACAATCCCAATGCTGTTGATGGATTATGAGAGGAAATATGTCTCAAATCTGGCTCTAAAATGCTGCTTCAAAAATTACTCGTCAAGGCCAATAATATTATTTAAATTCTTTACATGATTCCCTGCAGACCAACATGGGTATGATCAGACGTTATCACGGGGCTCATCTTTACAAATGAGGCCACTGGTGCCTGAGTCTCCTCTCTAATGAGTCCTAATGAGCATCCTAATTTGTAGCAACAGCAGCTAATCCAAACGAGTAATGCAAAATAAGATCAGTGCTTTAATGAAGCACCCGGCATCGCGGCCCATATTCCATCGTTTTAAGCGTGACGATCCCCGAAATTAAAAACAGATCAGTCGTTGTTTCTCACACGAATCCAAAGAAGAAAAAAGAAACAAAAGATAGATGAGGATAATTTGCTATCTATCTATCTATCTATCTATCTATCTATCTATCTATCTATCTATCTATCTATCTATCTATCTATCTATCCATCCATCCATCCATCCATCCACCCAGACGTGGCTGCTCTGAAACAGTCCTCACTGCAGAGAAGTTGCAGGGCCGTTTGAGGCGGCGGCGGCTAGATTGAATTAAAGCTGGATTAATCCCTGTGGAATTTGTGTCATTCTTCCAAGCAACACTAAATCCAAATCAAATTATACAAACAGGCCCCGGCTCTCGCGCCCCCAGCACCCACTGCCACCCATCCATATATGGGAAATGTGGTGCATGTGTGCGTGTCAGCTGTTTTTTCCCTCTCTTGCCTCATTTTCCTTCTCTCTTCCTCTCATTCTGTCGATCTGTGGCTCCGCCTAGGCAAGCTTTTGTTCCCGCTGTGACTGATGTGATGGCGTTAGAGACAGACCTTAATTCCTGTGAGGGATCCAGCTGACTTTGGGATGACCGGCAGCTTCAGTTCTCGCTGTAAAACACACACTATGACTTGCTGAATTCTCACACAGGCAGACACACACACACACATGCACACACATGCAGAATCATTGGTCGTCTGGCGTGTTAAGATTTGGATGCACAAATATCTCCTCGTCCAGGAACAGCGAGTTCATCCAAGCGGCTGAGCGTCATTCTGAGTATAGCTGGATGATTCATGTTGTCGTTTGATCATTCACGTCTGCAGTTTGATCAAGCTGATCTGGAATCAGCCCGGCCTGACAGGCTAATCAGGGGACTGCTGAATATTTATGGACGTGTGTTTAGGCTCTTCTGGGTTGCCTCAAACTTACAGTTACTTTTTACATCAATTGCTTTTTGTTTTGCCCATGGTCATCTCAGAGGTAATAAAAAGAATGATTTTAACTGAGGATAGTGACAGAGGTTTTCACATTTATCTTGTGTTCTGATGCTCACGTTAAAATTAATAACATAGATATAGCCGGGGTAGATATTTCAGATGAAGGAAAGACCCCTCAGTTAAACAGCGTTAAGATACCAATTAAATCTATAGAAGTAGTCAAAGAGTCAAACCATCCCTGGGAAGTGTTGTGTAGTTATCTCAAAGTGCAGGATCTAAAATTCTTGGAACCCTGCCCCCCCTCCAAAAAAACATAGCTGGTCATTGTTGATGGTGGTTTATGATCTCAAAGCTTTATACAATGTTATGTATACTATGTGACTTTACCATCAGTGTAATTTAATGTTGGTTTGAAAGTTTTTTGGACCTCCAGAGGACTTTTGTCCTCCATTCAAGTCTCCTTGTTTTTGACAAAGATGGATTAAAAACAGAGTGATGGACATAGAGCAGATCTCAGCCTGGGTCACTGGGTCTTTGCAGCTTGTGCTGTGTCCCAATGTGGTGCTTTAATCTGTCAAATGTTAGTCCATCATCTACAGACTCACTCTGCAAATGAGAGCTGGACAGTATTTTGATTCTGAATATGTCACTGCTTAGGAGTTTGTATAATGGGTGTTCATACGTTTAACATTAAACCACTGTGATGGCTCTGAGCCACCTTATGGGTCAGGTCAGTCCAATTCAGGGGGAGAACTGTCCACGTTGCAGCCCTGCTAGCATTCAGCATTAGCATAGCAGCATTCCCAGAACATACTGTTGTCCATCTAAACGTCGATGCAGATCCATGGAGAACTTTGGCCTCTGCTACAATCAATACCCTTGAAGTAAAAAGTGCAAATTAAATTTTAGTTTCCATAAATGAAAGAATCCAGTGTAAGAATTCAGACTGTCTGCTCACTTAATGCTGCCGATGGTCTTTCCACTCAATACAGAATAAAGATTCTGAATTTTGATGTCACGTTTGGAATAGTTCAAAGTTCGCACACATCTCTAAGAGCACATATTAATATTTCAAATAAAACACAAACCGTCAGATCAGGCAGAAATAGCAGACTTGCTTGAAACACTGAAAGCCAAACATTCCACTGAGAATGCAACTGAGAATGTTGACAAAAGGTCAAGCTTTTTATCCTCACAGTTCTTACAAAGACTCAGTTGTCAAGCAGGCTTTTAACCAAAATAAAAACAAGGTGACTTACATACAGCACTCCTCCTGAAAGCACTCACGGCTGTTCCACAAGATGTAAGCGTGTCTCTCCTCCTGCTCCTGTCAGCTCCCACGTAGAAGAATAGAGGAGAATAACAAGAGCGTTTAATCCACGTGGCTACTTTATAATTAGCTGACAAATTGACAAGAACGCTGGTGAGAGACTGAAGCAGTGGATTAAGCGGCGCTCTATGTTTAACAGCCGTGACCGCATGCTCCAGAGCTCTGGGAGCGCATTCAGAAGAGCTTCACACGAGCATACTCATGTCAAACAAGTGTGTGGGTACACACACACACTCACCTTAACCTTCCCTGGACGCCATAGTGCTGCATGACTACTTGCTCTTGACAACAGTCTAATTGGTAATTATTCAGACGAGCTCCTCCTGGGAACCAGGAACCCTAATGAAAGCCCTTTGGTGTCCTGAGTGCAGACAGGTCTTGAGTGTGCACGTGAAATGGGAATGCATAGTGCAAACGCACGCAGCAGAATTTCAGAAGTCTTTGAGGTCAAGTGGAAAGCCACGGGTTAAGGTTTGATGAAAATCAGCAGTTCCAGGATAATTAAGTTGCCCCTTTGGACTTGACACTGACCCTGCTCACAAACAGAGAATCAGTCAAACAAACGATGATGATTAATCGAAAATGAGCCATGCATGAAATGTGCAGAGGTGTTGATGTATTTAGGAGTTTCTAAAAGTTAAAAAAAATGAAAGAAAAAAAACATCTCTGTTGCTTTTTAAGCAACTATCTGGGACCTTCCGCAGGACATGAACGATCTGGAACACGTCCATCAAGGGGGACCTGAGATGATCATGCGTGACACATGAGTCGCCCATTTTAATGGTGCCAGGCTTCACTATCCCCTCGGTGCTACCAGGAGGGCGGGAATCATGCTTAGATCCAGTGTGGTGGCTTCAAACCATCCTGCTGGTCCCACCAAGCCATTTGAAAGGTTACCCAGTCACCATTTGGGTTTTAACCTGCTATAAAACCTGAGTCAATCTGGGTCAGTAGGTGAATAATGCATGTGAAATATACATCAAAATTTAAATATGGAAGCTGTCATTGTCAGTTGACTGAGCTCAGGTTTGTTCCCGGCCTCATTCCCCACAGCCTCCATGTTAATCTGATTATATTCCACCTCTAAAATGAGAGGAAATTGGAGCAAACATGAATAATAAATGCAGTAACCAACAGTAATCCTGAAGTTTAGCCCTGTTAGATGAGGCTTTGCCAAGGAGGTTGGAGGTGGTACAGGAGCAAAACAGGTATCCTGCATCAGCCACAGAACAATATGGAACTCATGAATAATATAGAAGCCTGTAGGCAGGCTGCAAGAGACAAATGAAAACCTGTACAAAGAGGGGGAGGTGAGAAACTGAAGGTAAAGAGACAGGAGAGAGACCAAGGTCTCAACTAAACACAACAGAAAGTGTTTATTGTGGAGGTTGAATCTGAAGGGACACGAGGCGACCTCGGTGAACCAGGGTTTAAGATCAGATGTGCCGCGTGAACTCAGTGAAACATCTGGGCTTCCTTGATTGACATGCAAACTGCATGACAGCTTGCAGGTGCCTGAGCAGGCAGCGTTACTCTGCCATTCATTAGCCCTCAGGGTGCCATCCTCTGCACCGCCAGAAATATGGCGGCTTCCCTCTTTAATAAATGTGAAGGCTGCTCCCATTAATATATTTATATCTGCTTGGGCACCTTGTTGAAAGCACATCCTGGGAGATTTCAGCCTATATGAGCTTATTTCTTATCTGCAAAGATAACTGAACATGCCACCTCCTTTCGTAGCGTCTCTTTGTCTTCCCGCTCCCTCTGAGCTCGTCTCCTTCCCCAATTTCCTCCCGTTCCTCCACAGTGCGGAGAAGGAATGTGAGCATCTGGGGTTCACACGGCGGGCAACGAATCTGGAGGACTGAAAGTTTCCTTTTCAATCATTTAGTTTTACGAAAGTTTGAGTGAACCCACTCACAGCCCGGAGACATGTGATATGATAAGAAGGCTTCATGGCTGGTATCTGATAAGCTGGTTGCATAAACACAGAGGGAGAGTGGCCCACACGACTGATGCAACGCAAAACGAGCCACTCGACTTCTGCAGCTTATTTTACAGCCTTGTGTTTTGATATAACGCCACTTTATTTCCTACAGGCCAGGCTGACAGACGTCCACCGCCGGTACTCCCACATTCTTCTCTGCATCGCTTCCACTTTCTCCTCTGCTACAAAAAATATCTCCACAGGTACAAGAAGTTACAGAACACTTGGAGACTTTTGTGTTCCTGGAGTTTGGTGGTTTCACCCCAGAGCAAGACAGGTGAACACGGAAAAAACGGGTCCTCGGGGGAGTTCTGCTAGTTTGAAACGTGCCCCATTTGAATTTAATAGCAAAAAAAACCTCTTAGAAAAGGTGGGAGGGGCCAGAGTCCTGGTGTTGCAGGTAAAGCTGTAAACAGCTACAGGTAAAATTCTAAAACTAAGGGGAATGATCTAAATCTGAGCAACCCAATGTTGAGAAAAAAAAACTTTATTTTGTACTTTTGGATAAAAAATAAAGGGGAAATTTTCATCTAAATATGTAAAATCAGTATCTGTATCTGTAGTGACGCTGATCCTCAGGTGGAAGTCTGGTCGTCCTAAAGTCCAGGTTGAAGCCTCAGGGCGATCAGGCCGGCCAGATTATGGAACTCAGAGAAATCTGTTCCTAAATCACTTTTACAGGCAGG
This sequence comes from Arothron firmamentum, assembly GCA_016586285.1. Classification (NCBI taxonomy): domain Eukaryota; kingdom Metazoa; phylum Chordata; class Actinopteri; order Tetraodontiformes; family Tetraodontidae; genus Arothron; species Arothron firmamentum. The sequence goes on from BJFM01000988.1 coordinate 58,479, forward strand.
ATTTTATGTGATGAAAAGAGCAACATGCTCAGAAAGCAGCCAACACATTGCCCAGACTCAGCGTGTCACGCTTGGCTGAAGAGCAAAATCCAAAGAAACGTCAGCTGTCTTATTAAATCTCCCAGGAGACCAAACCATTATCCTGTAATGAAGGGGTGCCTGACATGATGATTGGGATTGACTGACAGATCACAGGTCATGGCATTCAAAAAAAAAAATGTAAAAAAAACTGTGTAGCATATTATCCATCATCTCTAATCACGCTTTAGGTGATTAAAAAATGAGTGACTGAATGAATGATGGAATGTTTCCTTGAGGGCGGCCCCAGCTGGGTGACCGTGTGTGTGTGTGTGTGTGTGTGTGTGTGTGTGTGTGTGAGCTATGGCTGAAAAAGTATCTGGGACTGCAGCATCTGTGTTCCTGTAGCCGAGTTTTACACAAAATATCATTTTACAACTATATTTTGAGCAGTGCAAAGAGGTGGTTCAGCAAGTTTATTATCGCCTCATATTTCTGGAGCATCTTCCTTTCTGGAGCCAAACAGAAAGGAAGATGCTAAATTGGTGGTTGAACCAAGAAAACAAGCCCAGGATGGCAATTTACTTAAATTAGACCCACTGATTTATTAATGTTCTAATTAAAATATCATTTCCAGCCAGAACACCGTGTTTATATACAAAACACACACTCACCCACGTGTGTGTGTGTGTGTGTGTGTGTGAAATAGTAGCAGGACTTCCCTCAACTTGACGGCCACGCATCAACTTATTTTTCACTGTGTTGTTGCTTGTTGTGGGCTGTAATAAGTTACCTCCAGTGAAGGGAGCAGCAGTTTTCCATCAATGATTGTGACCTGGATTCTTCTTTCTGCCTCTGGTTCTCAATCCTCTTGACCCTCGTTGTCCTCGCTCATGTTCAAAGTGCTCTCATAACACCAAAAACAGAAAATACGCTGTTATTTCCTGACCTGTGTGGTTGAAACGCTGCTGGGCTAAAAGCATTTCACTTTGCTGCTGCAGCCATCAGCTCAGTGTGGATTATGGGCTGGATTATTTTCTCAGATCAGACTCAGACTGTCCTTCGCTGCTGTGGTGACAACAACGGTGACAGAGGTGACACCAGGGTGCCCACTTCGTGCACGTGGGTGTACCTGCCCTTGGCAACAGTTGCTCAGCAAATGAGAGAGTGTATTCTGTGGCCACTCTGGGAAATCTTCCAGATGCGGTTCGTCATGATCAAATCATCCTCATCCTCAGTGGGGAAGTAGAGGAAGCTGCCAAGGGGAGGGGGCCCAGAAGCTGAGAGAGAGACAACAAGCAGCCTTTTCCTCTCTCATCTCTCAAGCGAATACTTTTATAGCAGAAGAAACAGGACAGACAGGTGAAAAAGTTCCGCTTGTCCGTGTGGTCAGCGGTGGGTTTGTGACCTGACAGAATGATTAATGTTAAAGCTGTTGCTTCTCCTCTGCTCTTAAAGTTGTTCAGATTGTGGCACGTTTTGTTGCAGTCTGATCTTTGAGGCTACCAGACAGGTTCCATTTAAGCCTTCTGAGAAACTAAGAAACGTTGGGTACTTTTCTCTGACCAACAGCAGAGTATCTACACCAGTGCTCTCTTCCAGGGGTCAGAGGGAAAATGATGTCATGATGAATGTACATACAGGGGGGCAGATTCAGATTTTTGTGCTGCTGCCTTGTGTGGCTTCCATGCTGCCACCTGTTACCATGGCAATAGGAATCCCTGGTAAGACTTTGGAGAATTGAACATATACACATACCGCTAACTACCTACGTCCTAACGTGTATTAGACACTATATTGGTGTGTTATTATATTACAAAGCACTTGTGTGTGAAGCACATTTTCTGTTTATTACAACTTCAACTGCGAGTTCACCAGCTACAAGCTCCTAATTACTACGTATGCATTGGACATAAGGAAGTTGTTGTACGTGATTATGATCTTGATACACTTTAGTGGTAACACTTTAGATTAGCGTACAAGTAAATATGTGTTTCCTGCTCTGTTGCCTGATCTGCACCATATCTCTTTATTTACCAGATCAGATTGTAACCAGTTATCATATCTGTGAACAGATATTAATATATGTCGTTGCGTTCCACCAATGGGCACGCTGTGTGATGTGCCGAGCGACAGGCAGGCAGGTGGGTACTGCGACAGCGAAGGCTAACAACCCTTTATGGTTCCACAGCAGGGGGGCTTTGCTCACTGTCCGTCCACCTGCAGGCTGTGGACATGTCCACTGCCTTCCCCTCCTGGTTGTCTTTTGAATGTGTGTGTGTGGGCAGGAAGTAGAAGGAAGAATTCATGAATCTCGATCATCTGCATCTCGGTGGGTGTTTTCGTGGTGTGGCATTGAGCTGCCGAGCTCAGATTGATGCCCCGTCATTCTGTTGTCGCACTGAAGAGAGAAAACCTGTCAGTGCTGCATCAGTCAGCCACAGAACAGTCACGGGGGGCCAAGAAAAGGATATTTATGAGGTATGTGCATTCTTAAGTCTGTACCATTAATTGGAGGTGTTCCACAGGGCCTTACAGTCACTTTTTTTCTTCGAGAAACTGAGAACAAAAGTTCCATTCTGGTCGAATTAAGGTGAAGGGGACAGGTGTACCTGATCATATAATACACACACGGTGTTAAATCTTGTGCTCCAATCACAATGTTGCATGAAAAATCATGGAATGTTGTCATACATAGCATCAGGACTGGTGATTTATGGTGTTTTGTTGGAGGCTTTGACCATCAAATATTAATCAATTTGTCATTTAGTTGAAGTGCAGTTTTCAACCCCCCTTGGTGTGTTGTTAAAAGCATATTCTCAGAATGGAATATAGGATCGATGGACAACCTGAAAATAAAATGCCTCCATTAATGGCCTGGTGGTGCAGGGGCACCGGGGTTTGTGCTGATCTCAGTGCTGTTCGGAGGCTGATGGCGGGCTGTTACACAGGAGCAGTCCCTGAGCAGCGCCGCAAAGAATTCTTCATCTGGGAGAGCTATTTCATGTTTTTTAAAAAGCCAAGGCAAACAACAAAACCACCAGGAAGCTAAATTATCATACGTTTGTAGCTGTGATCAATTGTCAAAGGTTTGTTTACTGAACAGTCCGCTTTGAACGGTTGCTGTTCACTTCACTTCATTCACTTTCTCAACAGACAAAGGACGAAAGCAGAGGCCTTATTCAACTCCCATCACAATTCTGTTTCCCTGACACACGCGTGCTTTTTTCATTCTTTTGTTTAATGATATTATGTTTCTGTACATCAGTGTCTTCAAGGAACCGAAACAGTTTCTATAAAAAGGAAAGCTTTTACTGAACAAGCAACACACTTTTCAGCTCAGTTACACAGAAAAGACTTAATATTACATAAATACTCATTAACAAAAGGACTCATGTTGATTTTACATTATATAACCACCGAACGGCCACTAAGTTTAATCTCGCGTCAAATCCTCCGTTGAAGAAGGTGGACGGCTCTGTGGCGGATGCCAGCTGTTACCTCAATAAATGAGACTGGAAAAATTAAACGTGCCATGAAAAAGAGCCAGCCCTCCAGTGTCGGCAAGGAAACGGGCTGCATGCAGAGGATGGTGGAACCAGGTGGCGGACACGTGACGTGGTGCTGATAGATGTTTGTCATTTTGCGGATCAGCCGTAACGCTGTGATGGCTGCTGTAGCTCAGGTGCACCGCTCACAAACATACACAGAGTGATAGTGTGGGAAAGGAATATTTCCGAGTAATGAGTACTGCCGCGTCTGAAAGTGTCTAAAATAAAGTGTGAAACCTCAGCAAACTCAAACAAACACAGTAAATCAAATGGCCAATGAGGCACCGAATGCTTATTCCCAGGAAGGGAAAAGTCAATTTTCCAGGCAAAACATTTCATTTCTCCAGGTTTATTTTCCATTAGTAAGCAGACAAACAAATAACAGGTTGCGTCTCTGGCTGGCTCACACCTCCCCATTCACCTGCGTAGATTCATCCTGGCGTCCTGAGAGACCGGCTGCTTTCAAAATAAAAATACCGTAGCCCCAAATAAACCCAAACTAATCAGGACGTGCCCTTAAAAAGACATTTATATTCGATCTCAAAATGTTCAAAAATAACAAGTAGCTGGGTGATATCTTCCTGGTTGATTCTGGGCCTCCAGATGAGGCTCAGATGGACATCTTGAGGATGTGGCAGCAAATGCGTCACTAATCCTCCCTGTGGTTTAATGACGAGCGTTAAATGATGCTTGTGCTCATTCTCTGTGGCTTCCGTGGGGTTTTTTGAGTACATAGTGTGTGATCCGTTTCTTTCCAGAAAAGCCACTGTCACCTACAAAAAGTAGAAAAAAAAAACAAGCAACAGCAACGCAGATGAGAAGACAAAAACAGGCGATTGTGTGGCCTTCTGTTGCACCTGCCTCAACTCCTCTCATATCACCTTCAGCCCCCCGCTGTGTTAATCTGTGATTCCAAAGACATCTTTTTCCGCCATGCCTCATAAATGATTCATGAGTGTACCGCCACCACGGTTTGAAAGAGCAGAGCTGCAGACGTCCTGCTGCGGCTGATCACTCGCCTCAATAGCATCAGCAACGTTTCACGTGCGAGCACATGCTCACCTCTCCTCTCCGCCCTCAGCAAGCGCTTCGGTGTCTTAATGACCTCCTGCCAGTGTTTGCTGAATGGCTTTAAAAGGTCACAGCTGGTACTAATGATTGCTTTTGGCCAAGAGAAAATCATTCCACTTGTTTTTCACTGCAGTCATGATTTCATGTATATTTTTGTGGACATTTTCATCCATCCTAGACTTACAGGAATAAACAGTCTCGACTAGTCATAGTCATATTATTCATATGGCATTGACTGTCAGAAAAGCACAAAAACAACTCCTGGTTGTATAACGTTCACGCACAATTAATGTCAAACTGCATGTTCTTGTTTCTGCTGCATGATGTCATTTCCTCTGTCCTGCAGTCAGAAACAGTTGCGTTTAAATCTGTCAAAGCCTGATGCTGTTTATACCTGACGGTGCTGGCACTCTTCTCAAAGACGACCAGACAGACGACCTGGTGCATTCGCATTTTGGGTGGCGTCAGGAACCACAGCAGACCCCAGCTGCCCCCTGGCTGAACTGAGTTTGGACCCTTTCACAAAGGAGAAAAGCTCTGGGAGAGCGCAGACCTCTGCCAGGCACCCAAAACAAATACTCCGGTTTCCTGGAATACCTTTGGTGAGTGTCTGTTATCGTGTGAGGCTGCTCTTATATTTGAAGGTCGGCCGCGGTGAGAGGAGGCAGATTATTGACCGAGTCCAATCAGAGAATCAGATACTTGGAGAGATCGGTGTTGTTTTTCTTTAATACAGGCTGTTCAACTTAAAAAAGTTAACTGGTACCAGTAGTATGGTATAATATAGGCAGTAGCAATAAAAGGTTAGATAACATAGGTTGTTTTATGATCAAGGCCCCTTGGTCTTTTGGCTTTGATCATATACAAATGCTAACAATGGCCCTTACTTAAAGAATCAGTCAAAACCTTCCTGGAGCCAGATAATAGCCCAGAATGTTACCAAAATTTAATCATCTGTTCCTTGTCCCATTTTCAACATTTTCTGAAAATTTCATTAAATACCATTGTTAACTTTTCAAGTTATTTTGCTAACAGAGAACCAAAGAGAACCAAACAGCTAAACACCAGCCATCACAGAACCTCCTGGGCAGTGGTAATAAACGGAACCTTTGAGCCCAGTCATGCCATGGCTATCTGCATCTTTTAATTATGATTATTTCTGTTTATGAAGCTGCAAGGTTTTATTTGAACATGTCTATATAATTTTAAATAGAGGTCTTGTTCAGTTCCAATAATAATCTTATTTCCAGAATGACCAAACGCAGAGTCACTGCTGGGTGACTCTTTCTGTGCAAAGCTTTCATCATCTGAACCAGCGTGCTGCTAAAAGCTGTGGTCTTTTACGAGAAACAGTAAAATTCCTTGACATTTTATTTGGCTTAATAGCCTTTATGATGGCAGAAAGCAGAAGGTGCAGACACACCTCAACGATTTAACATCACTATAGATGTACACAAGCCTGATGAAATAACTGTGTGTCCTGTAAATGATGCGCTGTGAAACGCCTTTATAGACTTCAACCTCAGCAATAAACTACTATGAAAAAGAAAAAAAAGAAAGTTGTCCACACCAATGATTTAAATAAATAGGCTTAAATAAATACAGAAGTCTTTAAGGCTAACACACAATTGTTTTGAGGTCAGTTTTTTGTTTTTCCCAACCGCTTTACTGGATGACTGCTTGCTTATTTGTTTGTGGAGTCGGGATTGACCGATAATTAAAACAAGCGCCCCTTCAGAGTCACTCGAAGCTTCAGTCTGCTGGATCTCCACCAGCAGCACCAGTAATTAAGACAAACACGACTGAAGAGGATGGGAGTGAAATCAGTGGGAATCTGAAAATAAGCTGCCACATCAAGAGAATATTTAAAATTCAGTTTGCCATCCAGCACTTTGCAGCTCGCCGGTTGGTGCTCGACACGTCTTTAACGAATGGAACCAATCAATTATTTCTAGCAAGACTCCCTGCAAAGACTGCGGGTCTGTCGTGTGTGTGTGTGTGTGTGTGTGTGTGTGTGTGTGTGTGTGTGTGTGTGTGTGTGTGTGTGTGTGTGTGT
>BJFM01000988.1:65234-77598 GCA_016586285.1 Arothron firmamentum
GTGTGTGTGTGTGTGTGTGTGTGTGTGTGTGTGTGTGTGTGTGTGTGTGTGTGTGTGTGTGTGTGTGCCCTTCCTGCCTTTCTGTGTTCAAGGAAATTGCTATTGATGAGGGCACGCTATTAATGCAAATGTTCATTTTGTCACTTCTCCCTCTCGGGGTCTGTTCTGACAAACCAAACGTGTTATGAAACAGTTTTGGTTTTGTCGAGGAACTGTTTTCACGTGTCATATCAATTTTGTTGCAAAGGAAACAGAAAGTAACACGTTTTTAATGGTAATGATAATAATGATGTATAATGGTATTGGGTTTTTTGGCAGAAATACGCGCCACATTAGTTCTAGTAACATAACCTTTTCCTCCGAAAAAACTTTACAACTTTACAAGATCAGTCCTCTTTTATGTAGTAGTCCATAAGCTCCTCACTCTTGGGCCTAACCTTAAACACAAGGACAAAAGTGATCCAATGTACAGAGACCAGAGTGTGTTTACCAAGTGGGTAAAATACTAAAGCTTGAAAATGGTGCAGACATGGGAAATATGTATGAGAGTTGAGTTGCACATATGTTTACATCAGTACTTTTTTTTTTCAGTACTTTTTCCAGTAAAATAAATAAATAATAAAGGGACCATTTGAACTGAAACTGGACGAGCGTCTCACAGGAGGAAACCGACTGTGGAAGTGCAGACATCAGGGCCACGCTGAACATTTCATCTGCTGCTAAATTGTCCTTCCAAGAACCCAAATCTGGAAGTCCTCAGCAGAAAATAGCTCTAAATTCCTAAATGATAAATTTGTACATTAACACATTTTTTCCCCAACTGAGTGTATCATTAAAATAACGATCTGACGTGTTTTCAGACTGCTGATATACAGCCCAAACAGAAAGGTCAGAGATAAAACGGGCCTCAGAAACTTGCTGTTGCGAGATGGCAATAATGATAGAGAGGAGTGAAAACAGCACACTTTGTCTGGAACAAGATGGATGCAACCTCAGAGGAAGAGCAGCAAAGCAAACAGCACAACTTCATAAGCAAAGCAGAGAAACAAACACGCATCCTGACTCTCATGTGTGGAGAATCCATCATTCCTGCTGCTGCACAAAGTCTGGACACATCAAAGATGCTTGGCGTAAAAATCAAAGGCAGCTTGTCCGCTGGTGATTGTGAAGGCCAACGTTGGTCATTCATTAGAATGAGAAGCGTCCGCAGCCATGTTGGAGTGATTGCTGATTGATAGTTGCATTGATTACTTGGGACGTTGGGGGACGCTGTTATTGAGCTGAGGCCTGGAGGATGAAGGTGTCAGTGGTTTTCAGTCTGAGCTGCCGCAGGAAAAAGGGGGAGGAAGGGGAAGGAGGAGCGGACAGGAAGATGGCGTGTCAGCTATTTCTCTGTAATCTCTGTTGGGAAAGAAGACTGAATTCAGGACGTCTCTGTAGGTTCTCATTCATCCAGGTCACCATTATCCAAGGTTAGATCTCTGTGTGCAACTGGACTTGTTTAGGTTTTGAAATGAATTCAATTTGTGCACCAGAAGAGTACACAAAATACCAGAAAAATACATACAAATGATATATTTGGCGCCACCCATTGCCAATCACTTTTTTGACCTTGTCAGAGCATCAGGTCCGAACATTTCTGCTCTTTCTTTTCCTGCCATCCATCAGACTGGTAAAACATCCTTTACCTTCAGCAACATTAGCAGGTTACGAAGATGCTGCTGAGGTCATGGAATCTGTTGAACTTAACTGTCTAACTTAAAGAGACATGAGAGTAATATAGTCACAACCTCTATTAAAGACAAATAAATGAAAACATGAAGGGGTTTGTCTGCTTTGGGGACTTTGCAGAAAGCAGCTTAAGCAGATGACATAACTGAAACGTTGAAAAGAGGCAGGACAGAAGTCCCCTGATTCACTCCGGGTTCAGGTTAGGACGTTCAGCGATTCCAGCAGAACCTGTCTGAACACACACTCCTCCTCCAGGCAATCCATGTGAATACACTCTTTGTCAGCTTGCATATTTAGACCTGAAGCCCGGGAGCTTTCTGGGCCGCCGTTTCCTCCGTGTGCATCCCCTGTGGAGGTGATATTTATACTCGTGCAGTTCAGGACAGCCCATGAAAATGCTAATACAAGCATAAACCTCCGTTTCTACGGCCGGATGTCGTAAAAGCCTCAAACTTTCCTTCCTAAAATCAGATCCCGTGTCAGATCCATTAACCTTCACTTGTGGCAGCTTGATTTCATAAACTGCAGCTACAATCGCTGGACCAGTAACAAATTGACTGTATGAAGATGGATGACGCGACAGTTCAGCAGGAGTCAGGCCCAAACATCCCTCTGACAACAAATACTGTCAGAAAGCATTAAATGAAGGCAGGGCTTCGGCTTTAAACTGTTTAAATCATTGATGATGAAAAACACTAAATGTCTTTTTTAGAGCGATGCGGGGTGAAGGGCTGGATCATTTATCCAGAGAGGAAACGACACGCTGCTGCTGCTCTCTGCAAACACTCCCACGTCAGCGTCTTTTTCTTTGCCTCAAAGATACATTTTGATAAAGTGCAACACATTCTGCAGAGATGATCATTATTACAGCAGGAAAGAAAAGTTCAGCAGTTACGAAGGAGGCAGGACGGATCCATAATGCTTTTACTTCCATTCCTAATAAATGTGCTCCAGCCACACAGGAGTAAAAACGTGGAGGTCCTGGTATCAGGATCAGGTCAAAGGTGCAGAAACCAAGCGTATGGACTCTATTTGCTATGACCCTACTTCTGACAGCCCAGAAACCAGAAACAAAAATGTATTTTTATTTCGTATTTGTGGCTGTTTTTCTGTTTCTTTACCTTGTGTAAACATTAGGAATTTAAAGATGAATAAATAATAAAATGCATATTTCTGCTTAATCTTTAATTCTGTGTTTTTAATGCACAAGTAGTGTCTAAAATAATCAATGTAGAGTCAAAAACATTTTCTTTTTTTCTTTTTGCTGACCATTTCCTCAGAGGAACAAAGCGCTTAATATAATATCAAATATAATAAAGTCTCCAGTATGAAGCAAACTCATCTATAACACCCCAAGCAACTGTTCTTTTACTAGAAAAAATGGTCTGTGTTAAATCATCAGTATTTTAGCAAATAATAATAATAATAATAATAATAATAATAATAAAAACTCTACCAAATTATCGGAACAGTGACTTAATCCTCTGTCCATTTTTATGCATAGATTTGAATAAAGAAAACAAACGTATATGCCATCCAATCATCCCTCCTAGCTTATTCCTCCCAGAAGAAAAACAGAAATAATCTCCTAGTTTTCCTGCTAACAAATAGTTCTGAATCTCCGAGCTGAAAGCGCCTCGTTGGGCTCAGAATGAGAACCCAGTCAGGCGTGGAGAGCATCTGAGAGCTGCAGAAGCACCTGAAGCTCTGCAAGGAGCTCCAGAAGGTTCTGGGTTAGAAGAACCGACCACCACAGCTGACAACTGTCATCTGCGTTTGCAGATGTGGGTTTAATGAGCGAATTTAAAGCTCTATTAATCTTTGGTAATAACTCGGTATGGTTATTACCTCAGTGTCAATGGTGCTTCTGCGTCTGAGGAAATCGATCCAACAAATCAGTTTTATTGTCAGCTGCCACACTGAACCGACTCGTTTGTTAACATTTAGAAATGACAGATAATTAACGGAGACGCTTAACTGGCAGCTACATTCTGCCGGAACACACAAGCGCTGGTGAAGCAGAACCTCAGGAGGGCCGTCATCAAAGTCTGACCGGAGGACGATGCAGAGAACCTGCACGAATCCAAAACAAAAGGAGGGGTTCTCTTCACTGAGGTGGCTGCAGGTCAATGTGCATGCGACTTGCATGTTGACCCCCCGCCCCCCCACCCACCCTCACCTTGTGAACATGAACATGACGACGTGTCTGGTGATGCTTATGAATGTTTACCTCTATTTTTCTCCCTGTCTTTGTTTGTATTGAGGCCATGTTCTGCTTTTCTTCTCCTCTTCCCCTCCACTGTCCTCCCACACAAGACTAATCACCTCTTTATTAATACCCACACCTGCACATGTGACCTTGCATTCCTCTCACGTTTCTTCATTTTTCCACTGGCTGCATCTGTTTTCTTATTATTAGTCTTTTTTAATAATAATAAAACCATCGTTTCATATGCCCTCAGGCACCGATGTGTCTTTACGTCGCCTGTGTGATTTCCGTCTCCGAGGATGTCGGGCCAGCGTCTGAGCAGAGGCCTCAGGTGTGGGAAAGATATTGGAAAAAGATCTTATTGAGCCGGGTCAAATGAGAGCTCGCTTAGGAGAGCCGTCAGCCCCATTTTCACTTCGGCACCAACTGGATGCTTTTTAAATGATTTCACACTGCTTCTCGTATTTTAATTTGGAACCTTCCAATATTCTGTACTAAAATGTGGCGCAGCATGAATAACAGATCCGCGTGTGTGCTAACAAAAAAGATGGCTGCTAAATTCCAATTATACTGAGGTGTTTGAAATTGATATCTCATTCTGGGCACACGACTGCAAGCCAATTCCAAAAAAAATAAAAGCATCCTGCCAGTCACTGTGGACTTTTTCCAAAACCGGACCCACACAGAGGGGCATTACCAGCCTCAGAGGAAATACTGGAGCATGTGGAAGTTTACAGAGCAGAAGTCGTGGAATATGAAAACACAGATAGATCTTGGATTCATAAATATGGAAGGAGGATAAGAGGATCAGAGTCTCTGAGCCTTTCTGGCTCACTGATCAGAACTCACGCCACGTTGCACAATCGCAAGATAATGGACATAATTCAGCTGAAACACAGTGGGATAAATACCGCAAAATACAGGTTTTTAACCGTTTTACCAATCTGGTGCGATAAAAATAACCCGGTGTGAGGAAATGGAATATCGTACCTTTATCCGTGGTTATTTTGACTAGAGCAAAAAGACAATATTACACTCTGTGGCAGCAGCTCTCAACGTTCTACCTGTAATGTAATTATGATCCATAACGATGTGACTTCTAAATTCTAATTGATATCATTGGGAGTACATTATTACTGTATTACCACAGGAGAAAAAAAAAAATCCATTCCATAAATCAAAGTGTGTTTCCTGCCAGGTGAATATTGAGTTATGCAGATGATGCAATCTTTGTTGAGAAAACACGCTTTACAGTTCACCATCTAAACTCTGACTCTGAGGATGAGTTCATTTCCTTAGACCCTTTTTCATAGTAGCATAAACACAGATTTCCACCACCCAGATAATCAGCTTTATCATTTCACCACACAAATGCTATCCGATAACAATAAGAACGTATGTGATGCATATGCGTAGAAGAACAGGCACGTCTGAGCATTTTTAAAAGAATAATATGACAGAAATGTGCATTTTATGGAATCACTAATATGCACACACAGATAAACACTAGCAAAAGCACGTTTGTGTGTGTGTGTGTGTGTGTGTGTGTGTGTGTGTGTGTGCTGCACAAATGAACCCAGGGGAACCATCAGCGTGTGTAAGTAAACACTGCTGAGCCTACGGAGCCGGTGGATGCTCTCCAATTATTGGCTTTAGATGAAATCGATTGATCGCTGGGTCCGAGTGGATCCAGTCCCGCTCAGCCGTGTTTAAGCAGCAAAAGTGTGTCTCTCTCACACACACACACAACATGAACCCACTTTTCAGGTCTGATTCTTTGCTTTTACAGTTCAATCGATGTGATTGTTTTCTAGCGTTAACTGATTCATTTGTATGTCTGGGACTGAAACCCACAGCAGCCCACTCACAGGCACCGTTTTTATTCCTTAATCGAGTGAATATCGTAAATTGTATATTTTCTCTTGTTTTTCATTACATACCTTTTTGTGATGCTTTTGACTGAGTATCCAGGTTTAATTTGTCGATTTCTGGTGCAGATAAATGGCCCCTTTGATGTTACACTCCTCAACATGGTTGCTCACAGGATTCAGTGGCAGGTCTGTCATCCAGCCATCCAAAACTTTGATCCCATGCAGATTCCACAGGGCCTCCACCTCCACCAGCCGACATTCACTCTCGAAATCCTCCTTGAAGCGGATGGTTTCACTGGTACAAGCATCTTCACCTCTCGCCATACAGACCAAACCCCCTGTAGAAAACACAGTCAGGTTGATCTGTCGCTACTGGAAGAGGGGATAATGAGCAGCTTTTCCAAACCATTTTACAGTGTTGGTGGTATGAGGTGTCACATGGAGCCCTGCTGACAGCTGTCAGCCAGTTACCTGGTTTGGTGGCAGAGCAGAGCTCCCTGACCAGGCCCCCCGAATATCAGACACATCAAGAGCAGTGACAGTGATGACCACATCAAAGGTATCTGAAAGCGAGAGGATGGCGGATGAGCTTACAAATGAATGGAGGCTGGCTTTTTTGAGCAAAAGTTGGCAGCGGAAGGATTATGGGTGCTACAGGGGAAACTGGCACAAAACCATCTTCTGACCAGAGCAGGTTTGAATGGATGAATGAGGCGGGAGTCTGGCCAAGGAGATTGGTTATTATAGTCTCACTGTCAGATTAGGGCGATGTGTTAAACACATGATGGCTTTAGCAGTCAGTTATTTAGCTTTGTCGGCTAAAGTAAAATGCTCCCAGTGTGCACTGTACAAAGGAAAATGGACAAAAAGAGGAGAGATGGGGGAAAGTGTTCTCCGCAGCAGGGGAAGTGGAGTCCTCTGCTGCATTTCACTGAGTGAAATACCGGTCTCTGCAGGGAGTGGTTCAGGTCCCCGCATGGCCAGTCTGAGATCCTGGAACAGGCCCGTCTTTGCCGCTTGTTCCAGCAAACCGTTACTGCTGTCCACTCCTGCAAGCCTTCTGAAGCCCAGGGCGAAGAGCTTCACACAGGAGAAAACACGAAACGACAAAACAAACTGACAAATATCTACTTGAAGAAGTCTCTTAACTACACTGACTTTTGTTACCTGTTTAGCAACCTTTCCAGTTCCACAGATGACATCCAGGACCTGAACCTCACGATTCCCAGAGAAGTTCTCATTCAGGAAGTTTGCTGCCATTGTTGGCACCATGACATTCAACATGTCCATATCCTGTTAAATGAATGCAGGTTATTTCTGTGACAGGTATCACCTTTGTGGCAGACACAGTGATACATATATATATATATATATATAACTTTCCAGTACACAAAGCTTTCCAACACCCTCAAATTGTATTGGATAATAAGACAATGAAAGATGAACGTAAGCCCTCATTGGCCCTGATTATTACATGTGCTATGGAGACAAGATGCTTGAATTAAATCTATTTAATTGTATATCAGGTAATCACTTTTCCCTTAGCCGGGTTGCAGAGGAGGCTGGAGCCTAATCCCCGCTGCCACTGGGCAAGACTCCGGGTATACCCTGGAAAAGTTCAGGCCCTTAGCAGGGCTGATGTACAAGGATAAGCAACCGTTAACTCTGAAGGTCCATTTAAAGAAGCCAGGTCACGTAAAGCCCTTGTCTTTGAATAAAGAGCTTCTGTCTACTGACCTGTTTGTATGTCACCAGCTTTCACACAATCTGGTAGTCTCGTGTACATCGCAGTTCAAAGAATTTCTTCTTCTTTCATCCATCCGTTGGTTGGAGGCAGCCATGACTAAGTTGGGAGACACTGATAATCTTTAGCTCACTGGGACCGATGCTGTGGCACTGACACTGATGTCATGTCAGTTGCACAATGTCATAAAGCTCAAATAGTTTTGATTTTATATATAATGATTTGGTGCTCTCAAAAGGCAGCATTATGAACATTTCTGATGGTTCGTTTCTGTAGAATAAACGCTGGCTTTAAAGAGCCAAAATCCTCCATCCTCCACTTTGGTGTGAAAATAACTGATGTGAGATTTCCAGCAACTATTTTCATCTACCATCACCTGGAGGAATTTAATTTCATCAACCTGTTCTACGTTAACGTTCTCAGTGTTCATCCGATGTAATGTGATTTGGTGTAAATGGATTTTACTCCCTAAACTGTCTGTCTTGTAGGCGAGTCCTGCAAGACAGACAGGCTTGCCAAAGATTGGTGGTGGTTAACAGTCAGAAGGGTTAGTAATGGTAAAACATTATAATCACATAGTGTGGAAGTATATTAATCTCAGTAGTTTATGTTATTAAGTATTAATCCTGTCTGTGTTAGATGGCCAATAAAATGTATTTATTGCTTGATAAATTATAATAATGTACACACAAGCGTGATGTAAGGACAGAATTAAATAGGCTATCTTTAGCTAACAACGGTCTCCACTGACACCACAGCTCAGTCTCTCCCCTGGCGTCTCTGTGCTGTCTGGGTCATTGCAGGCTCCTGATTGTAGGGCTGGCGTCTGTCGGCTATGTAATGATACACACTTAAAGTGTCCTGCGTCTCAGATGAGGCGTTGAGCTCCACTGTTTGCCTATTGTTCATCCACCCACTTCAGCTTCTGCATTTAGGTGCTGAAGTCAGATTTTCTCAAACGTGTATGTGTAACCAGCAGCTTAAGTTTGCCGGATGGTGATACTTTGTAGTTTGAGTGCAGGTTACAACAGCTGACCCAACTCTATTAACACAAAATACCTGATGACCCTGAACAACGCACAGAGCAAGAACACAGTCTGGAAGAGTCTTTAAGAAAAACTTGCTCTGTCAACATTTGATTTCAGGGGATTTTCAACCTTTAGCCTGTTCTTTATGTGCATCCATTTAAAAAAAAAAAAAAAAGTCAACAAAGCCAAAAGATCACTGTTGCTAGGACACAGCTTGATACCAACATATCAGCTTAAAAGAGATAAAATACTGTATAGTCTTGATTTGCATTATGATGATCTGAAAAGTAGAACTACATTCTGTGCACGACCACTGAGCACATGAACCACCATCAAGCAATTTGGCTCCTACAAGCTTTATTCTGCTTTTTATACCAACTGAGAAATTCATAAAATGCCTGAAAACATCAATTTTGTTATGGATGCATGTGAGCTTTGCTGCGAGTGTTCATGGGGGGTTTAGCTATGGACTGGAATAATTTCATCCTTCATTCCCTGTGTGTGTGTGTGTGTGTGTGTGTGATCATGCTCAGAGAAGGAGAAACACGTTCCATGAGCAGACTGATGGGCTCCACATGCTTCACATCCTCCAGGAATGGTCTCAGCACAAGAGAAGCAATCTGCTCTAGAGAAGCATTTTGTTTGTGTGTGTGTTCTTGTATTTGCCGCATACTGAGTACCAAAATATTCATTCTTCTAGCAAAGTGAGGACATTATTGGGAAGTGTGGTGACCCCTAGTGGTTGGGTTTTGCCAATCAAGGCCTTCTGGTGTCACCTGGGCCAGCTGTGGGAGCCAGATAGTAATTGCTCTGACTTCTTTCCCCTCTTCATGTTCTTCATGCCTATTCACTGAGATCCACACTTCATAAATTGTGATTTATGATTGAACTTTATTTCTGTTAAATAAATATTGTGTTAATTGCGACCACTGGACATCTCCCTCCCTTTGTCATGGCTGTAAGAGCCAGGCTGGGACAAGAAGTGAGGACATTTTGGCTGGTCCTCACGACTTCAAAGGCCTGTTTTAAGGTGTTGTTTTTTTTGGTTTTAAGGTTTGGATTAGAATTGGGTTCAGGTTAGGTCATGGGGTTACTTGGAGTAGTTACAGTAAGGGTGTGTAATACATTATGCCCATTAATGTCCTCACAAAAATAGAAGTACAAGAATGTGCATTTATGTTTTCATTGATGATGATTCAAAAGCATTACCTTTGAAGATTTTGCATTCCCAGAAAAGCACAGAGAAAAATAAGCAGCTCCAGACATTTTCTTCTGAGAATTGCCTGTAATGCTGTTAGTCTAACACAATCACTCCGCATACTGGAAAAACAGCATCATTATCAGATGTTTTCTTAGCAGTCTTCTTCACGCACACACACGCACACACCCGCACACGCCCCACAGAGAATCTCTAGAGGTCACAGCTTTATCAGCAGCTTCTGCACTTCGTGCAGCATCCGATCTGAAAGTCTCAGCAACAGACCTACGCTAACGTTAGCGCTACTGTGAAGGAGAGGTGGACCAAACACTTGGTTTAGTGTTCACACCATCATCAATCTGCATCATCTAACAGCCCAGCAGGAGTCTGGTGGGGCTGGAGCTTTTCCCAGCTGCCTTCAGGTGAGAGGAGGGTTCACCCTGGGCAAGACCGAGCTCATCCCGACCAGATGCAAGAACCACCTCAACCGGCTGCTTCCAACTCTCCAGCTCCCCTTTCACCACAACAGAGCAACTGAGATCCATGTCAGCGCAGAAATCCAAGCAAATCCAAGACAATATATAAAGAATATGAGAATTTACACCAGCAAATCAAATATTAACTCATCAATCAATTCTTTCAGCCTATGTTATTGAAAATATCAGATGATCTAACGATGTTGTCTATCCACCATTTTAGATTCAAACATTGTTTTATATATACTGTGTGTGTGTGTATATACACACACACACACACACACACATATATATATATATATATATATATACACAGTGTGTGTATGTTTATATATGTACATATACACACACTGTGTGACACAGCAAACACAACATGTCAGTAATACATTACACACAGCAGCTAGAACATTAATGGCATTATCTCACATTTCACTTGTCAAAAGTCAGAATTAAATGACAAAGAGGACGAGAAGAAGCTCGTGAGAAAAGAGTAAGAAAGTCAAATTACCAGTAAGTAAAGAGTGAAGCACTAATATAAAGCTACCGTGAGTAAATCTCATTTTCTGTGCTAATGTGGGAGTCATTCTGAACTTTAAATGGCTCTTCTGTTTTCTCTTCAAAGTTGAACGGGGGCATGGAGAGAGAGTCAGAAAAACATTCAGATAAGCTGCACTCCATTTCAGCCTCTGCTCGTCATAGCCTTGGCCTTTATTTTACATCTGTTTTCTTTTATTTTCTTATAAGAACCTCCTCAGGTTCCAGATTAAACTTCCTTCCCTCCCCTCTACCGATGGTAAAATCAGACACTTTCATTCCCAACTGAGCTCCACTGAAGGCATATTTGAGTCTGTGTTCATGCAGTCACGCGTCCGCTCGATTCAAACCTACATTCAGCAGCTGAGTAATGCCATCATTATGAGTTTGGTCCAGGGGTCAACACAGTCTCAGGCCTGCTTTTCCTCTCTATCCCTCCATCAAGATGGCCTCTGGCAATTACAAACATGATTCAAGCACATCTACCAACACACATATGAAATACACTTTAAATAAAAGGCTGTAGAATATTATCTGACTTAGAGGAACTAGAATCTGAACCCAAATTAATGACTTGTGAAACAAAGTACAAATCAATGATCTTTAATCAGATCTTGCAAATGGAAAATCACTCAAAAGAAGGAAAACTACAAAGACATAAAAGCATCAAAAGAAAGTCACTCATTCAAGGAACAAAATTGCAACAAGAAAGTATCAACACAAGATTTACTCTTACAAGGCAAACAACAAACGACAGATCTATAAAAAAAATAATAATAATAATATAATAATAATAATTTTAAAAAAAACCTGATTTTACTGGGCAAAGACGAGGACGAGAGCACGAACAGGGCCCGGCACAAATCCACAGGCCAAGACCAACTAGCAACAAGCAAAAGGAAACGCAGACTATATACACACACCTGAGGTGATGGGGAACAGGTGGAGACAATCAGGCAAGACCCAGGAGGGAAGGACAAGTTACCAGACAGAAGAGAAGAGTAGGATTTCAAAATAAAAGAGGAAGCCACAGAAAAGACAAACCTAATTTTACCACTGTCTTTCTTTTTCATCAGTTACCATCACTTTAATACGTGCTGTAATCCTTCACTTTGAGTTTCATCAAAGCCCTTCTTGAAAAAAAGTTAAATGTTGGTATTACCAATTTACTGGTAACACTGGTTTGCCTGAACTGTGTTTCACCTGGCCTCTGGGGGAGTTTATCAAATGAGAAGTGTTTAAAACCTTCTGTAGCCCTCTGACTTTACATGTGATGGAACGGATGGAAGGAAATTTATAGAGATGAAGTAGAATTAAAAGTCACGCTCAATTGATTGGGATTAGTTGGATTTACACAATCGACACTTTTCAGGTTTGTGAATAAAAGCAGATTACAGTCAAGAAATTATATCAATTTGTCTGTTCAGGACTTTTGCAGGTCTCTCAATGATCTGGACAGAAAAGGCACATCTGTTTTATATACTTTTTTTAAATTATTTTTACAAATGATTTATCTGGAAGACTTTAATTGTCATCCAAGTGTTGGAAGAGCCCATCTATCACTTCAGCCCCC
>BJFM01000988.1:77613-91313 GCA_016586285.1 Arothron firmamentum
CCCCCCCCCCCCCCCCCCGAGAGTAATTAACAGAAATATGACTCGCCAAAAATTGCCTCCTGTTTAATCTAATCTTTGGACACAAAGTACTAAGGCACTAATAGATTTTGATGGAAATAGAACAAAATAAGAGCAGAATTCATGATGATGAGAAATGATCCTTTTAAACAGATCTAACAAGAAGGCAGATGGAGGAGAAGGAAACAGATAAAGATCCAGCAGCAAATATAACGACAGGAAACGGAGAGAACGTGGAGGTGAAGGCGAAGCTGGTGACAGAGCAGCACAGAGAAGGATGAAGACGTGTGTCCAGCCCTCCCAGCTCGTCTTCCTCGCTAACACACAAGGAGGTCATCGACGTGTGGAGCAGGGCAGCGGTCCACATCCCAGGGAGGGGGTCCTCTCTGGGAGGGATGAATGCAGACCAAGGCAACCCCCTCCTTCTTCCACTCTGGCCTTCTTATCATTTCTCCCTCCTTTCTCCCCCCTCCGTCTCATCTCTCCATCTCCCAGACGGTCGTTCATCTTCCTCCGTGTGCCGCCGTTTCCATTTGTTCCCTTTTGACATGGCCTTTTACCTCAGATCCAATTCCCACCATTTTAATCAAGACAGAATCACATTATGGTGGCTTCCTGTGGCTGCTCTGCCAGTCGTGCACGTGGGCGTCTGTCCCATCATTTCGTAACGGTGACGTTGTGTGTCTGCACTGAAATGACCTGAGCAGCATCAATGGGAAACGCTGAGAGCGTCTGCGGCCTGGGGACGCGCTACGCTGCTGAAGGTTTTCTCAATGGCCTGGAAAGCTTTCAGGCCACGTGTGGCTTTGTGGCGCGTTCATCTCAACTGGCCCTGCATTCCTCACCATTCCGTGGTGGAGTTTAGCGGAGAAAGACGGCAAAAAGCAGCCTGAAAAGGAAAGAGGTTTTTAAAGGGAGACAGAGGCGAGCGTCTGGAGAAATCACTCTTTGGCTGGTGAGAGAGGACATCAATATCGCTAAACTCAAGAAAAGGAAGCCAATCTCTCTTCCTCTCTTTAACCTTGATCACTTTAGTGTTTTTAACCTCCATCACTGCAGTCACATCACCTCTTACAAGGGTCTTTTTGGACTGCTGCTGTCCCGCTGACCTGTTTCATTTTTGTGTTTATGGATGAGTTTGACGCTTGAGTAACATTTATAGAATGAAAAGGCTTTATTAAAATTCCACAGCATGTCCTCACATTGGACCTGTGGTGTCCTCTGATTTGATTGTTACTATTGTTTGCAAAAAATAAAGAAGCAAAAGTAACATCCCTTCCCCTGTTAGACCCTTTCAAGCAGCCTGCGAGATTAATTCAATCATGAAACCCATCACCACCTACATCTGTGTGTTTCTGATTGCTTGGAACTGCGTGTTTACCTGAGCTGCTACTCCACACACAGCTACTTCAGGTTTGCACTTGTCATTGAACTTCTGGAGGATTTCTGATGTTTTTGCGTGTGAATGTCAGACCATTTGTTAAAGCGAAGCGTAACTGAGGACTGATCATCAGTCACTGCGGCTGCTGCCAACCCAGACTTCCATGGGTTGACCTCCTGTACCACAGTAAAGGATTCTGCTGCTGAGGTCAGGTGAGGTAAGGATGTATTTGATTTGATTTTCTGTCACTCTTGCCAACAGAAAAAGAGCTGGACAGGACATTTCTGCGAGAAACTGTTGAGCTTAAATATAATTTAGCCCATTTTGTCCTCATTTTGCTTAGATTTAAAGATGTCAATATCAATGTCAAGATGTCAATAATTTATTTTGAAATCAAGTGTAATGTAGTCATTTCCTTAATTATGGTTTGTGACCCATAATGAATGGAACACACTTAGCAAATTGTACTGATTAGTTTTATTATAACAGCTGTTTGTGTTCTTTTCAACATGGCTGCCAGTCAGATATCTTGCTGTGCACGTGTCAGTATGACGGTTGCTGTGGATGGACGGTTGGCAGAGCAACGAAACGTTTTGCTCGTGGTCCTTCCCACTGAAGTAAATTACAAATGACGTTTATTCCCACTCCATTTTTAAAAAAAGCTGACATAAAAACGTAATCTGAGCTGCAACAACACATTTATATACTTCTTGTTCTTCACAGTCTAAAACTTCTTGTGAATAATGAAAAGGCAAAAAATAAAGTTTAGTCCCATTTTTTTACATTTCATTCAGCGCTGAGACTCATAAGGATGACTTCACTCAAAGTGATTTTACACCGTCTTTAAGCAGGAACTCCTAGAAGAAGCCTCCAGTCCAAACACTGGGCGTCTTGTTTTAAAGCAAGATCACGTTTTCATTCTCCAGCCTACTGGAAACTGGAGATAGCATCAGGCCAGCGTCCTGCTACTGACTCGCAATTGCTCAGAAGACGTCGTCTGGAACACGGAGCCTGTGTAGCACACAGATCCATCTCCCTGCTGAAAGGCTGGGAGATAATGATGAGAGCCTCCTCAGCGCACAGAGGAAGCAAGACAGAGTGTAAAAGGCTTCATTCATTCCTTCTGCACTTGTCTGTCAGAGGTCTACAGACGAGAGCACAAAGCATTTCCACGGATACACACTCATCCTTGTTCAGCAACATCTCCAACCACCTTTAAACAAGTGATAAAATCTTGACTTCAACTGACGGATGGATGACCAGAGAGGAGAGGAGGGAGGAAGGAGGAAGGAAGCAGGAGGAAGGAGAGAGCATTAAAATGGATGAGAAAGGAAGCGTCCTTCCACCCCAGCAGTCCTGTCTTCATCTGTGTGGGCTGGACACCAGAGTTCAAACAAAAGCTGGACATGTAAGATGAATTTATGATATACACCTTCCAGAGACAGAGACTGAAAACTAAAAGTGTCCCAGAAATGATCCAATTTCACAAAATGTCCTTAAAAAAAAAAAACAACACTTTTCCTTCCGCCTCTTTTTGTGATTGAAAACGAGGAGTGAATGATGATGTTTTTCTGAAGAAAAGGTGTTTTTGGACCAACCAAGTGACTTTGTGTGTGTGTGTGTGTGTGTGTGTGTGTGTGTGTGTGTGTGTGTGTGTGTGTGTGTGTGTGTGTGTGTGTGTGTGTGTGTGTGTGTGCCTGTGTCATAAACGTGGCCATCACCCAGCTATGGTCACATTTATCCAGATTCCAGAGAGGATAAGTGGTGAGAAGAAAGTTTACAAAGATAGAAAACAGAAGCGAACCCTTCAGATAAGTTACAGCATCCCAGCAAACCCTGGTTTCGCTCTACAACCGGCCTTCTGGTGACTGTGTCCATGTCCGCCTGTGTGTATCCGTGCGTGTGTGTGTCCAGATGTACCGCAGGCCCTCCCACAAGGTGGCCATGAGAGAGAATGAGCACTTCCCTCGCTGCGGCGTCCGTGGGGGGCTAGCGTCTGTCAGGGTGATTCACTCTCCGCTGGTACAAACTCCATTACCCAGCGTCCCGCTTCTCTGTCACTGTCTGCAAACGCTCCCAGCAGCCACCCTGGCCCCATGCATCAGGCTCAGGCTCGGCAGCAGCCATCAGGGACGGGAGCACAACATATGCTCACATGGTCAGGTGCACGCAGCACGGAGAAGCCAGGTCAGACGTGTGATGCAGACAGACAGGCAGCTGCTGTCTCTCTGACGCGCTCGCACTCGTTCACCACACTCCCACACACATTACCTCGACAAGAGCTCATTCAAAGCTCTTCACGTGCGCACGTCTGACTGCTGTCATGGCTGCACAAGCTGAAGGAGCTTTTCTGCCAATGCTGATGTGCTTCTTTTATTAACCCACACTCTCCGAAAAGCAAAGATCCTTCACTTTTTCCCCATTTCAAGGTTTTCAGTTTTCTATGGAGCCAATTCGCAGAAGCAAATCTGGCACACTGAACTTTACTTTTTCATTTTACAGATCTTCAGCTGGTTCTGTGTATTTTGAGGACATAAAAGCACGTCTTCCCATTTCACCATTGTTCATTTTCATTATTCTTCTGTGTGAACAGTCTCGTGTTTCATTACTTCAGCCGCTACTGATTTTATGCAGCCTTCAGTTATTTGACTGAAATGAATGTAATATATATTTTAATTCCTGTAAATCAGCAGATAGATATAGTTCATTACTTTCTGCTGGCTGTGGTCATTAGCGGTGCGCTAACTCCACACCTGTCTGTCCACCTCAGGTACCACCTGCAGTGTTTTAAGTCAGCTGACAGAAGCGTTTGCATGCCTGTAAGCCCAGTTGAAAATAACTCTGCTTTTATTTGCGTCCACTCAGACATGAGAAGATGGGACATCAAAAGCAGCCGTCTGCTGTCGTTTCTGGAAGCTCCTCTCGGTCTGACTGCGCTTCTTCTGATGTGCTGCCACGAAGGTGACGTGATGGATCTTTACGCAGCAGCCAGTTTCATTTACGCTACAAAATGAAAGTGAAAAGTCAGTTGTATAATAAGTAAACTATGGTGTTGAAATGGAGCGAGCATTGTTGTGTTTTCTCTGTTTTTGACGTGGATTGAATTGAATTAACTACCTAAATGTGGAATCAGATACATCACGGTCACCTCAACCTTCAGATCTTCTAACCTTAAAGCAACATTTAAAATCCTGAAATGACAGTTGTCCATTTCAGGATGAACATGCAACAATAAAGTTAGAAATTCTTCCTCTTCTGGCCATAGTAAGATGAAAGATGGATCTTTTATTCTGAAACAAGTAGATATAAATAGAAGTAACAAGTCAAATGAGCAAACCATACTGGTATAAATCCACTGAAAATCCAGTTAGATGACAGTCTGGACAGTCTGAGATGTGAATTTGTGACAAGTTTATACTGAGTGAAAAAGCAGTTTCAAATACTTTGGAGCAAGCCTATAACTTTTTACTAGATATAGATGAAAAATTAAAGCACATTTGGGCTTTAAGGGTTACTTATGTCCTCCTGCTGCTATTAATCTTTTAAATTTCTCCTTCATGAGGGTCTTTCTGCTTCCACCCTCCCCTTTCAGCCTGTTTATGTCATGACCTATTTGTAGTGATGATCGGTGACTCGTTGGAAATGATTTCACTGAACTAAAAAGCTAAATTTCCTGACATCTGCTATGACTGGTACGAGCACAAGTGACCCACAAAGCAGAAGCACATACTGAAGACATGAGATAAATGGCTGCACGTGTAGCATGAAGTAACTGTTAATACAGTGACATAAACAGGTGCTGCTTCAAAATTCAAGAAGTGAGACCATTCATCAGCCTGACCTCATTGTTAGACAGATGCATTTAATATAATGCCCACCACACACACACACACACACACACACACACAGGTGCTTCTATGTTTGTGAGGACTGTGCTACCCACCCCCTGAGCCTGACCTAAACCCAATTCTAACCCCAACCTTAATACCAAGTGTTCACACTCTGGTAGAATTAGTATTTTGGAACTCACTATGTAGCAAGTAAAAGAATACACACACACAAACACACACACGCACGCACACGCGCGCGCGCACACACACACACACACACACACACATACACTGTTTACTTCCCACACGTGTGTGTAAAAGTAATCCTTGCAACCGCAGAACAAATCTCTTTTTTTAAGGTTGTAAGATTTCCTGGTATCATCTTCCAAACACAACCTTCAGATTTGAGGGAAAATTCAAAGCCTAACAAGTTTGGGATGATGACACATACGTATGACAGCATTTCAGGTATACAACATATTAGCTTTTTTTTATTTTTTAATCTAATTTTAGGAACGTTTCGATGCAGATACGAAGATACAAGAGACACAACGGGAATGTGTCAACGTTCATTCCAGAAGGCAAATAAATAAATGCAGCCAGCAAGGGACAAAAGTCAGGTCAATAATCCAGACAGTGATGGGAAGAACAGGACACAAGAGGTGAGGCCGGACACGTTAACAAAACAGTCTGGCACAGAAGAGAAGGGGCAGCGGGTTTAAATACACCGGGGGGGGGGGGGGGGACAATTAAACGCAGGTGAGACACATGAGGGACGTTAAGGTTGAGGTAGGGGACAGGAGGCGAAGGAGGGAGGGAAGACAGAGGCAGGGAGGACAAAACTGAAAACAACTATAACAACAGGCATTAACAGCTGACAGGAACCAACAGTTGGTGTGATGGCATCAGGGTTGAAAAGCATCACCGAGATAAGAAAGGGATGTAGACAGCGAACAGAAAGATGGAGGGACGGAAAATGATTGACTATATTTGAGAAGAGGCAGAGAACAGGGGGGTGAGGGATGGATGGAGGGTGGAGGAGAAGAGGAGAGATCAACATGGCACTAATTGTTTCCTCTGCACCCCTGCCAAGCCTTGATCAGCCATTCATCACCCCAACACAATCGGTCCAGCACTGACACTTTGGCAAATGAGGGTCTCCTCTCTCTCCATCCGTTAAACAGCAGCAAACACAAGGAGGGGTGTGTGTGTGTGTGTGTGTGTGTGTGTGTGTGTGTGTGTGTGTGTGTGTGTGTTTGGGTGATGCAGAGACGACAGTGTGGAATGAGTGAGAAATTGTATGACACACAAAAAGATGATGGCATTGTTGTCTGCTTATGAGTTTGTCTTCCCATTCCCAGTAGTTGGAGGCGAAACCACACACATTTTTCATTTTCTTCTCATTTGGCGCAACACCATCAATCAGCCGTGCTAAATCAAATGGAAAATCATGGGCAAGGGCTTTCTGCATGATGCTGATGTTGCGCTGCACTCGTGTATGAAAGGCGAGCAGACAGAGCTCCAAAGCACAGCGGTGAACACACCGCCCTGAAAGCTATTGCTTTTATTATTAAATGGCAGTAAGGAAGCATTCTAATCAGCAAGTGAAAATCAGCTTAGCGGCTTCATGGCTGCCAGCTGTGAATGTCTGAGGAAATGAAAACGTGACAGTGAAAAATCAGATCACCAATTCCAGCTCCTAGTGTAACTTCACCCACAATTATAGGCAGAAACTTCAGAAGCAAAATAAGTTGAACACATGCATATGAGTCATCACTGGAACAGAAGAGAATCTGATTTATCGTCATTGTATAATACAGAATGAAATGACTTCTGGCGTGGAACCACAGCTCTGGGATAAAAGCACCCGCTCAGGCTGGTGGTGCCAGATTGTAAGGTCTTAAATGGTCTTCTAGCTGGTAGTATTCCAGGCAGGGAGTTGCCAGCGTGTCTACTGTCCATAAATGTGCTGACTTCTTTGACTTATGTGGGTCGTGTCGATCGTAGGCACTTCCAGGCTGACCTTCCTCCCTCTGTCCTGGTCTTTAAGCTCTGCAGCCATGAACCTCCAGAGCTCCACGTTCACCCACTCGTGGTCATATTCATACGCTGGAGGACGAGACTGACAGGTGGCACATGAAGGACACATTTGAGGAAGCAGCTCTTGGAGTGCTGGGGGATTAGTGTCTCGCTTCAAGACACTTCGGCGTGTTGTCTGCAGGGTCCAGCACCGGCCCCACGTCCCTTACTTCACAGCAGCAGCCATCCACCACCTGAGGCGAATCAACGAATCGTTCTGTTCACAAACGGGTGATTATCACGGTCCAGTGGAATCACTGGTGTGACAGCAGCAGTTTCTCCGAGCACTCCATGGAGATGGCTGCTTTTTTCACAGGTGATGGAGTACAGAGGTGAAGGTGGAGGCCTGCAGCAGCATGTTGCACTGACGCTTTGAAAACACCACTAAGCACCTTTCTTTCGGCTCTAACCTGGTGTTGTTTCACTACGGTTAGCTATCCAGCAGGGGGCATCATGTGGGCGCAGACATCTGCCTCTTGGCATCAACATGGGCAAGAAAGTGATTCAGGACGTGGGGCGGTTCAGCACCATCACCGGGGAACAGGGTGTGTGATTTATAGCCCGTTAAAGTCTGATGCTGCTCCACGTGCTGCTGGGGTTGTTGTTGAATCGCTCCTCAGTGACTGCTTGTAAAGGCATTTTGCATCTTTAATGCCTTTTGGAGCTTGCTTCTTGCCACGCTGTAGGCCTGTTTGTCACCAGATGTGAAAGCTTTATCCTTCTCCCTCAGTGGTGTTCTCGCAGTGATGCTCAGCCATGGCGGGGTGGCGAAGAACTGAATATTCCTCTGGGTCAGAACAGGGTCGGCAGTCTATATTCCTCTGTATCTGGAGCAAACGAGACCCATCTACTGACGAAGCTGTGATGGGGTGAGAATAAGACAAATATAGTCCAAGGAGCCGGTTCAAACTTTCCGGGGACGTAAACCTGGTTCGGCACACTGTTTTCTCCACATTTGGGTTGGACATGAACAGTTTAAGAGTTTAAGTTTGGGTGAAATTATCAGGCTGTCAGGTTGGGCTGATTGGCTTTGGAATCCTGCCCAGGGTTTCTGCAGAGCCTCACACAGGCTCTGGTACGTCCAGCTCTCACCCACACATAACTCCCACAGCCCACCTCCATCTTCATCCTCCTCCACTGACCCCTGGCCAAGTTGCACCTTACTTGAAACATCCTCCTGCTCACCTACAATCGCCTCCACCCCTGGTTCCCTGGGGCCTCTCCGACCTCCTTCAGCTATGCGCTCCATCCCAAAATCTCCAGTCCTCTGGAAACCTTCAAGACTTCAAATATTATCTTCAGCCAATTTACCAGCTGGTATCTATAAAACAACAATGTCAATTTGAAATTTTTTTTTCTAGACGAACGTAATAATTTTAACCTGTCTGCAACTTTAGCCGGTCTGGGGGACCGGGTCTGTCCTCCAGAGCTGCCAGTCAGCCCTCACCCTCCCAGCAGTAGACCCAGTGCCCCTCCCCCGTCTGTGAGATCCAGGCCTTAATTTCATTTCCGACATATTAAATTAATTACGGCGCACACACGGAGGAGTTTATTTATTTATTTATCAGGCGAACATCTAAGAAATTGTATTAGATGGAATGAGATGCAGCCCTTGGGAGGCTGTTCCTCTCACGAGCCAGCGGACTGTCGGTCCGCACGCTCTCACGTGGCAGCGCTGCTTTTTCATTTCAGCCGGTGTTTAAACAGCAGGCTGACACGGAGGCATTCACGCTCACAGATGTGCGGGAATAATGCCTAATTTCAGACGGACGTGCTTTGATTATCCGAAGTGGGAGGAATCTAAACACAAGAGCTCATAGCGGAACACAGCAGCATCATGGGTAAAGGAAGAGCTGCCGGGATGGAGAGTTTGGCTCCGGAGGCAATGACGCCAACTCTGGCTGATCGTTGCTGCTCCCATGATCCTCTCTGCTTCCTTTGTTCTGGTCTCCCTCCTCAGACAGACAACAGATGAGACGTTATTAGCAGAGAGAACATTCGTTCCATTTTTGTTGACCTCAACCGTTCAGATATGCTCCCGTAGCGTCCCTGGTCTGAGGGCTTCTTCTCTCTGCCTATCTTCCTTATCTGTCATCCAAAAATGGGCCAGATACGTTATCATTCAGCAACATTTTGTTTTAGATTATTTACAGTCTGTTTGTCCAAGAAGGTAATATATTCATCTGGTTAACTATAACCAGTAGATTATAGATTAGTCTTGAAAAGAGTTGATTTAAGTCTTGAAAAGAGTTTATTTAAGAATGAGTTTTAACCTCAAGGCTGCTTGGAACCAGTTCCAGCATGTTTTCTGTGGTTGCTCGGAGAAAACTGGGGTTTGATTTACATCACACACATTTGATACCCCAAGGTTTACGACATGACAACGTGCATGAAGAACAATGATAAATGCAACCAAAAAGGCCAACCACAGCCCCGGTGGCCATGCTGGAGCGATAACGGTCATGATGGTGTTAAAGTCAGTCAAAATTATTACTTATAACAGTAGCTAAAGCAATGATAATCTTCCCTTTCAACTTTAATAATACTGCCAACCATCAATAATGCCTGTGAAATATTGTTCAAGTCAAGAAAAAAATAAATGTTTTCTAAATGCCATCAAGGCCGGAAAACGGTGTCATTTTACCCGAATCTGAATGAAAATCAGTGGTGTCAAGTTGGATTTTGCATGCATGTAATTATGTTTACACAATGTTGGAATCCTTTTCTGATATTAAATCCAAATTAATCATCTTTATTAATCTCATAAAGCAGTTTTGGGTGACTAAATCAAATAAAATCTACAATACTTGTTCTTAATTTCCTGCATGCCTGGAGGACAAAACGTGTCCTTGAGTCCTAAAACTTGTTATTCATCCATCGTCTCACTGAACAATTAGGGATTCATTAGATTTGAACAAATCCCTTCAGCGCTTTTATTAACATTTTTCCCTAAAATAAGTAAAGTGTGGTAACATATTCAGAGCTAAATCTTTAATGATGTGTCATTTTCATTAGCAGTCGATCTTTTAAGCTTATCCTTCCAAGGTACTGACACATTTCCAAAAGACAAAAACAAGACAAGAGTTGTGGGAATTGAGTTCTATCGAGCCGCAGGCAGAACTATTGTCATCAGATTTGAAAAGAGTTTAAATATCTTCAGGCTGAAGCGCAGATGAAAGAGCTTCAAAGGAGGACTTGCATTCCTCAGTTCATCCAGGGTGCTGTCCTTGATGTGCCCTTGTGTTTCACAGTGGCGAGGTAGATTTATGTTTGCCTCCGAGGCGCACGGCTGAGACGATCGCTCATAAATTAGCGGCTGGTCACAGAAATGAGATGATGCACTGATGGAAAGTGAGGGAGGGAGGAAGGAAGAGAGAGCTTTGAGTACATATGCTGTTGGTTTATCATAATCTGGTCTTTATCCACCTGCTCCTCTTCTCCCACCATTTTGTTTCTGCAAACCCAGCCTCCCCATCGTCCTTGGCTTATTGCTTATTATCACTCATCTGCTGCTCCACGAACTGTCTTATCTCCCCACTTTTTCCCATCGTTTCCTCTCCCCCTTCTTCCCTCCTCCCCTCTGACCTCTTCTTTGTGTGCTGTGTTTGAAGGTGTCTTTGTGCTTAAGAAGAAACTGTAGCATTGACCCAGCTCACTGGAGGCCTGTTTTATTGGCTTTATCAGCATTATGAAGCTGCCGGAAAAGACAGAGCGACTGAAAGAAAGATGAAAGAGGCTAGAAGGAAATAAAACATACGGGGTTGAGGGGGGAGGGCAGGTCTGGCTGTTGGTATGTAACTGGATCAGGCAGATGGATGCAGCACGGCAGAAGCAAATATTCTTTTATTCCTGTAGTCAGAACACAACAAACAGATTTTATTATTCCCATTCTCCTTTCATATTATAGATTTTTGTGTGTAGCATGCACAGCAACCACAGGCGGAGGCATGAGGAGGGCTGGAAGTACCAGGCAGTCGCAAAGAGAAGCTATAAATATATCCAGTTCTTTCAAAAACAATTGGAAGTATTTTCTAATTTAATCCTCAAATTGTTGCAGTTTGTTCGTTGTTGATTCGAGTTATGCAGAGGAACAACAAAGATCTTCATAGAGCAGAAAACGTAAAGCAGATTAGGACTGTTTTTAAGATGTTCAGTGATTTTATACCTACAGGGTGTCAATGAATGTTCTCAGTTGTCCAGGCTGAAGAAAAGTCTTTGTTATGAGTGGAACAGAGTCCACACCCACAAGCGGAGGCAGAAGTCTCGACAGTTGCAGTAAAAAGTCTTAATTGTCAAAAAAATAACCAGAGAAATGAAACTGCGCCAGGAAACAGTTTTACAAAAGAACAAACTAAAAGTGCTAGATCAACTAGATTAAACTACTTCGGGAAAAAAAGAAAAGAACCACAAGCAGCAAAAACCAGGGGAACGAAGGAAAACACAATCAAGGAACCTCACAGGGAGAGCCAGCGAAAACGGCTGGAAGCTAACACCATGTCAACGAGAGCCAGGGGAATCCGGCTTTAAATACAGGTCATGATTAGATTGGATTCAGGTGTGCACCAACAAGTCCAAGAGACAAAAATTAAACGTAGCAGCAACACAGGAAACAGAACCAAAAGCACACAAAATAAAAGCACCTGCCTGGACATGTTACAGTCTTAGCTTGAAAAATTCAAATTCGTAGACGTTCCACCTCTTCCCAGGAGGCCTCTTCAGTTATAAATGAATGGGGAGAATCGCAGGGATTTAACTCCAGCATGTGGAGGCCGAGGCTGGATCCCCACCCCATCAATAATGCAAGCTACCACCAAGGACCACGAAACCGGAGACACAATGTCTTCGAACGACTAAGACCAAAAGTTTCATTACCACAGAGCAAAAACACCCACATTAGCTGACTGGAGACTCTAAACTGCTGCTCAGTGTGTGTGTGTGTGTGTGTGTGTGTGTGTGTGTGTGTGTGTGTGTGTGTGTGTGTGTGTGTGTGTGTGATGGACTGCTGACCTGTCTGGGGTGTATTCCTGCCTCCCAGAAACAGTTGACTTTACTTAGAAATGAAGTGAAGTGAATGAGTCCGAAGGTGGACATTTGTCCATCTGAGACTCAAAGACATGGTTCAATATGTGTATATTTAAAGATTGTATCCTTTGAAGAGAAGGAGGAGAAGGGGAGATAGTTACGCTAGCAGAGAAGAACAAACGCTGCCATCACACAAATCTAAAACCCTGGGGCCAGAGGTCAGTGTCAGAGGTCAGCCTAGGAGCAAGTGACACCTGCACACAGATATGCAGGGAGAGAGAGAGAGAGAGAGAGAGAGAGAGAGAGAGAGAGAGAGAGAGAGAGAGAGAGAGAGAGAGAGAGAGAGAGAGAGAGAGAGAGCAAATTCTTGCTGATCTGAACCTTTTTACCTTGAGACACAGCAGGGCAAATCTAATCAACATCGTTGTTTATGAAGCTCAGCGCATCCATCATATCTATAGGTCTGTTTATATGTCACCCTTAGCCAACAAGAATGTAATTAAATACAGAGGTGTCAAGTTACAGAACAGCGAGTGGTGCACGGCTGCACTTTGTTCAGTGCGTCTTTGTTCTGCATTCAGACCTGCACCCACGTCAGAGGCTGCAGGGTTTCTCTTGGAAGGTTCCTTTTATATATGGAGATAAACCCACAAAAACAGGTTGTTTACCATCTATGCTGCTCATACATTTAATAAAACACGTTCCCTTTGTTTTTGAGCTGTATACATATGCAAATCGAGTCGGCTTGTGTCTCTTTCTTCTCTCCCGGCTCTGGACGGTCACACAAACATACTTCCAGCCTCTGTTTTTCTCCTTTTGTCCAGTTTCTTCAGGCCATCTCTCCTCTTTTTAGCTCTTCTTTTCCCTCTTTGGCAGCTGTAAGTGATAATTATTTCCAAACAAGCGGTCCCGGGGGTGCGCTCGTATTATCCAAAGCTGCTTTCATTAAAACTTCCCACATCTGCATCCGAGGCCTCTCACAAAGGAGAGGAGAGGAGAACGGCACTCTCACCTGAGCCGAGACTGTTTGTGTCCTAAATGAGATGACAGAAATAAAATTAAGGAGGACAAAGGAAAGAGAGGAGGAGTAGTTAATCAGCTAGAGGAATGGTTAATCATGTGCACTAGCTTGGCATATGGCATACATTCCTCTAATGGGAGCCATCAATACTTTGAGGCATTGTTGATGTCCTTCATCTCGCTTAATCGCTCTGAATGTCCTTGTCTGCTGGCTACAATTACACTCGAGCAGGCAAATTCAGGAGTGCACGTGCTCGCAGGCACGCAGGAGCACCGTAATCTGCAGGTAGATTTATGACAAACCCAAAACGACAAGAGAAAATGTAAATACGTGTATATCAGCCCAGCCT
>BJFM01000988.1:118187-134727 GCA_016586285.1 Arothron firmamentum
GTGTGTGTGTGTGTGTGTGTGTGTGTGTGTGTGTGTGTGTGTGTGTGTGTGTTTATATTGTATATTTGTGGTTTTAGTCAGCAGAAACATGAAAACAGGGATGTATACATTTGTGTGCAGCAGCATTGCCGTCACATGTCAACCTTGACTGATCCCTAACTGGACAGATGATCAGACCACTGAGATGTTTCTGTAAATATCATCATAGTTCCTGTGAAAATGGCTTCTGCAGCCGGCTGTTCCTGAGCGCCTGCGTCTGCTCCATTTAACAGCTGAAGGATGATTCTTCTGTTTTCAGTCAGATCTCTTTTTTTCGGTTATTTAAAAATTACACCACTAGTTTACTTTCAGCAGCGTTCTGCTGGGAGCAACACTGGTTTTTAGCATTTTGTCTGATCTCTGTGCTTTTCCTGCCACAGGAAGACGCTGTAATTCAGTGGTGTTATCCCTCGAATGTCAGTCGCTTCGGAGAAAAACATCTGCTCAACGGCACTGTAGAACTGTAGAATTAGAACAAGCATATTATCTATGACCTCCGTCACAGTTCCACAAAAACTAAAGAAGAAGCAGTAAAAAGTAGCAGTGTTGTGCAGAAAAGAACCCCAGACTGTGGAGTTGTGTGGAGAACATCTGTCCAGCTGTGGCTTTGGGGCGGTGCTGCAGCCAGTGGGGTCATTTCATGTCCAGAGGCTCCAGCTGAAGGTTCTTCCATGATCCTCACGGTCTTCTGACCTGAAATCTGTGGACAGAACTCAGAAGAGCAGCAACGGCCCAGGAACCCGACAGGAATGAAGATTTTAGTGAGTGAATAGAAGAACATCCCTCAAAGCTAAGCTGCAGGCCTCTAGGCTGCTAGTGCATAAAACAATTACAACCCGTGAAAGTGACCAGATGGGGGCGCTAGCGGGTCCTACCTATGCTGGAGGCCCTTGTCATTATGTGAGATGAGTAATAATAATAGTAATAATGAGAGAATATTGTTTTCATATTAAAATAAACTGGGTTTTCTATCATTAAATTAGCACAATGTACTGCCTACATGCACTAAAATAAAAAAAAACACTTGTTTGGTGCGTGCACGTACCTATAGATCCTGTCAGTGCGCCAGCAGGCAGGTGGCTGCTGAACTAAATGGCTCCTGGTTGAGTTGATGTGGCGCAGCGGCGTTATCCTGATCATCATCAGAATTCAGGTGTAGCTCAACATTCCATGCTGACCTGAGAGAAGTTAATGTGCTTTTATTAATGAGGAAATTCCTGACAGCTGTTGTTACATGATGCTGCTGAAAAATGCTCCAGTTTCCATCTTCTGCATCTCAGGTGACACTGCTTGAATCACAGGGACCGAAAGGAATATTAATCTGTGCAAAAGACCTTTTATTTATGTTTTAATTCTTGAAATACAGTATTTCTGCAGGCCATAAGAAGCAACTAGCTGAGAGGCTACTAAGATGCTGAGAACATTCTGCTCCAGGAGAAACTGAATCAGTAGAATTTTGTGCAGCAGCTTTGTGTTCAAAATATGGAAGAACATCAACAACACAACGTGAATCTGGATCCACTCACTCACTCACTCACACACACACACACACACACACACACACACACACACACACACACACACACACACACACACACACTCTGTACTTGCTTTAAAAATACCTGTAACTAAGAGGGGTTTTTTTCTTTATTTGTTGGAATTAACTGCTAAATATTGGACAGGAGCACAAAAAGATGATGAGTGAATATAAAGACAATGAGGACATGACAGAAAGACAGATGGGACAAGTTCAAATACAGCTTTTTTTCACCCTTTTTTCTAGCTTGACGCTCTTTCACGTTAGTAAACTGTGAATTGAAGCTTTCTAATAAGATTCAAAGATGTCGTTGGCAGCAATGATGATCGAAAGTTTGTGGAAAAAGACAACAAAGTCTGTTGTCCAAGAGTCAAACGTGAGGAGGCTCCGCTGTCGGATCACTCGTCCGCCTCAAGGACAACTGGAAATACAGGAATGGAGACAGCAAATGAAGACAAAAAGGGAAGAGCGCATTTAAGAGAAAATGTGTCTGAGGTGAAGTGAAGAGAGGAGGCAGCGTGTAAGGCAGCTTACAGGGAGAGACAAAAGTCCACCTGAGGGAGGATGTGAAGAGCGAGGCCAGGATCTGAGAGATGAAAGGACGTGAGGAAGGAGAACGAGTGGATTTGGCAGGAGCGGAGCAGAAAGAGGGTGAAACAAAGTTCAGGACGGAGGGAAAGCAGCCATTCGGATTCCCATAATTATCTGTGTTCCTCTCAGTTTCGTCTCCTCACGCCTACTTGCTCTCCACTTCCTTCCAATTTTTGACTCTTTTCCTTTGTTCACCTTTCATCTGCTTTAAGTCTCTCGTCTTACACACGTACGCGCACGCACGTGCACGTGGATGCACCCGTTGGAAACGACACTAATGGAAAGAGAAGACGGAGTGAAATGTGAGAGGTAGAAAAGAGTGGAAGGAGTGGAAATTAAAAAGTCAAAGGAGAACTACTGGAGAGCTTTTTAATTATCTCGTCTATCACTGTCGAGACGCAGTCGAGCAACCATCTGCTGTCCAGCCCAGACTGAGAGGCTCTTTCACTGAGAAGGGAAGGAAAACACGCTCAAGTCAGCCTTCCATACCTTCATGACTGAGGTTCGGATTTAGGCAAAAAGATATGAAGTAAGACCCGAGACAAGATCTTTTATTCGGGTGTGTAAACTTTTATTTATAGACAGAAAAAGAAATCAAAGTTAAAGGTTTAGGCACCAGAACGGCCTGATGTGGTAGTTCATCTGCACACAGATGCTCTGATTATAAGCGAGCATCCGGACATGACGTCCTGGCCTCTCCACTTCCAGTCCGAGTTGCTCCGTATTTTTATTTCATTTATAATTGTCTTCAGCCTCTCTTAGACTGCCAGTCGTGTTACTGAGCTTCACATTTAATGATGTGTCACCACCAACAATCACTCCCTGCACCACGAAACTACTAAGTTCTCCTAAGCTCTTGTGTTTCCTTCGTGCTCCAGCGTCGTTCTTTGACCACTGCAGAGTAAACACCTGTGGACTGAGTCCCTGCCTGTTTTCATGGGCATTCAGCCACGTCCTGGAAGCCATGTGGGATGTTGGGAATGCAGTAATATAGCACGTGGTTTCAAAGCATCCTTCCTAATGTCCTGTTTCTGCTCACGACATCTAATTGAATTTAATTGGAACAATTAAAGTGAAATTGAACCAGAAGAATTTATTGAAGCAGTTATCTGCAGAGATTAGGCACTAATTGGCCAGTTGTTATCTGCACAATTCTCCAGGAAGTGCTGAGGAAAAGCCAGCTAACACACTACAGCATGCAGCAGGATGGTGCTGCATGCTCCGCCCACCATCATGGTGCTGCATGCTGCATGTTCTCACATGCAGCCTCCAGTTCTCACATACGTGTACACGTGTGTGTTCACCTGCATTTATATTATGGAAGAAGAAGAAGAAGAAGAAGGAGAGCATCAATGGATGGATGGACAATGGATTGTGAAGTGATTGCAATTGTAACTGATCTTATTTTGACTGTAGTCACATGACCTGAAATGATTCATTTCACCAAAAAGGTCCCATTGATGAAAAATGCTACTTAAAGATGTAAATGAGAGCAACGGCCCATCAACGGAGGAGTGAGGGCGACATGAAGGAGGAAAGAGAGAAACAGAAAAAAAGGTTTGATGAAGAGCAACCTTGGTGAGGAAAAACCATGAATAACGTGAATGAATGGACGGTTTTACATCTATAAAGAGACCTGCAACCTTCTGAAAGCCTCCTGAAATGTCATTGATTATTGTGAAGCTTTTCTGAAAGCTTTCACGCCTCGAGTGCAAATATGGCGTCCATATGAATGGCGGTTTTATTCCTCTGTCTCTCAGAGGGTACTTATCCCAATCTGAAAATGGCTCTTTACATCTTTAAACATCAGCATCTGTTGAAGGCTGTTGGTGTCATCCAGTATTTATGAGTTAAAATACCACAGCAGGCTTTCAAAACACAACTTTTCCTTAACAAACCTGATATAATTTGAGCATTTAAAGTTTATTTTCCAATTTATTTACCTATTAAATAGCCCAAAATGAAATAACAGTGAAAGGGATTATTGAACTGCCATCCTGCTGTCATTTCCAGACCATGATATAACTTCTGTTGTCCACGGCAACGCGCGAACCCCACACACTCTCCTAGTCTGAGTCGGCCCGTCAACATCTGCATTTTCTGCTCTTTTCTGTGGCTCTACCGGCCACTCGAGGCCCGTTAACATTCTACAACTGACCCAATGCTTGTTCAGTCAATAATAACCATACTGGTTTGTGATTCCCTTATTTTCTTTTAGAAATCAAGGAATCACCGAGTCAATATGTCTGAGAATTCCTGCTTGATTTTCTGCATCAATAAAAGTTTAGTTGGATGTGTCGCATTTTTAAAATTAACCCGCTTTAAAAAAAAAAGAAACTATCTTATTTAGGTGATGTTCAGGCAAAATGACTAATTACAGAGAAATTCCTGTCATGAATGAAGATAAAGGCAGCTGTCGTGGTGACTAGATGAAGGTTTTAGCTTTCAGATGCTCCTCGTCTGCCTGATGATTACTGCACTTCATCTCCTCAGCAGATGCTCGCTCTCACCTCATCCATCTCCTCCCTGGTTCTTCACCCCGGTGGGTTGTATCAGGTTAAATGGGCCGGCCCCATTTTGCTCTTTTTCCAAGGGCTTTCAGACAAATGGAAAAATCAGCAGAACCAAGTCAAAGCAGCAGCAGCAGCAGGATAATGTGACTGAATCCAGCTTCAGAGAGAGCAGAACACAGACGGATGACTGTTGCTGTCAAGGCATAGATTCTATGCGGTTCAATTTCTGACCATATACACTGAGAGTGTGTTTTACCCACTGGAGTGTGCTGATGCAGGTGCTGGTGTTAAACTCTGTGGCCTGACTGGATTAGAGAGAGGACACGTTTTTCACACGGTGCTGATGGAAACATCTGCCTTGGTTGCCTGAAGGGTCTGATGCTCAGGGCGGTGGTGCCGCCTTCAGAGCTCATGGAGCCGATGTCCCGATTCAAGGACGGGACAGTTGTGAGGACCGGTCTCACAACAGCACACAAAATGGGTCAAACACTCCCGTCACAAAGAAATCCAACCCTGAAGTAAGTCATGTTTACTCCAGTTCTTGGCTTATGTGTAGGAATCAAAACCAAAAAAGCTTTTGAACCTTTTCTCTTCCCTGTATTTCCCTTTTGTCAGTCCCCATTAACCCATCCTGCGTCTCTGGTTTGTCCTTTCGTTATTCCTCTCTTCCTCCTGCCTCGATATTCCTCCACATCCCAACATATCCTCAAGAGAGGATCCTTAATTAAATCTGGAGATCACTTTTACATGGTTACCTTCTGATCACGCATGCAAGCACGCACACACACATTTCTGTGTGTCTTGTTTTTTTCACCCTCCTTACTTTCATCTGTCTGATGTCACTTTCTTTTACTTGTCTCTATCTTTATTTTCTTCCCCTTATCTCTTTTGCATCCCCTTTCATTGACTCTACCTTTCTCTATCCACCCTCTGCTCTTCTCCGTCATTATGCACCTGTGCATATCCCCCCTCCTCGCCTCCTCCACCCTCTGACAGGTTCCATTATCATGTTTCTCACGGCTCGCCTGCTCTCCTCCTGATGGATGACCTCACAGGAATATTAATTTACTGTAGCATTAACAATATCACATCTTATTCTACACTTAGCTCTCCTCCCCCATGCCCCAGCTCTACCTGTTCTGCCCTCTAAACACCCTTCAGCAAGTTCCCTCATTTCTATTTTACTCCCCCTCTTTGACTGTGAGAGGAGGCAGCACGCTGGAACGTAACAATAAGCCTTTCAATCGATGAAACTAGAAGAAAACATCATCCAAAGTTTGCAGTGTCGTGTAGCAAACACCCAACCATCCATCCATGGAACAATTTCCTTTATTGTTCAGTTTAGTCACTAAAGCCTCAGTGTTGCTGGGTTATTATCGGGTGTCAGCCGCTGGTTTGTTAGCAAAGCAGAAAGTAGAGAAAATCAGAGAAGCTGAAGAAGAGACGGCACCGATGTTCAGCTAAGAGGATGGCTAGCAGGCTTTTCCAGTTTGGTCCATTGGCTCATAGTTCCTTAAGACACATTCATTTCTCTCTCCCTTTTGCCTTTTATGGAGGACAGTATCCATCATTGAGAAGTAAATTTGTTTTGCATTATTGCAGGTGAAATATCCTCACTGACGGAAGAATTCTGTTAACTCATTTCGAATTACCTTTCCATTTTAAATGCCAGCAATGCAATCTTCACACAAACAAAAGCCTATCCTGAATGTATACTGCAGACATGCAATATTAAATTGAGTGGCATTTACCGAGGCCCCATGAAATCACGTCTTCTGCAGCGAAACGTTGAAACAATCTGCATAATTCATGTTGCACATCCTGACACACAATGCATAATGGAAACATTGAGTGAAAGGTGCTCACACGCCACATAAATCAGCAGCTTGAATGGAAAAGGTGTACGCACGAAAGGAGGCGCAGAGAGAGGAATGTCTGGAGGACAGATGTGCAGAAGATGAGCGCTGATGAATGTGAGGGGGGAACAGGCCATTAGTCCTGGCATTCATTGCTCATATGCTCTTTATCCACCTTTTTTTCCACACTAACTCCTCTTTTCCACCGCCTCCGCACTCTGTCTCGCTCTACTCATCCTCCCCTCACATTACATCCATTTCTGACTCACGGTGTGTTCTCAAATCCCACTTTTTATCCCATCATCTCTCCGCCTGGCCTGAGAGGCTGGTGCTCACACTCTTTATCAGCCCCCCGTCTGAGTTCATTTGATCAGGAGGACTCATCTCAGGACCTGCTGCTGCTGCTGCTGCTGATACTACTGCTGATGCTGCTGCTGCTGATACTACTGCTGATGCTGCTGCTGCTATTGCTGCAGCTGCTGCTGCTGATGCTGCTGCTGCTGATACTACTGCTGATGCTGCTGCTGCTGCTGCTGATACTACTGCTGCTGCTGCTGCTGCTGCTGATACTACTGCTGCTGCTGCTGCTGCTGATACTACTGCTGCTGCTGCTGCTGCTGATACTACTGCTGCTGCTGCTGCTGCTGCTGCTGCTGCTGCTGCTGCAGCTGATGCTGCTGCTGCTGCTGCTGCTGCTGATGCTGCTGCTGCTGATACTACTGCTGCTGCTGCTGCTGCTGCTGCTGATACTACTGCTGCTGCTGCTGCTGCTGCTGCTGCTGCTGCAGCTGATGCTGCTGCTGCTGCTGCTGCTGATGCTGCTGCTGCTGATACTACTGCTAATGCTGCTGCTGCTATTGCTGCAGCTGATGCTGCTGATGCTGCTGCTGCTGCTGCAACTGCAACTGCTGCAACTGCTGCTGCTACTGCCGCTGATGCTGCTGCTGCTGCTACTGCTGATGCTGCTGATGCTATTGCTGCAGCTGCAGCTGCTGCTACTGCTGATGATGCTGCTGCTGCTGCAGCTGCAGCTGCAGCTGATGCTACTGCTGATGATGCTGCTGCTGCTGCTGCTGCTGCTGATACTACTACTGATGCTGCTGCTGCAGCTGATGCTACTGCTGATGATGCTGCTGCTGCAGCTGCTACTGCAGCTGATGCTGGTGATGCTACTGCCGCTGATGCTGCTGCTGCTGCTGCTACTGCTGATGCTGCAGCTGATGCTACTGCTGATGCTGATGCTGCTATTGCTACTGGCGCAGCTGATGCTGCTGCTACTGCCGCTGCAGCTGATGCTACTGCTGATGATGCTGCTGCTGCAGCTGCTACTGCCGCTGATGCTGCTGCTGCTGCTGCTGCTACTGCTGATGCTGCAGC
The DNA here is from genome assembly GCA_016586285.1 of Arothron firmamentum. Classification (NCBI taxonomy): domain Eukaryota; kingdom Metazoa; phylum Chordata; class Actinopteri; order Tetraodontiformes; family Tetraodontidae; genus Arothron; species Arothron firmamentum. The sequence continues at coordinate 126,101 of BJFM01000988.1, forward strand.
TGATGCTACTGCTGATGCTCATGCTGCTATTGCTACTGGCGCAGCTGATGCTGCTGCTACTGCTGCTGCAGCTGATGCTACTGCTGATGATGCTGCTGCAGCTGCTGCTGCTGCTGCTGATGCTGCTGCTGCAGCTGATGCTGCTGTTGATGTTGATGCTGCTGATGCTGATGCTCTGAACCCTGCCAGGACGATCACACATACATCAGCTTTCCAAGTTGGAAGAAACTTTGGGCAAAAGGTGACTTAAAAACCTGTATATGTTCAAGGCCACCTTGTCCACTTGTCTGGAAATTAAGACTGAACACTGGGAAAGCCTGGATTTTCTGGAACTCCTTTAATGGAAATCATGTAATTGTTTTGCATTTCCTTCAACCTTCCTAAGTCCTCATTCTACATCTGCCCTCAGCACCTTCAGGTCTTATTTGTGCACAAACATAATCCGCATTTAATTTGGATGCAAAAAAATCATCAGCTGTTGTCACGTTTGATGACTGTTGGCCCACGATTAAGGAGCACAGTCATTATAAAGCCATCTGCTGCTATGCTACATGTGCTTTTATGGAGCTGTGAATTCCAGGCCTTGAACAATGTCACTTTCCACTGACATCAGGGTTAAACGACTCTTGTGTTTATGTTTGGAACGAGCCAATCAGGCGTTTAGCTGCGCGACGCATGCTGCTAATTCAGGTGGTGCACTTCCTGCTCAGAATCTACATTTGTTGCAGATTCTTCTCTGCATTGAAACCAAGGACAGTATTCTTGTGTGTGAGTGTGTGTGTGTGTGTGTGTGTGTGTGTGTGTGTGTGTGTGTGCACAAGAGTGAGACTATGAAAAGCAAGCAGATGAGAAGTCAACCATGTGAGACAAACAGAAGCTTTCTGCAGCAACGCTGCAGCGAAGGCGGCTGAATAATGAGAGATCTGCAGATGCATAAAAGAAGCCACGTGATTGAAAATACCAGGCAGCTATAGGCTCTTCTGTACATCTGAATGAGTACACAAGCACGTCACACAAAATACTCCATGTGGAAATTTTAAAAAATGGATTCAACAGAGGAGCAAAATGAACCCAGTCGATACAGCCACAGCTTTAGATTAATGTGTGCAAACCATTAAAACACATCTAGCCCTAAAGATATTCATTGATTTTCACAAAAAATGCAATTTTTAATTCTTCCTTTCAAAAGATTCATGATGCTTTCAATCATTTCATGGCAGTCATTTAGCACTTCTGGTCTATCAGCATTTGCAGTCATGGGGACGACGATCTTCAAGGAAAAATCCAGTTAAATGCTTCCACATGCTTGATGTTTCAGAGGTCAGTGGCCGTGTCGCGCAGAAGCTGGACAGGATTGATAAAACGTGTTAGATTCTCTGCTCAGAGACGTTAACGAGCTCCGCACGGCCTGGTGTGGTCTGAATCTGAAACATCAGGTCCGTTTGAAGCTCAGGAGGAGTAGAAACACACGAGCCGGAGCATTTCTGGAAGTCGAAAGTGAATAGAACACTTTCATAATTCATGAGAACGTTGTGAACCAGAGGTGAGTGTCAGCTGGAACAACACAACAGGTGCCCGTGGTGTGTTACACACACACAGTTCGGCCTGATCAAAGAGAGGATTCAGACGGTCAGATGTTCATCTGCTCCCACCTGAACCAAGCCTGAGCTTTAACTACATTTGGCTTCTGCTCGTCAGCAGGGATCCAGCAGAAAGGCTCGTTTGTGGAGGCGTGAATCCCCTGTGGAACTGGAGCTGCAGACTGGTTCCAGTTACAGTCCAACCATTTGCCGGCTCTTCTATCGGACTCAGAGATGTTTGGGCTCCTCTGGAAACCTTCTGACATCTCTGGTCTCGCTGAGCTCCCCCACTAGATACACTGGTCTGTGAGAGGGATTCAGACTGGCCAACACCAGCACACTCCAGTAGGTGAAACACACTCCAGTGGGTAAAACCCACTCCAGTAGGTGAAACACACTCCAGTGGGTAAAACCCACTACAGCAGGTGAAACACACTCCACTGGGCAAAACACATTCCAGTGGGTGAAACACACTTGGGGGGAAAAACACACTCCAGTGGGTAAAACACACTTGGGGGGAAAAACACACTCCAGTGGGTAAAACACACTCCAGTAGGTGAAACACACTCCACTGGGCAAAACACATTCCAGTAGGTGAAACACACTCCAGTGGGAAAAACACACTCCACTGGGTAAAACACGCTCCAGTAGGTAAAACACAATCCACTGGGTAGAACACTTTCCAGTGGGTAAAACACACTCTGGGGGGAAAACACACCCCACTGGGTAAAACACGCTCCAGTAGGTAAAACACACTCTGGGGGGAAAACACACCCCACTGGGTAAAACACATTCCAGTGGGTAAAACACACTCCAGGGGATAAACACACTCCAGTAGGTAAAACACACTCCAGTGGGTAAAACACACTCTGGGGAAAACACACCCCACTAGATAAAACACACTCCAGTGGGTGAAACAGACTAGTAAAAAGTGGAAGGGCCAGTGCGCGGCCAGCAGGGGGCAGTGTTCAGTGGTGGGATGTTTCAACTCTCGAACACACAAGCAGCTTTTCTTTGTTGTTTTCCATAAATCATTTGTCACTGATGAACCTGAATATGAAATGATTGAATTTCACAGAGTTCCAGAAAATAGTAAAGTACAGTTTTGATAGATCAGATTGTGAAGGAGCCTCCTGCTGCTGTCAGAATCCTCTCTGTTATCTTTCTCATCTCTGATATCGTTCTCATCTCTGTTATCTTTCTCATCTCTGATTTAACAGCCCTGCTGAAGCCAGTTCCTGTCCTCCACAGAAACAAGATGCATGAAAGATTTCCTTCATCACTGCCTGATTTACTTTGGAAAATTTCTGGTCCTGCTCGAGGTTTCTTCCTGTTAAAGGGGAGTTTTTCCTGCCACTGTCACCAGTCTGAGGTCCACAAACACGACTCCTGAGAAGGCTTTTGCAGCAGCTATCTGCTCCACAATCATGTCGGGAAGCAAATACACAATATAAATTCCCATTATTCTAACCGGCTGCTCTCCCTTTGCCCGTCTGGAATAAATGCTTATGCTGAGGAAAGTGATTTAATTTGTGCCATGTTGAGTCCCCAGTCAAATTAAATTGAGTGTTTACCAGCAAAGTACAAAATTGTCACCACTCAAAAGACAAACTGCAGGGGCCCTCAGCCCCGGGGACGGAAGGCTGCTTTCTGAAAGATATATAAAGCATTCTCTTCAATGATCCGTCATCGTCAGCACAGAGGGAAAGAGTATCAAAAGAGTTTATTGAGGATCATTTGAAGGATTATTGGGACAAGAGGAAACTATGGAAATGTGAACGAATCCAACCAGGAAAGCTGCAGGAAAATTCACGTGTGGCAACTGAAAATGTTTTGCTTTGACGTTTGTGAGGAGGGGACAAACTTTCTTCCCTTAGACACATCTGATCTGAGATAATGGAAGTCAAGGATGACTTGGAACATAATTGGACAGGAGTTTTTACATGCGGGTTTCTTATTTATACACACACACACACACACACACACACACATCCTTGTACTTCTATCTTTGTGAGGACTTTCGTTGGTATAATGTATTACCCAGCCCCTTAGCCCAACCATCCCAACTAACCCCCTGACCCCGACCTAAACCCAATTCTAACCCCAAACTTAAAACCCAGAATGTCCTCACTAGTGCAATGAGTTGGTCCTCGGTCTGTACCAAATACAAACACACACACACACCTCTGCACTTTCATCTTTGTAAGGACGTCACTGGCGTGGTCCTTTCCCCAGGCCCTGACATTAACCCTGACTTTAACCTAAACCCAAATCTAACCTGAAAACCAAGTCTTAACCTTTGTAACTGCCATCTGCAAACTGCTGATGGGCCAAAATGTACAAAATGTGGAATGTACAACAACTCACACACATTAGTTTCACGCACATGTACAGTACAGAACTGAAGCCACACATGCAGCCGAACTTACATTTATCAGTACTAATAAACAGATGCACTGTATGTATGGATTACACTTAAATGCTTGCAATGAGCTGCAGAAAGCCTCTGTAGTTGGAAAGCTATTTTGGGGGAATGAATGATCTTTGAGTCATCTGCCAGTGAGCCAAGACCTCCCTTTGCTCATCACTCTCTGGCCCAACTCTCATCATTTGTTCATCACACGGCCTGTGTGTGTGTGTGTGTGTGTGTGTGTGTGTGTGTGTGTGTGTGTGTGTGTGTGTGTGTGTGTGTGTGTGTGTGTGTGTGTGTGTGTGTGTGTGTGTGTGTGGATATTGCCAGGCCGAGTCATTTTGGAGATACAGTGATATGGTTCCCTCTATAGGCCATTATGCAAATTACACCAATAACAGGGTCAAAAAGGTCAAAGAAAAGTTCTCTTCTTCTTACTCTGTTGTTATTCCTATTTAATTCTGAGAGACATGAGACATTTCACTTTCCACAGAGAAGCATCACACATGCAAAAAACCAATTTATTTTGGGTTGGAAGAGAGCAGAAATCGGTCATTGTTGGAACCGTTGCCTCCGTGGAGCGATAAACACGTCCCATGCTTGTGCTGCTCCACGCTAGCGTGGAGTCATTAGCTGGTGGAATCAGTCTCATGATAGCCCAAACAGCTCTGACAGCTACGCCTTTCAAGGTTTTGCACTTCTGCTGAGTGACGACTGAGGTGATTTTCATTCTGACTGACAGGTGAAAATGAAACAAAAAGAGGCTCCTGAAGTGGATCGGGGACATGTGAACATACATTACCAAGGCAAAGGAGCAGGAAGACGGGGCTCAGTGGTGCAGCGGTGAGGGAGCATTACAATGAAGGCATGCAGCTGAGAGGCAAATGGGGATAATGAAGAATGGAATAATGAAAGCAGAAGATGAAATATTCATATTAGGGGAGAGGTAAAAGAGTGAGGAAGCAAAGGTAAACGAACTGTCAGCAGAATTCACTCTAGAATTCTTTCTTTGGGCATGATGCAGTCCTGTTTCTGCTCTGTAGCCTTCACACAAACCTCATAAAAGCCTGTCCTCTGTAGAAGCTGAGACATCACTAACAAGGCGTCATAGACGCATTAAGAGTCCAACATGTATTTCTACCTGTGAGGAATATAAACAGACACACAACAAGAGGGAGCATCAATTATGCCTTTTGACCGGAAACACCCTCACCTGGCCTGTTCTGACCAGCGGGCAGATGGTGTTTTATTTGCTATATGATAGAAACAAAGTAAAAATATTTCATTGCTGCATTTTTTGGAAGATGTGTGGCTTTGCTGTTCTTCTGGAGATAATTTTTAGTTCTGAAGGAATTACCAGAACACGTTGGCCCTAAAATTACACTCTGGCTGTTGTTCGACTCCTTTTTATGAAATCATCTCATGTCCATGAAAAGGAGGAGGAGGAGGAGGAGGAGGAGGAGGAGGAGGAAGAGGAGGAGGAGGAAGAGGAGGAGGATGCAGGATGTTTGATCAGATGAGATTCATCCTGACAGATCTGAGTGGCAGCAGCTTTGCTACGATGGATCTGCGGCAGCTTTTCTCCCTCATTGTTGTGAGATTAAAATGTCTGCAACGTGTGCGTAAATGGACCCGTGTGTTTCCCCCTGAGACTCTGGGCATCAGCGATCAGCCAACAGCCACCCAGGGAACCGGTCTGTGACAGAACTGGGCCCAGGATCGCAGTGGAGTGGGTGGAGCCAGGCCAGGATGTAGCCAGGATGAGCCCTCTGGTCTTTTCCGGCTTCCTCCCTGGTTCTCTGGTTCTTTTGCCTTTCTTTGATGCTAGTTGTTCCTTCTCAGTGTTGGAGTAATTTTATTCTCCATTTTGCCCAAACTGCCCAGAATTAAGAACCATTCTCACCCTCACAGCAGGCTCTGGTGGCTTCTGACTGTGAGTGTGGGTCATCCATGTCCTGTAATGCAAACTGTACTCGAGTCCTCTTCATCCAGACCAGGTCTGTTTACCTCCTCGGCCTCTCCTGCTTTTAGTCCCGTCTGTCCCAGTCTCACCAGCTCCATCTTCCATAAATCTAGACCCAACTACTACTTCCTAATCTGATGGTCACCCCTTCTTTTTAATGGTTTATTCCGACTCTGGCTCCTTACAGCAGTAATGATGCTGCTAAGGAGAAGCTCACAGGCGATCAGGCCGTCTAACAGTTATTTATTACATGTTTACTCTGTTGTTCCTTTGAAATGTTGCATTTATTGTGATATGTGAAAATCATTGGAATAAGAAAAGTTAAAAGATTTTCTTTTGTCTGCGGGGAAACATCCGCTACATCGTAATAAATTATTTTGCAAATGCAATCTGACAGAGCCCATTTGAGCTTTTCTCTCGCTCAGGTGCACCCAGCTGATTTATTGTTTACAGGATTTTTCTTTTCTTTTATTTTTTTTGCTACCAAATAGATTTTAAATGGAAGTGTTGTATGCTCTGTTGAATCACATCACATCATTCCACCTAATGTCTCATCACACTCAAACGAGGCGATATCAAACCACAGCTCTCCAAAACGTGTCACTGGTGAACCGGATCGCTCATCTCATCTCCAATATTATTTTCATTTGGAAGGGAAAATATTTCTGTGTAATCTGTTATGAGGAAGAAGACGAAGAAGACATCTCCGTCAGGTCTGGAGCTTTAACACACACACACACACACACACACACACACACACACACTTATCTCATCCTGCTTTTCCATGACTCTTACATCAACACCACCAATACTCACTCACATCTGCACAAAAATATTTTGTGAATGAATTAATAAGCGTTAAACAGAGTTAACATTAGAGTCATGAAATACCAAATCTGTTATCTTTTTGATTCTTTGCAGATCATCTCTTAATTTTCTAGTAATTTGTTACTTTATTGTGAAACTTAAGGTCATTTTAAATCACATTAAGTTGCTGCAAACATAGTGGTTGTCTGAGTGGGTGGACAGCTGCTTAGTTGGTGTCTAGGGTCACCAGAAAAGTCATTTTTTTAAAAAAATCCAATTAATAAGAAAGCCCAGACCATGACCAAAATAGATTTTCTGACAACCTGATCAATCCAGAAAGAATCTGAGGAATCTGAAACTTGTCAGCGTCTCCCAGCTCCAGCTGTCGCCTCGCTCGCTCTTCATCCCTCTCCACGTCTGTCACATCTCGAACAGGATGAAGCCATTTATCCCCATGGCAACTCACAGAATCATGTAATTAGCAAGTCATTAGGCCACTGGAGAGTGTGAGAGAGGACAAAGAGGCCTGCTGCACCACTGGCTACCACACTGGTGGACCTAAGGTGCTGCCTTTCCTGCCACAAATCAACTTCACAGCCAGATCTGAGAGAGCACTGCAGGGTGACAATAACAGAGAAGGGCGGGAGGCGGAGGGAGGCGGAGGGAGGCGGAGGGAGGCGGAGGGAGGCGGGAGACGGAGCGAGCAAAATGAAAAACAACAGCCAGCTCCTCAAAAGACAGGGACAAAAGAGCTTTCTCCCTGCTGCCTGCTCTTCGGACACGACTAATAAATCACCTTTACGCCATCAATCACCAGGAATCAACAGCAAGACTCACACGATGGATTCAGACGCCTTCAAAGCTGCTGGAAAGGACAGACAGACAGACAGAACTTGGCCAGGTGTGGAGGGAGCGCACGAAAACCACCGTACTGCATGTAAACACTGCAAAAAGTTTCATTACTCAGAGTTTGCAAAGCTATGATGTCAATAACTTTGGTTAAAGAGGACGTGAGCAACATCCGACATGTCTTTTTAATATCACGAGTGTACTTTGTTGTTGATTTCAGAAATCAGCTATTGTTCGTGATCATTCCATTAGAATACAAACTAAACTACATCTATTTGATTCCAGTCCTATCTTCATGTTTAGTTTGTTTGTTTTTAACTTTCTTCGCAGTTCTACAAAAGCGTCAGATGTCACCAAAGTCACTTCTGTGTTTTGTGGTCACAGACATGTGACTGACTGTAACAGATGCTTTATAAATAAAGATGAATTGAATTGAATCAGTTCACAGATACATGAATTAAAGGAGGTGAAGCCAAGTTACATTAAAGAGAACCTGTTTTACCCAAATCAAAGCCTACATCTCGTCTTTTCAGGGAAGATGAAAACTAAACCTGTAAATTCTCATGAATAAAGGAGCTCAGTGGTGCCTCTGGGATGCTGAGCACCTCCTGGAACCGCAGGCTTTTCATTTCACCTGGAGTCACACGACTGTTTCTGATGATTCCTGTTAAATGGAGTGTGTTGTTGAAAGAAAATGGTGTTTGGTGATGGAGGTGAGGGTAAAATACCATAAAGCAGCAAAGCTTTAAGCGTTAAAAAGGGCGCAAACTGCAGAAATGATGGTTTTATGATTGCGCCTATTGTGACAGGCAGCGATGAGCTTTTGTTGAGTAGTCAGAAAATAAAAACTGAGAACAAACACAGCCGGGAAGCAGAAACACATTCTGTCAATACTGCAGCTCAGATGTTCACAAAGACAGAAGCTCAACAATAAAAACACAAAATTATAAATACCTCAGAGGCAGGTTGCTGTATTTCCCTCTGGACTGCAGACTGGAGCCTCCAAGCCCCCCCCCCC
>BJFM01000989.1:0-14649 GCA_016586285.1 Arothron firmamentum
CCCCCCCAACACACACACACACACACACACACGCACACACAATCCTCATCCAAACAGCATTCACTCAAACTTCCAGTTTACAACTACTCACAAATGTTTACAGCAGCCAAATTTCATTTTCTACTTCTAAATCCTATCGCACATTATCCTGTACATTGCATTAGGGCCTTAATCTTTCTTTTCTCTTCCTTGGAAGAAGAAAGGAGCGCCTTCGTGATTAACCCACTTTACAGCAATAAATAAACGCATCATCCAGTAATATACACCAGATTTAATTTGAAGCAGTGGAGAAAAAAGACCCGCGCGCTCACATCACCCAAATGTAATGAAAAATAACACAATGCAGACGGCAATGGCTGCCTTAGGAATTAATTTGAATGCTCTATAATTTCTTCTCTCTCTCTCTCTCTCCAGAATGGCTTTTCTCCACTGCCAACTGTGTGACTTTTTCTCCCCCCCCCACTCCCTCACACTGTCAGCAAGTCTTGAAATATACTATACAGAGGATGAAGGGAAACAAACAAATCAGTCTGCCGTTAAAAAAAACAAACAAAACAAAACCTTATTTTAAATTAACATAATGTATATAACATGTGAACGTCAACAGCGCTTCTTCTTTTGTCACATGAAGCCCATATTGCTTTTGGTTTCCCAACGTTTTTTCGCCTCAAACCTGCAACACAGAAGCAAAAAAAAAGGCAATGACCGCCGCTGTCTGAACACGCCGTTGTGGCTGCATGGTGCGGCTGACTCGATGGCGAGCAGAAACGACAACATGGTGACAGAGGAGTTGTACCCCCAAGCTTTTTCCTTCTTCCTCCGATTCGCCGCCCGAGACGCTTCCTCTTCCTGCTTGCGTCGCACGAAGTCACGGCATTCGACCGCCTGAGCGATGTTAACGCCCAGCTGTTTTCAAGAAGGAGGCAGAGAAGAGACAGATTAGAGAACAGAAACCAGATCCAACGGCCATCGTACAGTATAGACACAGTCTAAGGCAAGCGGTTAAAAAACGAAGCGTCCTGCTTTTAAAACAGCCTGGCTAAAGACTAGTTTCAAAGTAAAACCAAAATTCACTCAAGTTCAGGCACTATGTTTAAATAAATAAGACCAGCAATGGATGTGGCAAGACCAACCTCTGAAACTGGGCAGATTCATTTCTGATAAACCCTTATACTGGGAAAGGTTGAGGCTGAAGCTCAAGATCATGAATTGAAGAACACCTCTTTAGAAAAGCACATTTCTTGCCATTTTAACTTTTATTTGCACTCATTTAAGACAAAGTAAAATGTCCAAGCTCCCGGCTGCAGCACCTTCTTTCTTTTTTCATGAGTTCCTTTTGTGAAACAGGATGAATAAACAACAAGAAGGAATACTGAGGGGTTGGTTTTTTTTTTTTTTTTGCTGAAAAATGATACAACAGCATTTTCTTTGATCAGCAGTCTTGGAGAGAGAGAGAAAAAAAAGGAGACTTCTCTGTTTGGAGTACTGCAAGCATTCCCCGAAATCAGGGGGAGACAGAATGGCCACGGCTGCAGGAAGCAAACACTCAAATCCCAGAGAAGACGCGCGTATTGTGAAGCAGAATAATCCCAATAACCCCAGTCGCGCAGACGCATGGGAAACAAAGGAAAAAAATAAAATAAAATCCTGCCTCCTTCTCCGTCACTCCTGAGACAGGTTTATTATTCAAGCAAAAGCAAACTTTGATAAACAACTTGGAGCAATTTCACTAAAGCTTTTGGGTAGCTCTCTGTCATATTCACAGTCTAATCAAGGAGGGGTGGGGGTGGGGGGGGGTCTTAAGGTAATGAAGAAATGTGCCACCAATGTGCCACTTAGAAAGGAAAAAAAAAAAAAAAAAAAGACCTGCTGGAAAAAAAAATGTTTCAATTATAATTAAGTGGGATAAACTTTATTAGAAAGACTGAAACTAAAATATCTCTTAATGCATGCTGGGATTAAGCAGGTCAGAGCGAGCAGGCAGGAAAAATTAAACTCTAAAGGCTTTTTATCGCCATATTTCAGGAACCAAGGGTGTAAAATGTTCTAATTTGGGATACATTAAAAGCCATAAAGGTCTTTCAAAAAGATTAATGGTACTTTGCTTGGATTTAAGATAAGGGCTTCAGCTGGCTGCAAGTGCTGGGCTCTGACTGGGCCCTTAAGGCATTCATCTATATAGTCACTGGAAGATTTGTGAAAGCGTCTGCACAGCCCACAGCATACATCTGATGACAGCTCTCCAGCTCTTTGCCATTTTACAGCTTTTAAATTCCTCAAATCATGTTTTGTCCTAAGAGAAAGTGGTAACGGTCGATTGCTCTCGCGTTTGCGGGAGATCTCCGAGGGTGATATTTCCACACCGGGGCTTCCTTTCGCTTGGCAATGAGAGCCACTGCGCACGCGCTGGCAGATTGTAAACAAGATGTTTATTAAATTACTGATGTCTCTGCATGCAGCCCCCTGCTCCTGGGTCTCTGTGCTTGCAGGGAGGAGAAAAGCCACACGTTCAGTCTGAGAGCAAATCAAATGAGGCGGCGTGATGCTAAATGGTTTAATTTGCAGATTTACAGACAGGGATGCTCCCTTTTTTTTCCTGCAGCAGATTACCCACATTAAACCTGCTCTCCTGTGAGGCTGTATTTGAAATTCAAAAGGTCTTGAAAGTACGCCATCTCCATACCCGTAATTCCCCCTTTTTCTAAGTCACAACAAAACATTAGCATAGCATTGGAGCTCTTTAATTTTTCCCCCTTTTTTTTTTTTTATAACAGGGTAGTCTACAATTCCTGATTGTCTCTACTGGGGCTCAACATTAATGTCAACCAAGTTACCTAGGAAACAGAGCAGATCAAAGAGACAAAAAAAAAACAAAAACCCTCAAATGTCTGATTAATCAAGCCTGCAAACAGCTTATTTCTTTTAGCCTGCATGCAAGTATGAAAATGAGATTCCGAGAGCAGTACATTGTGCAGATTTGTTCATTCTTATCTGAACAAAGCCAGCGGCAGCTTATTTCATGGATCACTGGCACTGTCAGCGCTGTGGCGCCGAGCAGGTGACGGCTCCTCTTTCTGCGGCGAGAACAAAATTAGCAAAAAGTCGGCACAAATTAGCCTCTCATATTTTCAGTAATGTGACATTATTTTTCATTTACTTTTTTTTTTTGATCCACTTTTCAGGATTCCACCCCCCCCACCCCCCAACCCCTTCCCCTTGTGTGCATCTTAGTACCAAATCCTTTCACATCAGAAGCTGGTGGAGGGGGGGGGAAAAATGAAAAAATGTGGAAGTACAAAGCAGGGGTAAGAGAAAAAGAAAGGAAGGCTCCTGTCTTCTTTGTTTATGTGGCTCTTGAAAGACAATTTTCACAGCTCTTTCACATATTAATGTACAATTAAGTGTCCATCACAGCCGTATTTTAGTGCTCGTACGTCTTCCTTGCGTTGCCTGATTTGAAAAATTATTCAGAGGATTAATACTCTGACCTTTGGCAGATTTCAGGGTGAATGATAAAAAAAAAAAAATCGGCATACACAATGCTGGCACTGCAGCAGCACCAGCTTAAGGCCACTAGGAGGGTTAAGTCAACAGCACCATGGTCTGTTCATTCATGTTTGGGTCGTCATGGAGATTCAAGTGGAGACCCAACCATGGGGCCTCAGTCCAAAAATGAGGAAAGGGGGGGATCTCTACAACATTGCTGTATAATCCATCTGCAGTAGCGCTAATAACAGTTTCACACTCAGTTGTTTTCAGTTCCATTTTGTTGCATCATGTTTGATAAAGCAGGGACTATAAAAAAGGAAAGAAAAAAAAACCACGGTTAAACGGCAAGCACATCAAGGCTATAGCTGGATGAAAGATGAGGAAAAAATGCACCTCCATGTGGATAAAGTGTTAAAGCTCCTATTAACAAGAAGAAATAAATGATGGCTTTAAGGAAGAAATGGCCTTAAACCCATTCATAAATTTCGTATCCAGGAAGTCTCTTCCAATTAAAACGTGTGAGAGGTGGATTAACAAGGGCTATATGGCTTTGCCTCGCTAAATCACCTCCCCGAGCTGCTCCGCTGCATTTGACGTGTAAACGATTAATGACCAGCCTAATTCCCTTATCACGCTACCTTAATGCCTAAATAATGTGGCCTTAGTCAACTCTGGGAAGCAGGGCTATATAAGAATGAACGAATATCAGATTAAGTATCCTGTGTGTTATTTCAGCATAATTTCATAGACCTAAAGCAAAGGAGGACAATGTGTGTGTTTCTGGGATGAGAGGCCTCTGCGCTGCAGCCACAGAGGCCAGGTCAAAGGCTCCAGAGGTCAGTCCATGCCTCCCAGATCGCATTCAGCGGGAAGGATGACACGGTTTTTTCAGTTTGACGTCTCAAACAAAAAACTAATGGACTGAATACACAGATCAGCAAAGGTGACGCTAATATTTAGACCCTAATTAAGAACATTAAAAAATGCATTACAAGTAAAAGCTTTTCTAATTTTTTTTTTTTAGACTGGTCTCCAGATGTCTTTCTCCAACCTTTTTACTTCCCTTCCTTGTAGCTCATTTATGGATTTTTGGAAACTATGATGACGTCCTAAACAAAAAATATATGAAAACGTTCACTGTTGCAAAAAATACTTCAGCAGCTGCACATTTGCAACTTTACTGCATGTACATAAGACTGGATACCAAAAATAGGTCTTAAAACTGAGTGGTTACATGCACTAACAGAGATATAAAATTAATTTATAACTATGTCATTACATTTTTTTTTATTGTAGTTAAATGTGCAGACTATTATTCCTAAACCTTTGCCAACAACTGACAGCTCTTAAAAACTTTATTATTATTTTTTTTCCAAAACCAACATTAGACCCTAAAGACACCACAACCTTGAGGCCATTCAGGACTCATCTGTTACTGGAAATTACAACTTTATGTTGATTGATGACTATAACAATGACTTCATTATTTTCATCATAATCTTGGGAACATTGTAGAATTATTATTAGAAAATTAACCATAGGATGTGGTATCAAATAAAACTGTCCTTCTAATCTAATGATCAGTTATCAGAAGTCACTCTAGTTTACCATAAATGCTTGTTTATCTCAATGACGTCACTGACAAAAAAAGTATTACCGAACTTTTCCAATATCACGAATAAAAAAAACAAACTGAATCATTCATTTTAATGATGCGATAAATGGGAGCATACACCATTCTGCGAGAACAATACTATTAAGCGATGTAGTCGAAGCAAGAGCAACAATATGGCATGAAAAAAAAACGCACTACAAAGGCAGCCTCATAAGAGTGTTTGGTAATCTTGTCTCCACTCTGACAAACAGAATTACATGCTGAGAAAAAAGAAAAGCCACTCCAGGGAGGGCACAGAAGAACAGCCGTGCCTTCCATTTGCTCTCCAAGTAATCTGATGCTAGATACTGGTGACATGCCATCTTTGGGGAGTAAATCTCGGAAAGTTCGCCTGCTTTGTGCACATTTCATTATCTTGCCGCTTCTGAGTGGGATAGGCTTATTAGCGAGCTTTGAACTCACACTTACAATAATATGCCATCAACAGTTTCATAAGCTAATTAGAAAAAACAGTTTAATTAATGAGTGAGTGAGCAATAAAATAGCAATCATGAAAAAAAAAAGGAAACCCAGGGTGCTAAGCTTCCACTACCACCAATTAAGGCCTAATTACAAACAAATTATATATGTGTTTTGCTGTGGGCTTTAAATAAAAAATGGCTTTAATTAAAAGAGAAAACATGCTAATTAATTAAACAGCACACAAATCTACATTGAAAAGTATGCTTTGTCTATCAAGTAATTAATGAAATACAATAATCCAAATGAGATTCCCAGGCATTTGATAAAAGCTTAGGAGCCATTTCCAAATTAATGGGTGAAAAATGAATGCGAGTCACCCATAGATACAATAAAAGTTCATTCAGTGATAAATTGCTTACGCTGAAGGAAAAACAAACAAAGAGAAGAGTTTCACTGAACTCTATGAGGTGGCCGGAGGGGGGTTGGAGGAGAGAGTCAGCCTCTGACTCTCATGTGAGGTAAAGAAAGTCAGAGTCTGTAAAAAAAAGAAAGAAAGAAAGAAAGAAAAACACTTTCCACAAAAAAGCTGCTCATTAGTTTTTTTCTTTCTTGATTACAAACGCAGGGAATGACGGGGAGAAGGTGGCGAGGAAAAAGAAAAGGTGTTAACATGAATATCATGAAACGCTCTTAGTTCGGCTCTTTGTTTCAGCTAAGCCACCGTGTCTCCTCCGACAAAATGCCTCGCCACCTTTGTTTCACAGCGTTTAAGCAAGGCTTTCCAAAGGGTAGATTTCAAGGACAGCGGGGGCTTTTCCTTTCAGCAGCTGCTTCTATTGAAATACAAGCTAGAGCATAATGAAGGATATTAGAACCATCCGCAAGTTCAAACGCTGTGGAAACCAATCACGACTTTGGTTAATACATATTCACGTGGCTAATTATTCTATATTAAATGACACAACTATTAGGAAGCAGCACTTTTGATACCAGTTTATCAAACTTAAAACAGGAAGAACATCGCTGACCCAGGGAACAGGAAGTGAGGTCACACGGTTTAATCTACAAGACTGGAAATGAGAGGCCAAGCCTCAAATTTCAGTGAGCCTCGATGTAGTTGTCTGCTGCAATTCTACAAGCAAGGAACTGCATTAAAACGTCCAACACCAGTGCACCCATTCCATCCCTTAATTATAAGTGCCAGCATGTTTCAATGCGAGGTCTCCAAGTCTTAAAGTCGGATCCTTCAGAGTGCTGCTGAACCACTTTGTGCTGTTTAGACCGGAGAGAAAATAACATCCTGCACGTGCTGCCCTGTGCAGGATGCCGCCTTGCAGGACGAGCTCCCCTCAGTAGGTTCAGAGGAGGCCAGCAGTCACACAACTACTTTTTAATTTTCATATTCCTTATATTCTTTAACTCCTGAAGGACCTTGAATGGACTTACCACCCCTCCCCCCCATCCCCCCATTGTGGCAATGTAAGAGAGTTTCTGTTTTGAAGTGGTAATACTACATTAATAGCTGTGATGAGTGCTACGGGGGAACTGTAAGCTTTAACACAGCATGACGGTCTTTTGTGTTGAAATGTACCCACTTACATTATATAAAGTAGCGCTTTGGACTATTTCAAAAGACTAGTGATTCAGTTTGACTCACAAAGAATGAGGCAGTCATAATCAACGCACAGAGAATTTGTTATGAAATGCTACTAACTGTAGAAATGTGGCCGTAATTAAGGTTACGGTTGTGAATAAAGAGACAAATACAAGAGCATGAACAGAAAGAAGTTTCTCTGGTAACGATCACCCAAGACATCATTTCAAAAAGAAAGTGTGTGAGTGCTATTTTAAAGTTTGTTTTCGATCAGATATCTGTGATCAGATGTTTTATTGCCCTTCAATGCTAAAATGACCTGCAGGTTAGTTCAGAACACACCACTGAAACTGTATCTGTTTTATATTTTTGAGTAATGGATTTAACCTCCCGTCGCTATATTTAAAAGAAATGCAAAACAATGGACGTTCTATGTGCTTGATTCCGATGCTGAACCCTGACAGAACTCACTGAGGAGCGGGCAGATTCTGAGATTAGCCGCTATAGGAACGCCACAGAGTTTTCAGCTCATTTACCAGGAATAGCTGCATCAGGCTTTAATATATGAGCTGCTGGATGCTCTCACATCTACTGACAGGCTGAGCCGTTCATACTACGCGTGTCACTCACTCCATGTTATGCTAATTATTGTATTAATTAACACGCGTGTAAAGTACAGCAGTCTTGTGGCACTGTTTAAGGATGGTGACCACATTTACTTAAGTGGACAACTTGCATCTTTTAACTTTCTGAGCTAGTTTAGAGACAAGCAGACTTTGTATTTAGCGTCCTCTGAGCCACGAGAACACCGATCTGAACACGAAATAAATGATGAACAGAAATTGCTACGAGAATTAACCAGTTTACAAACACATGAGGTGGTTTTTGTCCAAGCAATGTATACATAAATAATGTTTTGTTGCATAGAAAGTGATGGAATTTTTATGCGCCATCTCAATGGGTGTTAATACATTCACTGAAAAATGGAGCATGTCTTCATTTAGTCATCTAAAACAAAGACTTACAGCCTTAGGGGAAATTTAAATACTGTAATTAGCATTTATGAAAGATGGAAAAGAAAAAAGGAAAAACTCAACCTGCGATTTCCCTACACCGTCTCTCAGAAGTTTGACAGATGAAAGAGGACAAAACTCACAAATTGAAAGGCGCCTTCACAACAGTTTCCTTAACACAATGTCTTAATGTTCAGATTAAAAGAAGAAAGTGGAGCAAAAGGAAACCATTAATTGATTTGAAGAACCTCAAACAGCAGTCAGCTTCCTGAAATGGGGGATTCTGACAGCGCGCTCTCTATCTTGCTTCCACGTCTCCTTGCTTTGAGGAGATAAGTGGAAAACTGTAAGATTGAGGATGAAAATACACTGAAACATTGTCATCCAGCATGTACTAGTGTTTTCCTTACAAAACAATGCCTGGAGGGACAAACAGGCCTCTTTAGCTCCTCACAGCTGTCAGGATGTCTTTGCATTTTCACAAATAAAACCTGTTTCTATTCTCCCAGTGTGAAGCCTGCCGCAAACAGGACTTGATGCTATGACCGTAAACAAATTAAACATCTAAGCTGTTCCGTACTAAATGAGCTGCTCAATTATAACCTTGAAACTGATCCTGGCCACAGTGGGGATTATTGATTCTTTAAAATGTTTGTCAACTGTGAGAAAGTGGAAGGGAGCCGGCTGAGGAAGCATGGTCGCATCGCATTTGCTTATGTGTAACAGAATCTTTCAGCACTCGCGGAAATTTTTTAAACTCAAGCTCTGACCTGATGCTTACCAAACATTCCGCGTTGAGTCTCCGTTTATTCCAAAATGGCGGACGGACCATACGCTTGTGCAATTAAGTTATCACCGCCGAACAATGAGCTACAGTTGCCAGGCTGCTGTCACATCCAATCACCGTTCTGGCAGGATGGGATGCAGGTGCCAGGGTGGCGAGAACCTCAGCTCGAGCTCAAACCAATCCACCAGAGCTGTAAGAGGCTTTCTGGAAGTACAGTGCAGGTGCCACTCACCAGAGCTTTCATTTTACACCCCCATATTTGACCATTCTGCGAGTAATTATGATGGAAATATTAAACTTCTCTGATGCTGCACACTGACGTCTTTCACAGTAAGATGTCTGTCAAATTTAAATGTAATCACAAAACACGATCACACTATTCCTGATCACATTCATGAGTCCAGTATCGATGAGTTTCCCTGGATTGGGTATCCATGACCCTAGGAATGACGGGGTTTTCAGAGTGAAATATAAACATCTTACTAATTACATAAAAGAGAGAATAGTGCAAAAAATCATCAATCAGGTTTGGCTTATTTAATCAATAGTATGAGACAAGCATTCTGGGATAGGTGAAGCCAAAAGACAGCATCCGTGTCAGGAAAGAGAGATCTAAGAGAGAGATCCCTGATTACTATTACTAATTGAAATATTTAAAGTGTTAAAGTGTTGTATGTGTTATATTAGGAACAATCAAGAATATTTTTAACTAAAGAAAAAAGGCAATAATTTTCTCCTCTGCCCATCTGCAACGAACAATGAAATCTGAGACCACATTATCCGACATGTTTGCGTTGTTAACGTTGCTGGTCAAGGCGGAAACATGCTGTAGGATGCTGTAAGCACGACACATCATGAAACAAATAGTTTAACTTTGATGCTCAGAGTGTGGCAATCACGGCGGCTGAGGAGCAACGCTGCAGCTGTATGTCTTTTTAACTACAATTACATGTGTGTGGGCTACATTTTATGCTAAATTAGTTCCAAACCACTTGATCCTTGATGCCTGCCAAGGCAGTTAGTTATGAAACTTCAGGCACTGCATTTAGGGACATGTACACTTCAAAGGTATGAAACTTTTACCTGGAGAACGATTTAACAGTTGGCTTGAAAGCAATGTACCCTTCATTAAAAAGCAGAGCCAAAAGTCCTTTAGACACTGCAGCACTTCAAAACTAAGGGGAGGGCTTTCCATTAACTCAATGAAAAAGGGCTGCAGGACTGAATGGCGGCTGTCTGCGTATGTTTTTGTTCCTCTATGTCTTTGGAGCAGAAATGGCCACGGATCCATTAGCCTGATTTGTCACAGCAGGAGCACCCCAAAGATCTCTTATCAGCACAACGTACCTCTCGAGTGGCGAGTCTGTCGCTCATCTCCTCCGCCTTTGCAATGTCCCCTTCAGCTATGGCCCTCTCTATGCTCTTTTCTAGGCCGGACTGCAGAAGATGAGGGAGAAAATCAAGATTTTTTTTTTTTTTTTTTTTGAAATAGGGAAAGAGAAAAAAAAAAAAATCAAAGAGTAACTTCAAAAGTCCCCAGGGCCTTATTTTTAATATGATTGCCATTACTACAAATATGTAGATTTCTCTTCACAAATGAAAAGTATTTTGATTGGATATTAGCGGGAAAATCTTCGAAATGCTACAGGAGATTACCAAACATAAATGTGACCACTTTAATTACACATTTCCATTACAGGCCTGAGCAGAGGGGGACAGAGAAGCCCTCCCGTTTACTGAGGGTAAATCAGTTCTGTAGTGATGAATCAATCGGAAGAATTATTGTACCAGATTTATCCAACAACATTCATTCTCGAGCTAAAAATTCATACATTTGACTTAGCCCACTAATGTATTATCCGCTGACTTTGTCTCCACAGTCAAAAATCAGGAACAACACCATCATATTTAAAGGGTAAAATAGATTTCTCCAAATGTTTGGTCTTGTTTGTGCTTTATTGAATCATTTTTCCAAAGACAGATTGAAGCTGACGGTGTGATAACACGACTAGTGAGCTCAATTGTCCTCCATTGTGCCTCACAAATAAAACTTTATCTGACACAGCACTGTGCTTTGAAGTGCATTTTTAATGCCGCTGACAAAATGTGGTTAGAAGATGAAGTAATCACATCCGGCTAGTGTGGCAGCTTTTTGCTCGGGTAAAACATAAATGTCAATGCAGTAAAAGGGTGAAAAAATTATAGATTAATTACAAGAAAGTGCATTTGAGGGAAGAAGGAGCTCCTTATTATGTTGATGTGACAAGTTCTGTTGCATTCAGCTTGTTAATCATTCCTTTTATCCTTTCATAGTTGAGCTAGTCAAAATGAGGCTAAAATCAGCAGAAACTCAATTTTATGCTACTCTGAGATACATTACATACAAATGCCGCAAAATAATCATTAAAAGGATTGCAAATTGAAATGAGAGCACATCCCATTCACTAGGTCAGCTAATTGTTATCCAGCTTGCAAATATTTTTGCTTAAATCTGCAAGGCTTTGCATAAAATATTAATTTATCTTTAAGTGCTGAAATGTACCGAAATGAAAGAAAGTTAGAATTTCAATTAATTCCTTGCTAGTGGAACATCCCTATATTATTACATCGCCATTATTTTAAATGTTTCAGCTGCAGTCACAGAGTCAGGTACCCTATAGGCCCCCCTCTTCTTGCGTCAGCCAAATATGAAAAATTAGCTCTTATTAGAATTCTCACTGAAGGAAAAAGGGAAAAAAAATCACATTTGACTTAAATCTCAACTGCACAAGAAAGGAGATTCATCCTAATCTTATCACTAAATGTAGCCAAACATAATCCTTAATATTCATCGCAATGTCAAACGGAGTTAGCCTGAGGATTCTTCTAATCCATGTGTCATGTCACATAAAACAATAAGAGGATACAGTTGGCACTGAAACACAAAGGATGGGAAGGTGTTACTAACAGCTACAACTGACACCGTATTAAACCTCAGCAGATAAGTTGGAAGGACAGAGTCTTTGTTACCTTCAGAGGGGGTTTGGAACATGCAGGGGGATGAAATCGATCATTTACACCAAAATACTGCTTGAGCTCATCCCAGTGCTTCTCCTGGTCCTTTGGATGCTCCTTGCTGAGGAAAAATATGTATTAATCTTCATTATAGCACTGTAATAAGACATTTTAGAGTTGGACTTTTTACATCTCTATGATCTGCTCAAATCTTAACATCATTATAATCGTGTGCATCTTCCAACATGGAAATATGTTATTGTTGTGCTTATTTAATGTGATAAAGTACATCTATGACATCAGACCTCACAAGGAGACAGTGAATACCTTCCAGAATGATTCATGTTAAATAGAATTATGGCATTACATTTGGTTTTACTCAAGAGGGTAAGCTGAAGCAAGAAAACGCACATGAAATAAATTCAGCCAATTATTTTTTTAAATTAATTTAGATTAATTTTGAAATGAAATTTTCATTTTATTACCTTGTTTGTGCTGGCTCCTCACTTTTTATTCCTGTTGAATAGAAAAACAAATGATAGTTTAGTGAAGCAGCTTGAAGGTTTCAAGCTGATTTTATTTTTTTATTATTACTAAAATTAATAAACCTTTCTTGCGTCTCCTTTTTCTTTTTCTGGGAACCAATATTGCTTTCACTTCATCATTTTTCCTCCGCAAATCCTGGAATTTCTTTCACACACACACACACACACACACACACACACACACACACACACACACACACACACACACACACACACACACACACACCACAACATCAATATCAACAACGGCTTTATTGGCATTTTTTGCGTTATTTTTATTAGTATTTTTTTATGCTTGAAGATGGGTAGATGACATGGCAAAACCTTAACCGTATGTTTGTAACAGTGTGACGGTCTTAATAAAGTCTCCCACGTCTTATGTATCCAAATCAACATACTTGCCACATTTCCTTGGATACACCGGGTAAACCGCCTGTCGGAATATTATTATCTATATTTATAGCTTCGGGAATCGACTGTGCTTCTACCACAGAATTTGACTTTCCCGCAGATCTCTCGCATGTCCCTTCCACATTTGCCTCCTGTTCATCCTCTTCTTCGTCCGGACTGAGCTCGTCCTCAGTTAAATCTTTGGGAAGAAGACCGCTATACATTCCGTAATTAACAGTAAACCGCCAACTTAAACGATAAAGTAACATTTGAGTTTAATCTAAAAGTTCAACACAATCGCAATATTGTCAAAATTTCCAGCTTTCTTTAGACAGCCACTTCCGGGAAATCAGCGTGACGTATCGTTTAAGAAAACGCTGATTGGCTATCTGGTTGAGCACGTGAGCCAATCATGACAGTACTATTATTAACCTTCTGGTGTTGAACGAGGACAAGACAAGACTAAAATATAAACGTTCTTTAGGTTTATTTAATGATTTATTTTTGTACAAGAAGCAACATTGTTTTAATGGTTTAAGTAGATATTACCAGCCTGAATCTGTCTTAGTGAAGTCCAGAGCAGGTGGTTCTGGACCATTTCTAATTGAGGTGAGCTAGGTTACTGACAGGTCCATGAATTACCAGGAATCATTCAAATGTTAACCTATATTTGTGTCATGTTCTTGGAGAGATAAGCTTCCTTCTATGACCAATGGCTCGCAATTTGCTCAAAGCGCTCTGGGCATTACATTATTATTAGAATGATTAGCATGCAAATCTTGTATAGCCCCTGGCACTGGCACAGGCACATCTACCCTTAAATTGCTCTTTCACACTCATTCACATTAGGCTTTCTTTCGGTTGCATCTTATTGCAACGCCAATAATCTGCATAAATTATAGCCAGTATTTTGTGTGCCCAGTAAATGCGGAATTAAAAAATAAGAACTAAGACCTAAACATGTATGTTGAGATCAGATAGACTGGTGGACAGTGCAGCAGGTTGTGAAAGAGGGTCATACAGGCAGTTTAAGAGGCTCCATGTAACTGTGGTTTTATTCTGCTCTGATTCAAAGCATCACATGAATTATTTTTATTTACTGTAAGAGAGGGCATCGCATAAACTACAGAATTTGCTTACTGTAATGAAAAAATTAGTGCTTTTAAACAGAAATATCTCTTTTCTACCTATTAACATTAAAAAAATCAACAGGTTAATTACAATTAACAGGTCATATTTGATTAAAAAAAAACAACAACAATTTTTAAACAAGAAAAATTTACCAAGATTACACGTTTTTAATATTTACTTTTTTTTCCTAATAAAAAGTGTCCAAATACTTATTATGTCTGTGTTATTAAACGTAATAATAACAATGGTTAAACTTATTGACCTCACACTCTCCTTGACCTTCATGTACTGTTGGACGGGTGATTTACACAGTTCAGCTTTGCCAAATGTAGTGCATATTAAACTGGAGCCATAAGGCTTACGCTATATTAAATGTCATCTCCATCATGTAAAAATCTCGATCTCATCCTCTGAAATATGCAACCATTAACTGGTATCACTCACTCGGCATTATCGGGACTTTAATTACTTGTGTGACAATTTGATGAGCATGACAGCATCTGAAGGTAAATGAGAATCACAAAGTCCCATTAATACTAAATAATTTTGGCAGGACAGGTCTGAATCATTTTCTTATTGATTATAAGGCTTTCTTGTTCTATTTCACACTTGAATTAATGTCTCTCAGG
>BJFM01000989.1:24844-34975 GCA_016586285.1 Arothron firmamentum
GAGAGAGAGAGAGAGAGAGAGAGAGAGACAGAGACAGAGACAGAGACAGAGAAAGCGACCGACAACATTCTAAACATACCAGAGGACACAAGTGTGTTTACTCTCAGAGACCTTAACCTTCTGGACTCTGGCAGGTGATTTCCAATTAAATGTAGTGTTTATTATTCTGTCTATGATGGAAAATAGTTAAACGGCAGATAACAGATGTTAAATCAGCCGTCACAATAACTGGCCTCAAACTCGGCAGCAAAACAGAAATTAAAACACATTATCTTAATGAACTGAAAAGTGATAAAGAAAGCAGAATTCTATGTTTTCATAACACAATGCTGTTGAATGGTAGGTAATTTTACCATATTCTGCCATTTATTACCTTTTTTTAAAAAAAAAAAAAAAACTTCTCTGCAAAAGTCCAAATAAAATGTATGATACATATAATACAGCCCTACTTTTTACCTAAATGAAACAAAAACTTTTCCAGTATATGTCTCTCTTTGTTCATCTGTGAATATAAATGAAATAAAAGATTATTATGAATGCAAAAAAACTTTTTGAGCCTCATTGTTCAGATCTGGTTTTGTGTGTTCAAGCACTACTCTCTGCTCATAATAAGCCTTAAGGACTTAAAAAATGCAACACTAACATTTAATGTTTCAGTAACATTTTTTCCTGCAAGATTTACCTGATCTTGCGAACTCACCTTCAATGCTATTAAACACAGCGTAACATTTTTTTTAGGAAAATATTGTGCATATATGATGTGTTGTTTTTGGTTGAATGCTGACCTGTAAAGCAGGTGGAGTCTGTGCTCCTGTGTAAGGAGAGAAAAGACCTTCCTGGAATCCTTATTGTCCATTCATCATGCAAATTCATCTCCGTCAGCTCGATGAATCCTAATGAAGCAGAAACATGTCACATTTACTTCACAATGAGGGTAGTCGGCAAACTTTCTCAGGAAAATGAAACTATTATCTTCGAGGAGACACGCACCGAGCTCAATATAAATAAATAAAGTTGCACTTATCTGGTGGCCAGTGTGATTACTGTAGCCGAAGCTGACATCCAAATTGACTGTCTTATCATGTGGAAGAGATTTTAGCTGAGTGGAGCCCGTAGATGAAAGCAAAATGATCTTTAAATAGTAGTTAGAGATGATTGCTTGATAAGTTGTTCCACAACAGTTTTGATCAATGAAGCATGCACTCAATATATTGCCTATTTAGATATGAGTGATAAACACTGCCGGGCTCTCCAAATGATTCATAAATTATATTTCCTTCAGTAGAAGGTAATGACTCACAGCCTCGATGAATTCTTAATGTTTGGTTACGTATCATATGTGTCAGGGAAATTGTGCTGAACTGGAGCACACATACTGGTTATTCCCTTATTATTATTATTATTATTATTATTATTATTATTATTATTATTATTATTATTATTATTATTATTATTATTATTATTATTATTGTTGTTGTTGTTGTTGTTTTATTTCCTCTAACTGGTCTCAATTGTTATATCAAACTGGTCACATTTTTTTATATAACATAATAAATAGAATAGAATAAAAGAGAATAGAAGAGAAGTACTTTATTAATCCCAGACATGGGAAATTAATTCGCTACAGCTGTGTTTGTCAACAATAATTAAAACTAGAGAGTGAAGTATGTAATAAAATACTGTACAATATTGGGGGGGGGGGGGGCAAGAAAAATATATCAATACTATGTTGTTTTTCAACCTTACTTTGATCTAATTTTGAGTAATAAAACATATATCCAATACATTATATTTGCACACATCTTGCAGTTAGAACATCATTGTAAGTCCGGTTGCTCACAGTTAATGAGAACTTTACATCATAAAATCCTGAATTTGAAGCACGAATGTTTTCCTATTTTATCTCCTGTTGGTCTATTGCTAGAACAACTGTATTGTTCTTCTCAGGACAGAATCTGGCAAATGACATTGAAGAAAAATTCCTATTGTGCTTTGATGAAGTACATCAAAGCAAATTTGAAAACTGAAAGGAGTGATCAGATACACTGAACTTCCATGCTTCTTGTATAGAGACGTCAGAGAAATATTATTTATTGACAAAGAAAAATATAACCAGCTACCTGCTGCTGCGAAAACTGATCTCTGAGCAGTTATCCAACGTTAGATCTCTGCATGTAACTGGGCTTGTTAAAGTTTCCATGATTGTTTTGCTTTCCTCCAGAAGGCTTCTTCAGTTCTAAACTCACTGAGGACAGAGCTTGAACATATAGCCCTTGCTGACCATTAGCGTGCTAATGATCTGGGTGGTCACCTGAGAGTCGTTGGCAGGGTCATTGGCCTAGTTTCACTTTCGGTGCCTCCCCTTTGTCTGCTGGGTCACATGGTGATGAATCACCGGGTCTCGTGAAACGGTGGGAACTTTGGGATTGTCGACAGATAGACTGGAGGACTTCATTGTACGTAGGTGATATAAAGTGTCTTAGTCCACCACCTCTGTTTAAAGATGGTTTTTTCAACCTGACATGGACGGCTTCCTTGTGCCAGTTTTTGTTGGAGTGTGTTGGCGGGTTTGAACGTGCAAAACAATAATGTGTTATAAATTATGGGGAACTGCAGTAATTGATGATATAGCATGATACAAAAAAGAAAAGAACTTGGAATCTAGGCACTGATAGAGGCCAATGAGAAGAAGACTCAAACTCTGTGATAGTTTTGGATTTCCCTCTTCCTGTAAGACTTTCATTGTGTTACAGGAGCTTTGTCCAAGCGCCTGCCAGCTGCTTACCAAATGAGGTTATAGTGTTTCCCTATCAACTGTAAATTTCAATAATTTGTTGGGGGGGCCTCTCACTGTCACTGTTTTATCATATTATCAATGCCGACTCAATTTCCCTCCACCGCTCCATCTTAAGCACCGACCCCTGACCCTATTACCATCCTGTAATGAAGTGCAATGGAGTGGTAATTGGTCCACATTATACCAGATCAAGTAACATTAGACTTACTTTCTTATCAATGAGCCCCGTTGGTGACTCACAATGAGAAACCAAACACAGTCCTTTTGTTATGCGGGCTAGCATCCAAATAACATTTCAGCTGGAGACCCGTTCCCCCCATTTCAGTTTTCCATTTCAAGATTGTGCTCCGTTTTCTCAGCGCTGGATGTTTTGTTTCCACTCTTCTCCCTTCAATTTAAAAGTCACACAAACTGTCTCAGAGGCAAATATGAGGCCGAGCTTTCCCAGGTTAGAGGAAGTACAGTAAATGAGAAGGTAACATGACCATTGTCTCTGCAATATTAGATGCGCTCAACTCGGTTCTGCCTCTGTCACGGCCTCCTTCCTTAAAGTACTTTCAGTTGTGCTTTTTCGTTCTTGTAAATCCCACCTTATACTTGGCTAGAGCATTTTTCACGACTGAAAATACAAACCAATGTGGTGATATATATATATATGTACAGTGTAATTGTCACACATGGTCAGTGGTTAGCGCAGGCTCACATCTGTCATCCTACCTGTGTTGGCTTACATGCACATTAGGATAATTGGAGACTCTAAATTGGCTGTGGGTCTCAGAGTGAATGGTATCTGTGTCCAGTGATGGACTGGTGAGCTGTCCTGGATGGATTCCTGCATCTCACCTGGTGGCTGCTGGGATGGACTCCAGCAACTCCCACAATCCTGATTAGGAACAAGTGTGTGGAGCTTTTTTTTCTGCAGAAAAATTTATACATTTCCTATTAATTAGCTATTTAAAGCTAATTAAGCAGTTTTACATTGAATTCCACCATCAACTAAATTATATTTTGGATCGCCACCAAAACAGCAACCATTATGGCTGTAGTTTTAGCTATTATGGTATTTTTATGTCTGTGTAGGTCCTCAGTCCTCCAGTTCAGGGCGGGCTCATTTGGCGATATTCTCAAATTTCCTCTCATCTGAAAAGCTTCTGTCTGATGAGACGTCGGGTCTTTAACCTCTGTTGATGTCGACTCTTCGGACGCCAGTGAAATCTTTCAATGATGCGAACATGAGTGAGCCTCAGGTTGTTGTTATTGGGCAGTGATGCTGGTAATGCGTTACTAAGTAACACACTACTATAATCTGACTACTTTTCTCCAGTAATGAGTAATCTAACGCATTACTTTTTCCAAACCAGTAGCCAGATTAAAGTTACTTATCCAAGTCACTGTGCGTTACTATTAATAAGTCCTTTGCCATCGTAAAAATTAGTTGGTATTGATATTAATTGGATTAATGTTCCTTCATATTTATGTGCATTTGTTCATATATTCATGCTCCGGAAATTAAGTGTTACTTAACGGTGATGTGATGTGTAAGTGTGATGCTGTATGGATTCTCCAGCCCTGGTATCATATTGATGGTATTATGAGGTGTGACGTCACTGAAGGCCTAGGCGTGAAATGCACCGCCTGCCACTGAATACAGATATATGGACACATTAACAAGGTCAAAACTTTGTTTTTCTTTGTAGCCACAACTAATAAAATAAAATAGAATAGAATTTGTTTTATTATCCCACACTGGGAAAATTGCAGTGTTCTAGCAGCAGCATACATTAAAGAAATACTATAAAAGCCTTGAGAAAATAAAAATAAAAATATGGCTAACCCTATATAAATACAAGTAATGTGCTGTAGAATATTTATTTAAGACTTATGTAAACCTGAACTCTGAATAATGGTCATTAATACTGGTAATTTTTAGATCTACTCTAATGCATCGATAGATCCACTGTCAGTTTATAATTAGCTTATTATTGGCTGATTATTGGCTGATGAAGCTGAGCGTTTGTGCTCTGACAACCCCCCTCCTTCATGTTTCCATGGTGAATTGATGCAGGGTCGCTACGAGAGTCTGTGTGTGTGTGTGTGATGATGAAAACATGCTGCAGAATAAAGAGACAGGATATTGGATAACAAGGTTAAAACAGAGCAGCAATAATATTGTGTTATTAAACTGAAGCTGTGCTGATTTGCTTTGAGCCACCTATTAGATAGCGGTTTTATGGAAGCCCAAACAAAAGGTAACGGGCCGGTCATGCTTATGGTAGCTAATGGAAGAGTTAGAAGTAATTAGGGGATTCTTTTTCTACAGGAAATTGTTCCTAAAGATGGTTCATGGATCACCCTGCTCTTCACAAGCGGCTTCAAAACTCAGAGACTGAACTTTTGCTACGGCCATTGAAAGGTCAAAATCCTAGGTGGAGGTCAAGGCAGAAACAAAACCGATTGCATGGGTGGGGAAGGGATCGACTGTAAATTAATTTCATGGTTACAACATAGGCTCTGACAAAAAAATGTGATTATAATATATCTTTAAAACAATAATTAGAGGAAGTGGTGATTAAAGATGAGCAGGCTATGAAGCCACACTTGGCTTCTTTGAACACGTCAGCTCATCTTTAATGTATGGGATCATCATGTATGGGATGGCATGGAGTTTGTAATGTGTTGGCACTTACCCAGAACATTTGATTTGGGTGGGTCTAGTTGGGTGAAGATTGTGTGAGAAAACCCTTAGCTATTTAGAGTTTCAGTGTTTAAAAATGGCCAGCATTGGGAAGTGAGAAAACACCTTCGAAGAATAGAATCAAAGTCACCTAGTGTTGAGAGACTACACTGCAACTATTTGTAAAAAAAAAACAAAAAAACTTGCAGGCGAATTTGAGATGTAGGTTATGTGTTGTGTTCAGAAAGTAAAGGCCATCCACCTATTCATCCATTCATCCAGCCATTTATCCAACCATCCATCCATCCAACCATTTTGGCTATTTATGCTAAGTTAGGTTGACCAGACGTCCCGGTTTACCCAGGACAGTCCCGGTTTTGAGCCTTGTGTCCCATGTCCCGGCGGATTTTAACAGCTCCATTGTTTTCTCTCGGTTTTACACAAGGTCTGTCCTGGGCGTCCCAATTTTTTCCTCTTTTTTTCTTTTAGCAACACCACGCTACACATCTCAGCAAGTCATTTAAAGCCATAACAGTCTTGTCTTTGGCCCATGCGGATGTCAGTCACACAGTTGTCATAGCGATCTGTAATCTGAACCAATTAAAAAGCTCCACCCTTCTCCGAGTGGCTGTAGCTTGATGCTCATTGGTCCATGAACCCGCATGGGACTGGACACCTTAAAAGCACTGCTCGTTACTCCGGGTAACTTTCATGACAGTTGCTCTGAGTTCTTGAAAGGATCACTGCACACCATCCTTCCTGAAAAAGGTCCACTCCAGCATGAAATACTAAGAGTCAGAAAGATAACTTCAGATTATGCATTATGCACTTATTTTGTTTGTGCACTACATGTTGATATTCAAAACAGTTTAATGTTAAGATGTTATACATTTTTGTCTGTTTTAGTGTCCACATTTTCTTTGGCCAAGCAATGGTGCTTTACATACACTACCGCAATTGTTTATTATTCTTAACAAAGAGAGAGTAATTGTTTACAATTTGTATCACCTCAAATCTCTTATATTCGGTGAGAATTTGCAATATATACATATACTATATATATATATAAATGCTGTCCCAGTTTTTAATTTTGAAAATCTATCTGGTCACCTTATACTAGATTAGCTGCAGCTTATTTCTAATCAGGACCGTTGTGTGGAGTCTGGCTGTACTGGGTGAGATAAATTTTAATTTAAATACTGTAGTTTACCTCTGTGTTTCAATCATTGTGTATTAGAAAAAGGATTCAAGCCAAGCAGACAGAGGTGGTGTTGAAGAAAGCAATTCATTGTTATGGTTATGGGCTAACCCCGGATCCCTTGGACAGTGGGACAGCGAGAGTCTAAAATGATGGTCTGCTTCCCTCTAGTGCTTCTGTATCTATAGTGCCAGCCCGTGCACAGAAGCTGAACTCCACATGCAGAAATGAAAAACAGGAAGACGAAACGCTGATCGACTCTTGCTCTCAGTTCCCTTTTCTTGTACGCATGTGAAAGATGAGAGGGGGTTATTAGTTCAGCATTTCTTCCCAAGCCAGGATGTTAATAATGTGTGTTGACTGAAGGTAAACCTAAATAGATTTCACCTTCAATGACAAAAATCTGCAAATTCACCAGAGAGATGGCTGACCTGGAGTTTTCAGTTTCAGACTATTTCCTCTTTTCACGCTTTGTGGCTTTTCAGGCTTAAAAAATTATTTTAAAAAAAATCAAAAGTTCTCCCACTAATCTAGACTCATTAACATGCAATAATAATTTTTTTTTTTTTTTTGCAACTTTGTTTAAATGTGTCTGATTGATTGGACGTTATTTTTTAAGACACACACCGTTGTATAGCTGCTAATGCATATCAGAGTGAAAACCACATGATAAGGCCAAAATTGCTACCTTTAGAGGTCAGAACAGCCAGGATTATTCCCACAGTTGGTCATCTGACTATAAAGATCAACTGGGGGGAAAGGATCTTGGCAAGAAATGTGACCATCAGCCCATTCTGGCTGAGCTCCAGAGGTCCTGAACGCTGATGGGAGGAAAAAGTTTCAGAAGATCAGCAGTCTCGGCAGCTCCACCAGCCTTTACAGCAGCATGTCCAACAAATAAATGGAACAAACAAACAAACAGCAAATACAGAGAACAAACAAACAACCTCAGACAGATAACAGGAGCTATCCCGGCTTTTAAGCTCCCCCCCCCCCCCCCCAAGGTGCTTAGGACCACCTGGAAATGAAACTGCAAAGGAAAGAGCTTCCTGGCCCTCAAAAGGGTGGTGCATTCAGCAGAGGGGGGGCATTACAACCACCCTCCCCATCGACACTAAACCTGACACTAATGTTGCAAGTTAAGGGTGAAGTAGATCCTTCAACATGCTTGCCAGCCTGCTCTCTCTCTCTCTTCTCCCTGGAGAACGACCTCAGACTTTAGTTTACCGTAAACGTTTAGGGGTGTCACTGACACGCTTTGTGAGTAACCATGTTAATGTAAGTGTGGAGGTTTGAGGTTATGAAACAAAATTTGTTTAGGAAGTTTGCAAAAAAAAAAAAAAAGGGGGAAATAACACGAGCGACACAACAGGTTATCTGTGTTTTTGTACACATGTGTTATTCAGGAAATAAAAATAATATTTTCTGACAAGGTGCAAGCATCAGCCTGTTTTATTTCATTTCTTTCATTGTCAGTAAATGGCTAAGGGCGCACAACCTGTAAGAGAGGTGTGATCGCAAGCACCACGCATGACTTGACAGCCCCGCGATGCCTTCTCACTCTTCTTTAGCTCTTTCAGGAAGTGAGACAGAGTCAACAAATTCAGGAAACTAAGAGCTGCTATTAATACCACAGCACAGAGTGCTATAATGAGTGAAAGTCAAAAATTCGCCCCACTGAACAGGGAGTTTCAGCTCAGCTGAGGGACCCTGAGGGAGACATCGGTGATGATCCTCCTGGGCTGACTCGGTTCTTATTTGAGGCTTCATAACCATGGAAGAACCCAGCTCAAATATATCAGGTAATGACAGCATTCTGTTCACCATTTTGGTGCGTTTGCAGGTGGTGTGATGGTATTTCTAATGATTTTGGAAGAAACGACACTCAGAATTTTTGAACATTTGACTGGAAACACGTGTGTAATTTGTCTGGAACCAGCCTGTTTATTTAAAAAATACTTCTATAAAGAAAAGGGGAAGCAAGTATGTCAGCCTTCCTGTCAGTTCACATTTGGTGTCCGTAACTCTCTCCACATTTTAGTCGTTGACATTTTGTGGCGTCGTGGTCAGTTCAGTGCTAGCACCGCTCGCTGAAATGAAGGTGGAATGGTGGAGACGGACTTCTTCTCCAGTTGGCATGCGCAGGGTGAACCTGACCTGGTTAGACACTGGATTGACTCAGATAAATTACTGCCACCGGTGTTGACACAGGACAGTTGTTTGCGCAACTTCTTACCGGCATGACGCTGACATATCAAACAAATCGGACAGTCGCTCTCAAAAGCGCAGTCACCTTGGCACTTCACCGCTGGTACGCTGTGGAATGCTGTCGTCCATTGCTGGGCTGTCATTCATTCCACATGATGAGTCTGGATCAGTGATGCTTTAGAGCAGTGGTCCCCAACCCGCGGCTCGCGGACCAGTACCGGTCTGTGGGTCATTTGGTACCAGGCCACACAGAAAGAAAAAAATAACTTAGATAAATTTTTTATTTATTATCTAGAACTGAACAACGTTTTATTTTGGAAAAATTGCCATGTTCTCTTCGTTACATCCGCATATGGCTCACTATTGATGCACGCTTATTATTATATTTATTAAAAAAAAAACCCCACAGTTTTCATGCTGGTCATATCATGTTCTTTTGTTGTATTTATCCGCTACACCTTAAAGGCTGGTCCCTGAAACTACTGTCTGGCATTAAACCGGTCCATGGTGCGGGTGGGGACCACAGCTTCAGAGGAACAAATGTTTTCAAGATGCTGTTTTCCTATTGTTTGAATGCCTCCAGTGTAAACTAATCAAACTAATTGGGGTTTTTTTTTCCAGCTAATTCTGCAGATGAGCTGTTAATTCTCTACACAGCTAATGCTCATGAATGGGCAGCATATTTACAACAGATCCTGAAGTCTTCCCGGAAATTTCAGAAGGCATCTGTGGTACTGTACGCCATCAGCCCTGCAGATCAGCTCCATGGATACAACTTTGAGAATTTCCAGAGCTGCAAATGCGTTTTGGTGCTTGTCTCGGAAGAACTGCTGGACATGCTGCAGTTCCATGTGGAGCTGCGAGGAGCTCTGCACAAACTCTTCTATCCTCCGCAAAGAGTGGTGGCTCTGCTGTGCGGAGTTTCCGAGGAGGACGTGCCGAGGGACGTCTTTGAGGATTGGCCGAGTTGGAGAAAAGTGTCCACCGAGGATGAACCCACCGTCTACATTTCCGCCATTTTGAAGTCTGTAACGGAAAGTATGCAAAAGCTCCTCACAGTAACAAATATTTGAGTTTTGGTGGAGCATCGGGTGTAGGTCAGGGTCAGGTTCAGGGGCTTAGCTGGGATGGTTAGAGTTAGCGGCTGGCTAATAGATTATGTTCATAAAAAGTCCTTGCAACAATCAGAGTAAAAGGATGTGTGTGTGTGTGTGTGTGTGTGTGTGTGTGTGTGTGTGTGTGTGTGTGTGTGTG
>BJFM01000989.1:35057-53801 GCA_016586285.1 Arothron firmamentum
TGTGTGTGTGTGTGTGTGTGTGTGTGTGTGTGTGTGTGTGTGTGTGTGTGTGTGCACGCATGCACTCGCACGCTCTTTGGCTAACCAGAGCAGCTCAGAGGGGGAACTCGGATGAAGGCTTATTAAAAATAGAACAACTGGATTAGTAAGAGATCAGCAAATAGTTGTATCAGTAATTACTTTTAAATTAGTACACGCTAACTTGGTATATACTGTCAGTTTGCTCCTTAAACCATCATCCTGTTGGATGTGCTTACTGTGCATAACATCTCAGAAGCTAGTCTGTTAGCAAAATTTGACAATTTGACTATTTGTGTCAAATTGTGGGTGTGACAAAACCGCGTTGCACCTTATTAGCTCCAACCCCATGGTAAAGGTGCAAAATGCAAGTCTATTTACTGGTCATGTTGTAGTTTACAGAATGTTTTCTTAACTTTCTGATTAAATTATTTAGTGATTTCAGATAAATTACATCCAATTTCACATGATTACATTAGCTAAGCTTAGTTTTAGTAAAAGGATAAGAAGAAAAAAATTTACAAATTTTATAAAAATCAAAATTTTCTGGAAGAAAGTGAGATTCATCTCTCCTATGCCATCATATCTGTCATATGAGGAGAAGAAAGCAATGAGTTTGTTTATCGCTCTTTTTTCTTTTACTCAAAGGCAGCCGAGTGCTGACTGAAGCTGTGCCAGAGTTGAATGACAGCGCGGCCGCATCAGAAGTTGCCATCACTGACACAAAAGAGGGAGTCGCTTTGGTCGAGGAAGCAGAAAGAGTCCCGAAGGATGAAGAAGAAACGAGGAAAGAGAATTCAACAACAAAGGACGCAAGCGCAGTTTACACTGCCTGCCTCGCCATTCAACCCAACAGGGTTCTGTGTGGGGTAAGAGTGCTGAAACCTGGCTAAAAAAGTGATTTTATATTTATATCTTATGTATAATAATAATAATAATAATAATAATAATAATAATAATAATAATAATAATAATAACAACAACAATAATAATAATAATGGTAATAATAATAATGGTAATAATAATAATGGTAATACTACTACTACTATTACTAATATTAATAATAATAATAATAATAACATCAATAATAATAATAATAATAATAATAATAATAATAATAATGTGCTGTTAATATATTGTTTTTTCCTTTTATTAAGGAACAGGAGAAGCTTTTTATTATTTTTACCCATCCATTAAATAATCAGACCTTCACAGAGGTGGAGTTTTCATCTGAAAATGCAGATGCAAAAAGAGTCCCAGGCACGCTGGAGAATGAATACACTATTAGTGTTGCTGCACCTGGCAAGTATCTATGAAACTATGTTTCCGTCCTTATTGTTTGTGATATGATATCAGAAACCTTCTGTGATGTGGGGTTTGCCTCCCACAGACATGCCTGCTGGGGTTGTTTCACTCACCATGCACACTGACATGTCTAGTGTCAGCCTGGGACTTGTCACATACTACACCAGTATGGGAGAAGTCAGTCGGTATCTGGAAAAGGCCGTGGACCCCATGACCTTCCTCTGTCAGGTGGGACATTGAGGTGGACAAGTGTTACACAGGTGGTTTTGCTCCTTTTCAAAGCTGGAACTTTCTGTCCTGTCAGGCTTTTAATTTGACGTCAAGTGTGACGGAATCCCTCGACGATATGCTAACCGAGTCGCTAAAATCCAGGATGCCCGCATCTAGCTTTCAGCTGTTTGGAATCAGACAGATTGAGGAGCACAACATGGAGGCTTGTGTGTATACGTCAGATTTGCGCCGAGAGGGTGCGTGAGACGACATTCAAATCTCTGGCGTTGTTCTGGCTTCAGATCAGCGCGAAGAAGAACTTCCGACGCTGCTCCATTTCGCTGCGCGGTACGGTTTGAAGAAGCTTACCACCGTCCTGCTGCAGTGTCCCGGAGCCCTGCAGGCCTACAGCGTGATGAACAAGTACGGAGACTACCCAAACACGCTGGCAGAGAAAAGCGGCTTCATCGACCTCCGACAGTTCATGGATGAATACGTTGTAAGTGCGGGGATGAAAGAGTTGTCCGGGGACTGGCGGCTTCCTTCTGACGTCTGATTGCGGTCAAATCAAACAGGAGACGGCGGCCATTCTCAAATCCCACCTTGAGGAGGCCATCAACACTGACGAGGGCGCAGAGGTTTACGAGTTGATGTCAGCTGCCTCTGAAGACATCATGATGAAGTACTCTGGTTGCCCGGAGGACATATATGAGTCAATGTTGGGGATTGACCCCGAATGTGCGGACGACTTATGTAAGACTCATTAAATCCCCTTTGATCTGTTTGCGAGTTAAAGAGGATTCTCGCCGGTTTCACCTCCATTTTCGTTCCAGATGAGGTGATGAGTGCAGTAAATGAGAACTCAGAAGAAGCCATGCTGAGGAAGTTCTTTCAAGGTATACGCGAATAACTTCAAAAAACCCCGCCGGTAACAGTGTTTCACATTTCACATTTATGACTTTCAGCAAAACCGCCATGCAGTGAAGAACACGCAGAAAGTGAGCAATTCAGAAGTGAGACAGAAGAAGAGGAGCAAAGTGAGCTCCTTCATGTGGTAGAAGAAGAGGAGGACCCGTACAGCCTAACCCCCGAAGATATTTATGACACGGTGGACACAGACAACACCTACAGCCCAGTCCCAGTGATCCACAACCGCCCTCCGGCCCCCATCCCCAGACCCGAGCTGGAGCCTGAACCGGAGCAGCCTGTCATTTGTAGAGGTCTGGACGCAATCTTTAATTTCTCTGCAGAGAAATATATGCAGTGACTCCCATCTTTTTTTCTTTTTTTTTTTTTTTACAGTGTTTTCAGATAAAGGTACATCAAGCGGAAGTCAAGAAACGGACCAGATGCCTTGTGCAGGTAAAAGAGGTTCCTAGTTCCTTCTTGCTGTGTTGTGAGTGGGTAGTGAGGTCAAAATCTGGTTGACCTGTCAGCTGTGGATACCTTAGCTACACAGTTAAGCTAACAGTGGATAGATATAACCTGCTAAGCTGATGCTGTCTCGCATATTATTAGAGGCACCTTCAAATGCTGGTTGTGGTTTATAAATAGTTAAAAATGAGATTAAAACCCAGAGGTTTTGAGAATGAAGTCCAAAACCTAGACATTTATTAAAATAGAAGCTAATGTTTGACTTTTTCCTCCCTAAATATAAAGGTTTTGTTGTAAAGTTGTCATAGCTACTTCACTGCTAAGACATCTGTCTCCACCCGTCCAGCTCAGCCTGGGGTCCAGCCCCTCTCCCCCGTGTACGACCCCTACGCTGGCATGAAAACACCTGGGCAGAGACAGCTCATATCCCTGCAGGAGCGAGTGAAAGTGGGAGAAATTACTGTGGATGAGGCCGTCCAGGAGTTCAAGGCCTGGCAGTTTGACCACAAGCAGAGAGCCTACTCCATACGTTATCAGCATGTACGGATCAGTCACGTCCACACACACACACACACACACACACACACACACACACACACACACACACACACACACACACACACACACACGTGACCGCTGGTCTGCACCCGGCAAGCTGGGGGTCTTTTCACGGATGTAACAGATGTGTGTCTCTTGCTCAGGAAAACCTGAAGCAGCTGAGGGAGAGCATCACCAGGCGTCACAAGGAGAGGCAGAAGCCGGGGAAGGAGCTGGGTCGGTAGTTTCAAGATCTCTGTGACGTGTTTGCAACATGGTGGCTCAACTGCAGCTCTAACTGACGCCGTGTCTTCGTGTTGACACCATATTAGACAACTAAGTGGAGCTTAAATGTGTTTAATGTGCCTCTTAAAATTATTCCATGTGGCTGTTCGTCTTCGTTATCACTTTTTATTTTCATTTCACATCTGATTTTATCTTCTGGGTAACTGCAGACAGCAGAAAACTAGTTTGTTAACTTTCTTATCTGCTTTCTGAAAGATTATGAGATAAGCGCTCCGCTGCAGAGAAGCTTATACTGGGGCGCTTGTGTGACTCCGGAGTGTGCCGTCTACGAGCCTTCCCCCAGAGCGGCGCCCCCGCCTCCAAATGCAACCCCCCAGGTTATCCAGAGAGGCACCTGGAAGACAGGCAGCACATCCAGCTCGTCCAGTGAGTCGCCTTTGATGTGTAGTTCCAGCTCTGTGTTTCGGAGTGGAACTCAAAACAGGAGAAAAGTCCATTTCTGCTCAGATTTCTGGTCATTTAATCTCGGCATTTGTTGGATTCATTGAATTGGTGCCTTTCCTGTTTTGTTTGTTCCCTGAAGACTTGTTCCAAGCATTTACTCTCCATATTATATTTGATATCATACGTGCATACACTGGGTTAGAAAAAATTCTCTTTTTTGGGGGGGGCTCAAGATGATAAACGAGTTTGAATCGATTATGATGATTAAACAGAGTCTTAGCTTTGTAGGACTGTTTCACATTTAATCTCTGATTCTATGCAAAGCAAAAAGTACTTGGAAAGACATTCTGGGCTGTATTTGGTGGGGCGGTCTGCACTGGTGGGTTTCATTCTGACAAGAGGGTGTTCTCTGACTTCCTTTCGTCAGGTACTGAAAGCAACAGGCTCAGCACTCACAGCGCCCTCAGCTACAGCAGTGGGACCGAGCCCGACTTTGAGGTGAGCCCAAAATATCCCTTTTAGTGTGTGGCTGAAGAGTGGCTTCAGCAGAGGGCCTGGCCTCTAGAAGTTTACTCAATAACACACTCGCAGCAACAGACGGCTTCATGTCCGTGTGGAAGAAAGACAACTGAACTGTAAATAAAGTCAGCCAGACCGCCACAGGAAATTAGAAAAAACAAAACAACACGCACACACGCACACACACACCCCAGATATGGCCTCACTTCTTATGGTCCATAATGATTTATAGACACAATATTAACTAAGTTACTGTCTCGTAAGCTGTCTAGTTTGATAACTTGGTAAGTTTAAAATTGTATTCCATATATCTTAAGCAAGGTACTGAACCCTCAGATAGGTCCCTGCCAAGAGCTGCTGACTCATGTCTTCTAGTAGTAACGATAATAGTAATAATATTCACAATGGTTATTGTAAACTTAAATAAAAACACAGCAGGTGGGTCTTGATTAGTGACTCCAGTTGTAATTCAGCATGTGCGGTGGCAGTCAGACCAGGCTTTAGGGTGCTGGTTAACAGGCCGTACTGGTTTAGCATAGTCAGATGCGTTGCTAATGTTAGTGGTTTTGTTTGGTTTTTTTAAAGGATATCGCAGAGATTTCTCCCCCACCGCCGCGACCCCCTCGCTCAGCCCTCGACTCTCCTCCCAGCATTCCTCCAAGGGTCCCAGAGAGGTCAGACAATGATACACTTTTGAACGATGTGAAAACAAAAGAGACCAGGTAGACTGATTCCTTCATGGTAAATGACGATGTGGTTGAAGATCGAGATGAAAGACGGTAAATGCAAGAAAAGGAAACGTTCACCCATCAGTGACTCACAGCTGTGACACCATTTTCTCAATGTGGGTGTGTGATCTATAAATAGATTTTCTGGTATCTGCTAGGACGCTTATGCTAACCTGAGTCCGTCCTGTGACAGGCAGCAGTGTTACATGTGGCCTTCAGACGAGCTGAAAGCTAAAAGAAAAACTCCTCTGTCTCCTCAGTCTGGCAGCCTTTACTTTCTTTTTACATATGTGTCATTCTTTACATGCTAACTGGACTCTCCATGATGCTAACATTAGCCTAGCCTTATTTACATTCAGTTTAGTTTCATATCCCAGTTGTGTCAGGATGTTTCAGTGATTCCCTTTTAGCATCTAACTTGCAGCCTTCGTGTATTGTGGCACTAACACTGCTACAGATTACTGTC
This sequence comes from Arothron firmamentum, assembly GCA_016586285.1. Taxonomy (NCBI): domain Eukaryota; kingdom Metazoa; phylum Chordata; class Actinopteri; order Tetraodontiformes; family Tetraodontidae; genus Arothron; species Arothron firmamentum. The sequence goes on from BJFM01000989.1 coordinate 40,905, forward strand.
ACATTTTCAATATGTGTGTTATATGTTGTTATATATGTTGCGTTGTTGGCAACTTTATCTCTAACTGCCACTGAGTGTTCATTTGATCAGGAGACATCTGACATATAAAAGACTATTAAGAAAGGCTGAATAATTTGGACTTCAGTAGATTTCTTTTACATCACAACTAACGTTCTTTCTGTTACAGGGTCCCAGAGAAGATTTCTAATGAGCGCTACATACGCTGCCCGACTCGAGCTGTCTCTCGAAGACCCACTCAGAGTCACCCAGACTTCCCGCCTCCTGTACCTCGCCGCCTCCGGTGACTGACAAGCCTTGCTGTTGTGAATTTGATCTCATATCGTCAGATTATGTTTTTTCTGTGTTGTGCTGTGCACATGTGTGTGTGTGTGTAGGTGTGTGTTACTCATTTTACCGCCCTCACAACTTCAAAGGCCTGTTTGAGGGTTAACACTTGGTCAGAATTGGGTTTATGCTAGGGTCAGGTTTAGGGTTAGGGTCAGGTTCAGGGGTTTATTTGGGATGGTTAGGGGTCGGGGCTGGCTGGGTTTGTTCTGAGATGTGCAACACAGCAACAGCCCAAGCACAAAATATCTGTCGTTCATGTTCTGTTACAATAAAGAAACAAATGAGTTGGACGTGCCTTCGGAAATATTGTCAATCATTTATTAAAATATAAACGTTAACATATTAACAGATTTATCTGCTTAAAGAAGACTTGAAGTTGAAATTAAAGATTGAATTGAGGTCAGGTCAACATGACAAATGAGCCCCAGTTGGAACCCAACGGAATCAAATATAAATAGGACACAAAGATAAATGCCCACTGGCAAAAATAAAGAAAATTACACCTGAATCCTGACAGTGTGCAAAAGCCGTCTATCTCAATGCGCAGTGAAAGTGTTTATTTTTTAAAATGGCAATCACATAAACTTAATGTATTGGCCTTTTTATTTACTTTACACCCCAAGAAGCTGCACTCTAGGTTCAAATAAAGGAAACTTTTCTGAACCTGAATCTGAAAATTCACTTTTTAGACAGATTAATGATATAATGAATTAAATTTTTACATATTTAACTTTAACATCCACAGATGTTTAAATTAAGTGATTACTAATATAATAAAGTTTTTTACAAATTCTTAGGCACGATTTTGAAAAGAGGGCTCGGAATTTCACAACAACCTAAAGTTGTGTTACTATATCTTAAACAAAGTGTAACCATACCTTAAACAAAAGTGCTGCTTTACACTTAAGTTGCAATTCTGTAACACATTTTCTCCTTTTCGCAACACACCTGATACACACTATCTCATACATAAGACAGTTGAGAGAAAAATGAAATCTTAGGGTGGCATTGGGGAAACACAGCTAATCAAAATACAACACACATTAGTTAATTGAACATACCGAGACACAGAGGAAGAGGAAGACAGAGAGAGAGAGACAGAGAGGGAGAGAGAGAGAGAGGGAGAGAGAGAAAGAGAGAGAGAGAGAGAGAGGAGGACGTGATCGAAGAGGCCGTGCAAGAACCAATATTTCGGATGACATACCGTAAGAGCCGCTTTGGTGGATGGTGTCATCAACTGTGGCCTGACTGTGAGGGAAGCTGGACGGACAGTCTGGATGGAGTCGAGATCAAAGACTGGAAGGTCGGCAAGTATTCAGCAACATACAGTGAATGGAGTCAGCGTCTCTGCACAACGGGACCATGAAGCAGGTGTACAGGGTCCCATCAGAGGAACTCCATCAGGCTGCTCTGGTCCTGGACTGGTCAACCAGCCATGATCCATTTGAAGTTTTGTACCTGCCCTCTTACCATTTCTAAATCCTTTATTTTCCGCCAATTAAAGATGGCGTCTATATGACCGCCAACCAGCCCACATGCCACTTCTGCAGGCGGTGGGACAGGCCTGCGGAGACACTGAGGTGAGGCCAATCCAGGGACGATTCAGCACACAAGCGGATGTTTTACCTGATGCTGAGCCAGAGAAGACGTGCCTTTGTGATGTTGATGAGGTCCTCAGGTCAGACCCGCCAGACGGCAGGATCCATAGCTGACCGTGCACAGTTGTGTTTTTCTATGTTTGCAGTCGTGGATTGTTTGTAATATTTTTGCTTCAACTTGTTCCATTCAATACATGACTGGAATGTAAAGATTTCACACTGAGTGGTTCCTTTTTTAGTTGTTTTGAAATTTGTCTTTCTGTGGGACTGAATAAAAATAGTGAAAAGGAAGGACTGCAGTGTTTTATATAAAGTAAACGAGTGTGCTGCTGCTGATGTGAAAGTGTATTCAAATGATGCCAGGGGGAATCATTTTGTCAACAAAGTGACATTTTGATGAAGGATTGTTGGATTTTGATAGCAGAGTTTCAATTTGGCATATATGTGTATGGATTATTTCCTTTTGCTTGTGTGTGGAGGTTTGAGCCTAGTTTTGCAAAACGTGTTGAGGCAATGGGCAAAAACTGTAAAACACTTTCAGCAGTTCTACCTCGCAGTGATTAGATCACTGTAATGAAGTACACAAAGAAATTGCAAATATACAACATGGTAAATCAAAAAACAAAACAGAAAAATAGGATTTATTTCTCTTCATATAAAATCAGTCAATCCATAATTCATGACATGATCAACTAATGTTGCACGAGTTTCATTAGTCAAATTTGGTCCTCTTCTTCTTAGAGGATGTTCTCCTCTTGCTTCAGGTCTTCCTGTTCCTCTCCCCTGACCTCTGCCTCCTACTTGTCCTCCACGGATTCCCCCTCTCACCCTCACTCTTCTTCCCCTGACTTCTTCCATTTTGGTTGAAAATAAGTGAACTCACCTGCTGCATTTTTATAGTGCTCAAACCTGATGCCGTGTCTGCAACAAAGCAATAATGTGTTTGCACACCTGATGCGTGTTTAACCAACTGGCTAATGGGTGTGGTGGTTTCTCAGTCAGTGCTTTGGAATTATGAGAAAGTGACATCATGACCAGCATCTGTGTCTAATGTAGACAAGTGTGTTTAGTGTTCTGCAAGAAGTGTGAGGCTGACTTTGTGTGTATAGTAGTGAATATCTGGTTCAATGTTTTGTTCCTTGAGTGTGAGGTTTTAAAAAATTGTGTAAGACTTTTGATTTCAGTGTTTATGCAATCAAAAAACAAACAAACAAACAAACAAAAAACGGCAATACTGCATGTGTGTGTTTAAAGGCTCAGAATGATACTTACCTGGCTGATCATAATTCACTCCAAATTTCAAATAATAAACATTTCTCACAGTGGGAAAAGTTCAAACAGCTTCTGTAAAGTAAGTTAAAGTACATATTCCTGATGTTCTTCGTGTCTGTCTTTTTTTCCTCAGGTCAAACTGGAAACAGGCAGCTATTTCAGTCATAAAGAGGACAAATTGTGTGAATTCTATGTTAAATGTGTCAGTGAATTCTAAAACTTATTGTTGTTAAATTCTACAGCATAAAATTGTTATCAAAACCTACCTTACACCATGTTGTTTTTGCATTAGTGTCTTAAAATGTGATAATGGTACAGAGATTTTATACAAATCAATGTGTCCTTGTGAATATATCTTTGCAATACAATATTTGGCCGGTTAGTGGTGCTCGATACGCACTTTTTAATTTAATTGTAGTTTAAATTAAATTAGAGTTTTCTCATTTAATTTTCCACTTGTAGTAAAATGTGTTCCGACGATCGGATTCTTATTGCGATTATTTATTAAAAAAAAAAAAAAACCCACAGTCAACAAGTTGTGAACGTCAAAAGTTAAATTTGACAAACGACAAAGCTGTTAAGGGGAGATTTCTGTAAAGTGATAAACTGCGGTGCGCAATGCGCGAGTCTGTGTGTCCTGAATGTCAATAAGAGCTGCAGTTCCGGTTTATTTATTTATTTATTTATTTATTTATTTCTCTCTCTCTCTCTCTCTCTCTCTCTCTCTCTCTCTCTCTCTCTCTCTCTCTCTCTCTCTCTCTCTCTCTCTCTCTATCTCTCTCTCTCTCTGTCTCTCTCTCTCTCTCTCGATTTTTTTGTCGGAGGGCCATTTTCCGGTTTGACGCGTGAATACGGCAGCCATGACGCAGCGGCGGCGCGGCTGACGCGCTGACAGGACGCTTCTGCTGGAGCGCGTGCGCCAGCGCACGGAGCTCAGTGAAGTGCATCTGCTGCAGAGTACAACACTGGATTACCAGAGCGCAGAGGTAAGCGCGTCCCTGCCATGGAGATACTCTTCATGTTCTCCCCGCGCGTCATGGTTGTCCCTCCACCGGCGCCCTGGCGGCTGAGTGGATCTGATCGCGTTTCAAAGCTTGTGGGCAGACTTAATCTGACATTTGTGTGCAGAAGTGCAGCTGTGGCTCTGGGTTTGGGACAGTTGCTGCAGTAGATCAATGCAGGGATGCCGAACTCTGAAGCTTAATTTTCGCGAGATATACTCTTTTCACGCATCTCAACGTTTCATTCACTGTCCTGGCGTGCCCTTTTCTTTTCTTTTTTTTTTTTTTTCATTCCCAGTCGGCAGGTTGCAGCTGCGGCAGGTTAAAGCTTCTTGGTTGTCATTGTGAGTCACAGGGATCCGAGGCTGCACACCACAAGCATGTAACCAGGCTGTGACATCTAGAGTAAATGGAATGCAAGTTATGCGACATGGAGGGGTTAGTCATAGTTTATTACACAGACACTGTTCAGCACTGAATGGTTTGGACTCGAGTAGAGTCTTGGAGATGGGAATGTTCCACATGAATGTAAAGAAAAGATATCGGCTTTTTTTTTATTGTCGGAAGACAGAAAATGATCTGCTGTTTCCTGCTGTAAACTGAATTATTGACACAGGATCCCGACTTCAAGTTCTTGTATGACTGGTCTGTCAAAGGCTTTGAATTCAACAGCATGTGACCTGAGCGGTTACAACAACTATGCTACAGGAAAACCCACCTTTTAAGATAAATAAGTAAATAATACATGGAGGACTTTGCCTATCATATCTGACCAGGCATTTTCATGCAACTCATTTATGATTTTTCAAGCATTTTTAAGCTCTAGGAGAAATGTTACAGGATTAAAAAAAAAAAAAAAAAAAAAAAGGCAAATAATGCATCAAAAAGCTTTGACAGGGCCAAAACTACTGGGCAGGTCCTAGCAGTAACGTCCTTGTTCTAGCTGTCATCTGCTTGCCTTATCACGGAGATACGACATGTTTACTCAGAAATAACAGGACACGCACTGTTACAGCACTGGGAGGTGTTACTGGTCCCGGGTTGCTCCAGAAAGACTGTCCCTGACAAAATATGTTGTTCTGAACTGGGACTGGAGTCGGCACTGACTTCCTGCTGGTAGAGCAATCACAGGTGTATTGACTGAGTAGTAGCACATGCCTATTTGAGCACGTCAGCCGATTGAGATGCACATATTCCCACGTGTAAATGGAACAAACACATCAGTCTTGTGTTTGGTATGCAGATCGACCATTTGTTCAGCCACTCACTCAGAGCAGACGCTACCCTCACCCCTGCACGTTCTTCAGTAATTAAAGCAAGTCAAAGGGACAGTATGGAAGCATAATCATTTAAATAGAGTAGTCTCATTGGAAAGTCGGGAAAAACCTCTGACTGCAGATGTTTAAATGTATTTGTGGTTGCTGTTGTGCAGAGTACTGCCTGAAGTTTGGATTTCACAAGCTGTTTCTTTTTTTGTTTGTTTTTTTAACAGCAAATCAAGGTCAAAGTGTTGCATTACTCTGTAGCTTCGCACACACAGCTGATAACCTGTGGAGTGAGGATGGGCGCTGTGGAGCCCAGCACGCTTGTTAATATTTTATCACGTATGTTCAGATGGTGGCTCAGAGTCACGTTGCACAGATCACCTGGGTTCCTGGAGCGAGCCGCCAAAGGATAAATCCTTCAAAGAGTTTGAAAGATTTGCCCAAGCCAGCTGGAAACCAATGTCCAGATATTTTCATCTATCCATTATGGATTCAGTGCTTCTATTGCAACTGTATTGCACACTTTCAAAATGCTTTTTCTTGTTTAATTGTTGATTTTTTTTAGGGGGATTTTGTCATAATGTAGCACATAACTAATATTTGGTGGCATGATTTTTAACCATTATAACTTGTAGGAATAATACCCCCAACCTAATGCCTGATCTTTTTCTGAAGTAATGTTGATCTAATTCTATTTCTTTATTTCACGGACGTTCTTTTTGCACCAGACAGTTAAAAAAAAACAAACTCTCATATCTCTGTATTTCCATCTTTATTCTTGACAGTAAGCGCAAGAGTCAAAGGTCACATCATCTCGCCTCTAAACCTACCGGTATTTCAGCCCAGCATAACCTATCGACTTGTGTTTGTTTCATCTGCAAACTGATGTTTCCTTCTTAGGGTTTTTTTTTAAGTCCATGCCTATTATGGACATTTCTGAAATTCATTTTCCTGGCTTGTTCAAGTATATGCATTTGAGATAAACTGCTGAATTCATGTATGGATCTTGGTTTGAGTCGTAGAAAATTAGCTAAAACAAACCAAAAACACTGTTTAAATAGACTCAGACTCAACGCTATTGTACATTACAGGTGTTTATTTCGTCGTTAGCAACAGTGGATCCTGCAGCTGCTTCCTCTGCCTCTACATGTTGACTGACAAGCAGTGCTCAGGTGCATCACTGCCCCCCCCCACCCCTGAACTGCATGCGATGCGGCTCAAAGTGGGCCCACTCCATTAGATCCTTGTTAGAACCCATCTTGGCGCCATTAAGGACAGGCATACTTCCACAACACCGCCCGGTTGTGAGACTATTGCGTTCTTCCAGATGTAACTAAGTCGATCATTTAACAGCAGTAACAGTAGCACAGAACAGAGCCCACCACCACTGGCAAAATCCAGCTACACCAACAGGAAATTCAACTGGTAATTGTAACCTGACCCATGCTAAATAAGTGCATGCTTGTTACTGTTTAGTGGGAGCTGATTTGTTGTTTGTTTCTCTGCATTAGTCAGAATTTGGCTCGAGTCTGCGCGCGCTTGTCTTTGCTCTGAGCAATGGCGGGATTTTGATTGGCCTGGATGTTTTCTGTCAGGCACCAGGTTTCTGTTTTCACTCCATTAATGTTACAACTGGTTGCTTAGTAACCCATTGCTCCTTCTCCTCCTCTTGTGTTTTCTCTCCATCTGCTCCCATTGGTCGAAGTGTCCAGTGGACTGAAGTGTTGTGTCACACAGAAACCCCCCCCCACCCCCCCTCCCAATTGCCACCAATCAGACACATCAACAAGGCAGCCAAAGAGGCAATTTATGCACTATTGATGGATTTAAGCCTCTCGCTGATATCACATCCAGCTTGCTCCTCCACCTCTGATGGAAAACAACAACGATGAGCAGCTGTTGGCAGATATTTCAAAGAGAGCAGAAGCGTCCCTGCTCATCTTCGCACAAACAAAGGTGGGATTACAACATGACAGTGAGGCGCAGCTTATAAATCACTCACTATAACATCCAAACAGTCACGAAGGTCTGATATGGCACTGGCTGTTGCTGATGGCGCGGCCTGTGGTGTTGGTGCCTGGGTGCAATGAGACAAGCTCGGACCAGGAAATAGATGCATGTGGCCCCAGTGAGTCCTCATTTCACATGAGGGTGCCTTCATTGCATTTAAAATTGCTCGATTATCACATCTCTGTTTATATTCACACTCAGCTGCCATATCCTATGACTCAATAATCAAGTAGTTGTGTCACCGAGTTATATTAGGGTGCACACTCAACTGTTTCCATCATTGTTGGAGTCAAAACTTTCAGCAGAGAGATGAGGAAACACTCAGCAAACTGTCTTGAGCGCACACTGTTTCACGCCTAATTACGTAAGCCAGGAGGAATCTCTGACGCAACCAGTAACTCCAAAATAACATCAGGTCATTCCAATTTATTTTCTACATATCAGGAAAGAATGGTCTGTAAACGACATGATTTGTTTGTTTTTTTGTTGGAGGGGGGGGCTGGGGGAAGGGGGGGGGTTATGCTGCAGTCACACTCCAATTCTCTTTTTGCGCACGATCAGCACCAGCTCACAGCAGCCACACGGCAGCTCGCTCTGGCGGGCAACTGTTGTGACATCTTGGCAATCACACGTAAGCGTGACACGAACGGCGCGCCAGCTCGAAGAACAACAAGTTCAATTTAGGCCAAACGCGTCACCCTAAATCAGGTACGGCTTTCACCGGGGCAAGTGTGGGAACCCAGGCGGAAAAGTTGCCTACCTGGTCGGTCTGAAAAAGAAAAAAAAAAACAGGTTGGATTGCGGCCCTCGAGGTCTGGGTTTCAACGTCCCTGACCTCAATGATGAGCCTAATGCTTCTAGCATATTATAGTAGTAGTGTAATAGTGCTACATAGGTACTAAGGGGTGGGGCAGCACAGCGGTGCATTGGTTACTGTTCCAGAAGGGTCCTGGGTTTCAATCCCCTGGGGGCCAGGGGCTGTTCTTTGTGGTGTTTGCATGCCCTGCCCAATGCCCGCTTGCGTTCTCCCACCACGACCGTACCATGGAATTTGTTTCTGGCTGTTGGCATCTCTTTAATAGATTCTCAGCTCAATATATACAGAAAGCTGATATATACAGCAGGAGCATCAGCACTACACAGTGTGTGTGCCAATGTTGAGTAATACAAAAGCACACTATTAGGACTGAAAGAAAGTACACACAGTCCCGCACTGATTCAGCAGCACAAGAAGACACTTACTGTAGCATTGATGGTGACATTTGTTTGTTTTTCTCCAAGTGTGCTAGCGACCAGGGGCCCGTTTCAGAAAGCGGGATTTCAAAACTCGGAGTTCCAACCTAAACTCAGCCTTGCCAAACTCTGAATTGTGAGCATCTGACAAACAGAGTTTTTGTTTTCAGAACACGTGTTCAGCGGTGGTTTAAAGAACTCTGACTCAGAGGTTGGCTCGTGCACGGAGATCTGAAAACCATTATCAATGGAACGCAGATAACCTGATTCACCATGGCAACAAGTGAGGGAAAAAAAACCTTGATCGTCACACTTCTCCCCGTTGGAGAAGGAAGATTTCATGACCGCGCACACCGAAAATGTGCATATTTTCACGGAAAAAGTGATACTGCAGCGGCGGCAAAAGAGGGAGATCATGGGGCTGAAAATTACTGACCGAGTCCATGGGTGATCATTAATTGGAGAGATACATAAAGAAAAAAAAGAAATAAATGATTGGTCTTGGTTGTTCATCTCATTTAACATTTCTATTCTATACGTGTGTGTGAGCCACAGGCGCAACCCAACAGGCACAAAATGGACTCGGAAGAAAGTTAAGATGAAATATAAAAATATGGTTCCAACATGTCAGACATGATTTAAATACAAGTTATTGTGGTGTTTAGCCTGTCCTTATTAAACAGCATTCAGTTGCTTCATTTAACCTGAGATAACTAGATTTAATTAATTAGAGAAATCCCCTAAACAATGAAAAAGCTAAATCTTTTGCCACCCATACTGACTATCTGAAAGCCTATCAGATCAATAAAGTATCTACCTATCAAACAATTAAATGCCTGTTATACATGCATGTCTCCAAACTTGTGTTTTCTGGATATGTTTAAATTTTTTCTCCATTACAGTATAGCCAACAGAGAAAAGGATGAGACAATCTAGCGCCACCTAGTGTTGGCTCACTCAATGCCATCCATGAATCACAGACACAACGACACACTGGTTTTCTTGTAGGAGTTCTATGTAATTGGCTGCTGTTGCCTTCAGATATCAATCAATTTAATGATTAAACTGATACCTGCAATTCTGTGGAACACATGAGATGTCTGGGCTGGCTGGGACTTTTTAACACGACAAACGTGTTTCTAAATTGTTTGAGTGCAAGATTAACGTTTATGACAGCCCAACGGTGTTATCTATCTATCTATCTATCTATCTATCTATCTATCTATCTATCTATCTATCTATCTATCTATCTATCTATCTATATATATATATATATATATATATATATATATATATATATATATATATATATACTGTATACACACACACACACACACACACAAACAAACAAACAAAAAATCCCCGTTGGCCAAAAAAACCCCCAAAAAACATAAAGATACAAACGCAACACAATACAAAGAATTTGCTCCGAAATGAGAGTCTTTCCGTAATATGAGCGATGTGAGGGCTGAGAATGCTGTTAAATCAACTATCCAGGGTGCAAATACATCGGTAACGCTCACAGAAGTTCCCATCTGGGCTTAATCAAACGTCCAATCGGGGCGGATCTTCCTCCCCCGGCAGTCTGCAGCTTCAAGGGCAGCAGAAACTCGGGCTTATTTGGAAGAAACCTGCTCACCAGCAGGTTTGTTTCACGGAGTCTGTTACCCCGGTAACCGAGTCAGAGTTCCGCTGAACCTGCTTTCTGAAACCAAAAATCCAGAGTTTCCCTGAAATCACAACAAATTAAGTCAGGCTTTTCATTAAGCTGAAATGGGCCCCGGTTTTGTCAAACCTACAAAAATATTGCTGATGACTTACAGCTAAAAACCAGTTACGACGGCAACGAACTCCATGTATGCCAGCTATTTGCTTAGCTGATTACATATGAAAATAATGGTAGATTATTTGTTCGCCCTGCCATTTATTGCTATAAAATTGCACTACTGAAAACATTTCAGTATTGGTGTATTTGTACGCATATCAATATACATTCCAGACTGGAAGCAGAGTTTAAATCTTCATTCCTAAAATTGCACCGATGAAGAACACCCTGCTAGCATATTTGGTTAAAGGGTATTTATCTTCGCTCTAGGGCCTCTCTGATCCAACTTTCCCGACTTCTGGAGTGCAGCCCGGAGCTTTTGCTAAACAGATGTAGCGCCCGTTTTTAACTGTTAGCTCGCTGGCATTCTGGCGACGCTGACTCATAAAGCCAAACACTGCTGACTGACTCCTGCTGCCTCTGACCAAGTCTGCTTGGAATATGCTGCAGTTAACTCTGAGACGGCTCAATTGGGCTGCTCCTGGGCCGAACCCGGAAAGAATTCCCCGTCGGCCTTGTCGCAAAAGTCCAGAACCAACTACCTGAATGACCTACACCCCTTGCTAGTCAACATTCATCACTCCCTGGACCTTCTGACGTTTGCAAACAGGTCACATCACCAATGATGTCAGCACACTGCACTCTCCCACCATGTTTGTAGTCTAACTATCTGGCTGGTCAGAGCCATATTTGTACCGGATCAGAACAAGTCCGAGGCCTGTAAATGATGTTCGCACCTGTGCTGTGTGTGACTCTGAGATTCCATTTAGGTAAATCTCAAAGAATTCCAAGGCGTAACCTCATTATCAACACGAGCAGGTAATTGTGCTTTAAATCTCCTCTTGATGGCGATGTGTAAGTTACCGTGCATACATTTCCTTTTACGCTCCATTTGTTTAAAATGGACTTCAAATAGCTTCACGGAGGTATGTGTAGAATCTCAGGCTGCTGTCTGGCGTGGAAGCTGTTTATGGAAGAGAGCTGGGAGGGCTGGGGTGGTAGGTTGTGGGTGGGAAGAGGGGGGGGGCTCTCACTTCAATTAGGCGGATAAGCTGCTGCTTCGGAGCAGCCCTTTCGAGCCATGTTTGGAGCTGTTTGGTGGTATCCACGCACAGCGCTGGATACTTTCTATCCTTCCTGCCATTTGTTGACAAAGCAAAAGTCAAGCGGTGTTACATAACGGCCCGTCAGTCCACAGTACGGCCCCGTGTGTGATGAGAGCTCCTTTGTGTTAGCGTAGTGTGCTTTAAAGAGGACCCCCCCGTGTGGAAGTTAACAGATAATCTATGTATGGCTCCCACCTTTTCAGAAGCTTCAATTAGGATTGTATTTAAGGGGAGAAAAATCTAGAAAGGGGATTTTGTTTTCTTTTGCAGTCACATTAAAGACATTAGCGCTGACGCTAAGCTTTCTGTACTACATAATTCAGGACATCATCAGAAGTATCCAAAAGTAACTGATGTTAAATGACTTGTGAATATTGTGAATATTACAAAATAAAGGTTTGGAAATGCTTGGAGGGAGCAAGGTATGAACCCATCACGGACCGTTAAGTGAGTCCCTGACATCCTGCAGTGGTCTGTCCGTCCTGCAGCCCCCTACGGGAGTGTTTGGTCGGGTCAGGAGGCTTTATGCGCCGCTCTGCACAGTTGTTGAGTGGGTGCCACATTCTCAAGTGGCATGTGGTGACAGACCCATCTGGGCACACCTGTTGTTAAAAAGACAAACAGCCCCCCCCCNNCCCCCCCCCCCCCCCCCCCAACATAGCAAGGGTCAAGGTCAGAGCCGGGAGACGAGAACCTCAAAGCTCAACTGCGAACCTCTCGAGGCTCCAGACGTGCCAGGTGTCTGCAGACAGAGGACTTGCTGCGCAGATTATCAAATAGGTAAGAATTCGGGATGCTTTGAGGCGTTAGGAGCCTTTTGGGAGTTGCTTGTTTTGGAAGGCTATTTTAGTTACATCCCAAAAGATTTCAGCTGGGCAAACGTGTGTCTGAGAGGGAGTGGACAGCTGAGCTGTGCAGAGGTGATGGATGTTTTCCGGAGCAATCTGGACGTTAAACTGGATCACAGGTTGCAACTAAGAGGCGGATTTTATTGGTTTATTATTATAGCACGTCGCAATGGACGCCGTTGCCATGCATGCGTTGACAGCTCTCTGAGTTTGTCTGTAGAGACATCGGTGTGAGGGCTCCGTCACTGCAGTTCTTTAACTTTTGCTGTTGTGAGACTTCATCAGTTCCCCACCACCATCCCTTTCAGCCCCTCCATTTAATCCTCCCTGGGCTAAAATCCTCTGCTTCGTGTTTAGAACCATTTTATCTTATAAGTCAACCAAATCTCTC
>BJFM01000989.1:53811-65114 GCA_016586285.1 Arothron firmamentum
CCCCCCCCCCCCCCCCCCCCCCTTCCTGAGGCTGAGACCTTTTAAAACATGCATTATAATGGGCTGCAGTGCATCTGAGTGATTTTCTGTTTGACAGGGGAAACATACTCGCTTATTTTCCTGTTTATTTTGGCCCGGAGCTCCCGCGCTGCTCTCTGCTCTTTTTCTAAGCTGGATGGATGACGCTGTTTGCGCCGCTCTGCTCTGATGTATCTTTTCCTAAAAAGGCCAGGGGTGATCTCTGCTTTCATGTGTTTATGCAGCCAACTGGACACTGTGAGCAGTCATCTTCCTGCTATCTGTGATATGTGGCAGGTTCCCAAGCTTCCGCCTGTCTCTGCGCTGAATGCCGTTTTAGGGTTCATCCGAGGATGCAAAGGAAATGGGATTGACATTGGTTCCTAGCTTCCCTCAAAGGAATATCCGTTAATGGTTTTGGAAATGAAATCGTTGGCATCACGGACACTTTGTCTTTGTTTCAGCAGGTCAGCAAGAACTCTGACTGTATTTATGAGTGACCGTGAGTGATTACAGACTGACTCTGAGTCTGAACGGCTCAGCTCTGATTGGAGGATGCTGTAAAAGGTTTTTGCTTCGCGTCCCACTGGGACGTGTTTGAAATTGCTCCCATTTTCCTCATCCATTTAGGGCTATTTTTGGAGGTTTTCCATTCGGAAAACATTTTTTCTTTTGTTGTTGAATGCCCATTTTGCAGATCAGCTTATTTATGTACCAGCATCAACAGAACACGAATACAAGTTAATGAGCCGTCAATATTCGGATGAATGACGCAAGAGAAAAGTCTATATGATGAGTTACATTTCACAGATTCTGCTGAGCACTGCCTGAGCATGTTTGTGTCTTGACTCAGTCAACCCGGCTGTCCAGCCTTTTAAGCAGCAACATCATGTTCTCCTCGGTCCAACGAGAGGTCGTGTTTCAGAACGTGTCTTCATGGCGTCACTACTGCTTGCCCGACTACCGCAGCTCTTCTTCACATGTTTGTCCTTCACCACCCTGATCCTTTGGTCCGTTAAAGAGAACACATCTAAAAATATTCTGTGATTTGCAGACATTACGGATGTTCTTCTGAACACTCAGATCGATCATGTCTGATGTTTATTCAGACTGATGTGAATTTTAATATTGGTAAGATTAGGGATACACTTGAAGATGAGATCTCACCTGCCAGGAAAGCCTGTGGTTATGGCTGGGATCTTGTTTCAGAGTATGGAGTAGATTCAAACATGACTGGACCTTCCTCCCTTTTTTTTTTTTAAGCTCTTTACAGAACCCCAAAGTAAAAGTAATTATTCATCTTTTGTTACTCGATACATCTACGGTAGAAGATGTACTCCAAATCTGTTAATTTATTAAATATTCTCTATTTACAGTTAGCCAGTGGTGTGGTAACTATTTTTTTTAGTCAGTCCAGTTTTCATATTGGAATGATACATAATGTTGATCCTCTTAATAGTTGCACTAGCATTTTAACTGTTATTGTTATTATTGTTGTTGTTAATGTTGTTTGAACACGATACTTTTTAAAACTTTTTTTTCACATTTTTACAGTTTTAACTACCTGTGTTGAAGACTTTTTCCTGTGTTCCTGTGTTTCCAGACCTCTCCAGAAGAGGGCAGCATAAGATCAAGTGCTTCTCCCTGTGAGTCTTAAAACTACGGTAATTTAAAAAAGAGAATTCAAATAGTTAGTCAAATTTTATATATATAGCACTTTATAAGAGCCAAAAAGCTACACAAAGTGCGTACAATAGGAACAGGCAAAACCTAAACAATGAATAAAACACAGAGAAAAATATGCTGCAGGGTCATTACAGGGGCGATAATAGGTTAAAGGATTAAAAAGAATAAAAAACAATATCTATATCTATATATGCACATAAATAGATAGATAGATAGATAGTTAGATAGATAGATTGATAGATAGATAAATAGATGGATAGATGCAATGAAGAAAAATTGGAAAAATAGTTTGTCAGGCAGATATCTAGCAACATGAGTTCTAAATGAAAAGTAATTGTAAGACCAGTGGAGTGACAACAACCCAGTTGTTATGCCTGGGTGTGTTTGTTGAAGACTATGCACTAGCTGGAGACTAGCTGGAGACGAGAAAGGGAGGACATACAATTAAGCACAAACCCAAGTTGATTAACTGACATATGAATGCAAAAATGTCATTAGGTCATTCTTTCCATATTTTCACGCAAGAATGTTGTTTTTCGAAGTCTCATCAGGCCCTCGGGCAGTTGGTGCTGTGAGGATCACACCTTTGGCCGGCATGAAAGGCTCTCCTGACCTCGTTCCTGCTGCAGGTGATGTACCTACCTCATCAATCTGACAACCGCAGGAGGTCACATACTTGCAGAGAAACAACGTAAATTTGGCCTGTTAACAGTGTGGCCGCACTACACCAGCGTGTGCAGAGAAAAGAGAATTTCCAGTTGCTCCTCTTCCAACTCTGACAGAGTGGTCACGTGTGTTATCTTAACCGGGGAGCACAATGCTAGTTTAATGCTCTGGTTTTAATGTTTCAGGTCTGTTTTGATCATGTTAGGGATGATTCCAGCATCTGTGAGGAAGTTCAGCATGAAAACAATGAACATCAGATGGCTGTTGTGTAAGTCTTTTCGCCAACAACTTTTTGTTTTTAGATTTGGACCCCAGCAGAGTGTGCAAAGGGAAGGGTGTGGTCACTCTGAGGGCCACCGTTGTCCACATCGATGATGAAGGTCACGTCACCGAAAAGCCAAATGTCTTCACCCCGCCGAGTGAGTGAGAGCCATCAACTGTCAGCTGTTTAAGCACACATCTGCACATAATGCAACAATATTATACTTGCATGCTCATGTAAGAAAAGTAAACGTTGCAGAATCTTGCGCATGTTAAGATAGCGTTTATTTTACAAGGTGCAAAGTTGCAAAGAGCTTCTTTTTTTTTTTTTAATTGCTGTGTGGTCTGGATTATATAAGGCGTCATGTTCCGCAGCGTGTGCCCTGGTCCAGATAAAGGCCATCGATGGCTCATATCTTCGAATGTGTGTCAAAGAGCGTTTTTGTCACGGCCCGCCCACACCGCATTGTGAGCGGCGGGCCGTGACTGTGGGCCTGTCTGTTCCATACTGGAGGCCGGCCATGCCTTTTTGGGGAGATGCTGTAATTGTTATAGAGGCTGGGCAGAAAGGCCAGTGAACAAATGGCCTTTTGCAGCCTGTTGAATAGGCTCTTTGTTCAGGTGACAGAGTTCACTGATTGTGGGAGAATCTTTTTTTTCCCTATGAATATTTAACATTTCTGAAAAACCACCAAAAAAGATACTGATACCTAACGGAATGAAATGGAGATTTATTTGACCGGCAATGAGTTCTTTTTTTTCTCGGCTTCCTGCGCCCCGTTCACTGGAATGCTGTTTATTAGTTGGAATCCATTTCTGAGGCGTGTGGACCTGTTTTAGGTGACTGGACGAGCCAGATTAACGGTGACAGCTCAAAAAAGGGGCTGGCTGAGGGGCACAAGGATGCCACAACCGAACTGCCTCCTGTGAACAACACGCAGTACCAGGTATGTTTTCCTCCACCCCAATTAAGCCCGGTGATCGATTACAGCGTTGAACTTCAGGGTGTTCTCTCTTCACTGTCAGGTGTATACACCAGAAAGCTTCAACCAAATTCCTTCATCTTCTGCCAACACACAAATCTGTATCACATCAGCGTCCAGCTCCGTTTATCCTTGCACCAGCACAGTTAACCCCACCATAGTGCTGCTGCAGCACAACAGAGGTAAGCCCAGCAGCCCGCAAGCATGCACCTGGGAAGGTTTTTCCTGTTCACGTTTGCACTTTTGAGAGGTTGCCAGCTGTTGCTTTTAGTTTGATCTCAACAATGTGTTATCTGTCAGCGATTAGCCTTGTCTTGTCCTGCTCTGTGTTACACATGCATGTCACGGCTCACTGTCCTGTCCTTGTCTGTCATGTTTTTATTTTGTTTTCTCTCATAACAGAGCAGCAAAGGCACCTTTCTCATTCTGAAGGTATGAGAATTGCCATTAAAGTAAATATATCACATCATAGTAACATCTGCCACATTTTATTTTAGAAATCTATACATAATTTGTTTTAGAAATGGTTATAAATAACCTATAATATTGTATTGAAAACACTATATAAAAGCTGGATGTCAATCTAAAAATGAAAAACATGGTCCTCATTTGGTTTCACTATTTCACAATATCTTGTTCAATTAATAATTGACTACCTTTATGATTATTGTTGCTGATATTATTACTGAAAAACTATTTACAACTGTTAAAGTGGAGTCTTACCAAAAAGTCTTAAGATTTCACATTGCATCAATGATTTATAATCAGTACTAAATGACAAACTCTTTCATCATTAATCAGTGATGACGGTTGTGCGCAAGTTGATTACTTGCTGTTTGAAAAGAATGTCTATGTTTGTTCTCTGGTGCCGAACAGAGAATTTTTGCGGAATTTTTTTGTTAATGTCCTGTAAAAGATTTTTCCATTCAATGAGGCACCGTCGGTTCAAATTATTAATACAAGCTTTTTTATTATTATTATTTTGTAGCTGTAATGGTGAGGATGAGAGAATCTTTACTGAAATAGTATAGTCCAAATGAACGCTCCTGGTTGCTCAGTAGGTGTTTTATCACCTTCAGTAGGTGTTTTATCACGTTCTTTCATTTTGGTGATGTGCGTGCTAAGAATGCTACATAAGATCAAAGAGATCAAAACAAATAAAAGAATAAATAAGGAATGTAGAATATTGATTATAGCATTGTTTTAACTGTGATGGGTGTGTGATGGGGCTTGTCACACTGATCTTTCCTGTCATAGACCCAACCCCAGAAAGGGACAAAAGTCCCGATCCTGGGAGAGAATCGGAGAGTCCGGTGTCCGACATGGACTGGAAGAGACTGCGGCTGTCCCTGCACCCTGCTCCTCTCAACAAACCCACTGCGCCTGTACGGGTGAGCGCCAAACCCTTCCACTCAACCGAATACTCGCTGCAGCTATTTCATTGTTCTAAGATGTCAATTGCTGTAATTCCATTATTGCAAATAACATGTTGACTGAGAGTTTCTATTTCCACGTTTGGCTTTCAGAACACTGAAAAATCCAAAGACTGGTACAAGACAATGTTCAAACAGATACACAAAATACCTGGTAGGCTTGTCTATTCCTTTCAGTGTTCTGCGGGATCGTGTTTTGCTGCTTTAGATGTCGTTCTGTCACCATTTGCATGTGATGTCACACTGTGCTGTCTCTCCATCACTGTGCTCAGAGTCCATTGAGGAAAACCCTTATCACCCCACCTACATTTTCCCTGAGAACTATGACATTCAGGTGAAATCAAAAGGTATCAGATGGCATCCACTCCCCGCTCTGGCTTCACTAATCTGGACCTTTTTCAGCCACTTGAGCTGTGCGTTCCACAAATGCACATATTTTATCATGTCGAAAGTATTTCAAATGTTTGCACTTAATCTCCTTTCATGTCTGTTCTGTATCAGTGCAATGCTATTTTAAAGCTTTAATGAACTGCAGGTTTTACACAGATTTACTGGTCAAAAACACGGATGACATTTTCAGCTTGAGGAGCTATTTTAACACCTCAGACTGGAAGAAGCAGATGGTGTTTAACCGTTCACACATGTTTGGACAAAATCAAAATCCCACACTGCTAATAAAAGGGAAGTAATAAGAAACTGCAGATCTGTGCATGTCACACTCATAAACATATGAGTCTGTGCTTCATCAGTTCTGTTCTTTTTATGGATCGAACAAAAAGTAGCCTACACCAACACTGTAGAAATTAATTTGGAATTGTCATTTAAAATATGGTTTCTCCTGAGGTCTTGATTAGGAAAATGTGTAAAGCCATGTAGCATCATTACGCTTTCCTTCAACAACATTTCAAATACTTGTGCTATTTCACTTTTTGCTCTTCAGCCATTTTAAAACTTTCCCTTTTCCAAAATGTTCTCCTTAAATCTGGAGGCATTGTCAGACTGGAGTGGATAACATGTAGTGTCTGACTTTGACCACTAGATGGTGCTACAGTTCTGCAGGTACCGGTTGGGTGTTGCTGGCCGGGTTGGTCGAGTAGTGCGCCCCCTTTCATTTCATTCTTGTTACTGCAGTTGGTCGCGTGTCCAAGGACATGCATAAAACATAAAATTAAAGTGACATCATATCCACACAGTCACGTATAATTTAAAAGGTGTCTATACTCTATACACAACAGGTTTCTATATACTAACGCGTAATTCTGCCGTCTCCATTAGTGTTGAGCGTCCTGATTGTGGCATTGTTAAGGTCTTTTGCTTTACATATATTAATCATTCAAGACCTTGGTGCTCATTGACGCTGGGATCCGTTTTTAGTTCAGTAATGGTTCCTGTTGAGTGTTCTGTTTTAACACTTTCTCTTTGTTCAATCTTTAATACTCGGCCTAATGGAAGGTGTGAAGCTGTGAGAAAGTCTCATGAATTATTTAGTTGTGGACCTATAAAACTTGCCTTAGCTAATATCTGCTGCTTGTGCTGTTTTCAGATGGTGGTCCCAGCCCATTTGGTTACTTGAAAGATGGTGAGTTTAGGGATTTACTCATTACTGTCATTGACATTAATGTGCTTCCATAAGCAGAACTTCCGACTGTTGATGCTTCTCAATATTGGTGCGACTTTTTCTCAGTGAGGACAGTCCCACGCTCGAAAAGCGACATCGAGGTTGATTCAAAAGCTCAATCAATGCCTGTGCCAGCACGGTCCTCTTCCCTCAAACCCTCTGCCAAAAGGTACGCGTTTGTCAGCGAAGAAACAAGTGAGAATATTTCAAACCAACTTCTTGTTAATTACTTTCCTCTCATTTTAATGACTCATATTAGCAGAAATGGACTTTAATGGTGATTTGCTTGTAGCCAGGCATTAGGCTACACAGGAATCTTCACCCTTAGCCATTAACCAGGGGTTATTACCAGGGTTGGGGTCACTTGGGAGGCGCCCTTGACCCTGCACACACATATCAGCATTGACTCGTGATGAGTTCTTGCCAGAGAAATGATTAATAGAGTGATGAGGGAGGACAAGTGATGCAGGATAAATTGGTACTCAAAAGAGCTGCTCCTTCCTCTGCAGCTGTAGTTCATTCCTGAACACACCTCTCACCATTTCCAAAAGTCCCTGGAAGAAAGTGGGACAGAATCTAACTATAAAAATTATTAAATCTGTCGTAGAAAGAGGAAAAAGAGCTAATTTAGTAAATTTGTGAATGGTTGTTTTAGTGTTGCTCTCAAATGGGAAGTCTGTTTTTTGTCACAGGGTCAAATCTTGTTTACCAGATTAAATTACCAAGTCAGAGTCAACTGTGAATTGGATTTTCTGGTGTGTTATTAGAGGGAGAGAAAGGGAGAGAGTGAGCGAGAGAGCAGGAGACACGGCGAGAGCAGGGAGGATGAGGGCAGACATCTTTATATTATAAAAAATTCTTAGACCATGCAGGTTACCATGGAGACTATTTGATAAGGATTGGCTCTCTTCCACCCCACACCACACCCACCCAATGACACCCGTCTTTTCACAGAAACGAGTGGGAGCCCCCGGATAAGAAGGTAGACACCAGGAAGTACCGCGCGGAGCCCAAGAGCATCTTTGAGTACGAGCCAGGGAAATCGTCAGTGCTCAAGCTGGAGAGGACGGTATGCTAGCTTGCTTGTCTTTTTCATCCTCTCTCTTTCCCTCCCCATTCCTGTCGGCGTGCATGACGTGTGAGCTGCCCACCCCCCCACCCCCCCACCCCCTTCCCTTCCTCCACACGCTGCTCGGCACCCCCCCTCTGATGGAACCTTCATTAACAGCTTGGAGAGCAGCGTCTGCTTAGCCTGAATCACCATTGTGCTCAACATTCCTGAAAAGGGTTCCGTTGCGGTGACAGATGACGCTTCCCGGCAATGGGGGAAGTATCAGTTGCCAGGAAAACTATCTCTCTCTGTTCAGTTGAAGGTTAGTGAAGCGAAACTGCTCGCTTTGAGAGGACCCCAGCCCCGACACAAACATGGATGCTGTGGAAGCGCGCTGCTGTCTGGACGACTCCTGTCTGTAATCCGAACAATGAGTCATGTCCGTTGCTGTAGTGTTACCGAATCATCTTCATTCCTATGACATTTAGGCAACAGCATGTATTTCACGGCTTATTTTATATTTTTCCTTTTACATAATAGAGGGTACGGATGTGTCATGGTTATGTGTGATGCACATCAAACTAGTTGGCGTTGTGAAGTGGGATCTGGCTCCGCACCAGTATCAACAAATCCGCTTGTTCAACTTGGAATAACGGACTTTGTTAATTTGCGGTTACGTGTTATTCCAGGTCAGTGTTCTAGTTGCATTTAGCACAATGGGTCTTTTTCATTTTACTCCCTGGTGCCTCTACAGTCATGGGCGTGTAAATGAAAATGAACAGCAGACAATTCAATTTGTGTTTTTCAATTTCGAAAGGACATATTCCAAATGATATTTGACAGCACATATCTGCTGGTTGGACTTGCTGTAACTCGCCAGAAAGACCAAACATCTCAGCTGATGTTATTTTTGCCTGAGTGACTTTAAGATCAATTGCAGTTAACGACAAAAGCTATAGCATTATTTCACACTTATGCATCAATGTTTCTGAAATGCTCAAGCTCAAAAAGCCACACACAGCCCTAAGGCCTTACTTGATAAGTCAGTTTGTATTCTCTTTGCCTATTTACATGTATTTTGTCCATAATGGAATGGTAAAAGCACCACAATTTCAGAATCTTAAACAAGATTTTGTTGGGGAAAGAAAGGCCATGGAGTGGATTTTTAGATGTGGATGTAGAGGTGCAGTCCTGTAAGGGCAGGGCTTCTGCACATTTTTCATTCACCTTTATTTTTTGTCCAGGGAGGGTCAAGCTCTCTTTTGCAATAACATCATAATTACCAAAAGTGAGGGCAAACAATACATATACAAATAACAATTAACAAGTAATAGTAGAAAAAAAAAACAAAACAACAAAGTTATATATTGTCACTGAGATGAAAAAAACTGATATAACTGATCCTTGAGCTCTTTATATTAGAGCTGGTCACTCTTATGCTTTGCCTTGTCTTAGCTTCACTCCAGCTAACAGCATTAAAGCTCAATATCTGTTTACCCTTGTTTGCAGAATCTATTTAAAAAAAAAAAAAAAAAAAGCAGAAAATTGCTTTGCAATTCATCAGAATTGCAATAGGAACCGATTGAATAAAGCATGTAAAGTAAAGAGATATTGAGACGCTAAGAGTAAGCTAGCTGTCAAGTCTGTATGCTGACCAAAGCTAACTGATCACCGAGCTCTTCATCTTATGATGTGGGGATTTGAATCTCCACATGTTTCTGTCTGTGACAAAGCAACACTATTCCTATTAGGAGATAACCTGCAGGTCAGCTGTTCAATTAGAGCAGCCGCAAATAATTCTGGTTCAGTCAGCAGTGATTACGGTCTCGTTACCTGGGCGTGTACAGTCTGTGCTGGTCTGTCTCAACTGTCTTCTCTTTGTCTCTTTCCTCCTCTTCTTGTTGCCATGCCTCAACACTCAGGATGTAAGTCCAGAAGATGTAGATTTAGAGAATGAGCCTTGGTATAAATTCTTTTCAGAGATGGAGTTTGACAATGCGGTAAGTGGTCACCGTCATGTGGCAATACGTTGATTTCTTTGCATGTGATAACGTGCGTGTTTGAAGCAATGCCTAAACCAACAGTGTCCGTCCGAAAGGACAGCTCCAGCTTCTCTCCAGGCTTCACCCGCACACTGACATGTCACCAGAAGCAATACAAGGAAGCCGCACTAAATGTGTCCTGACGGCTCATCTGTGCACTTTCATTTTTTTTCATTGTAATCCCTTCATGTGCTTTAATCTTTCACTTTCGCTCTCTGAGCCAGCAGAGCACTTTTACACGGCACTTGATGACTTGCTCATCATTTCTTTAGAACGGTATGAGGAGGCTGAATGAGAACAATCTACTGATGCTCTAGTTACTTCTGCAGATATTTAACTGTACCTGGGGGGTAAACACGATAAGTGACCAAATAAGTTAGCGCAGTCCTGTCGTGGGTTTTGTTCGTGCCTCCTGTCGTGTGTCATGTTGTCTGCACTCCTCCACCCAGAAGACCACCAATTAGAATACCTATCATCATGGAGAGGACTGGGCCAGTCATTCGACCAGTAGTCAATCTTCACCCAGAAGGCCCGAAGTCCTTGCGAGCATAAAGCTCCAGAATAAACCCCAGCCCTTGAAATAATAATTGTTGTTATCCAATATAAATATTGATAAAAATAACCAAATGGGTGCAGACGTGTTGACACCCGATAAATGAGGCGCTGACGCCCTCAAACAGATGTTATGCGTCCTCGCCCTCGGTTAGTCTGGGCCACGCCCGGCCCGGATCATCTGCGGTGTGGCTACCACACGACAGATGATTCTCATCTGAGCCCAAGCACGAGGGTAGACGCCGCAGCTCCAGGTCAGGGGGGGAAAATGCAGAGGAGGTTTAGGGGCCGGAGACAGGCAGATTCTGTCTCATGACAGGGTGGATGTTTGCCAGATGAGTGCAGCTCGGTGACTGGCTCCTGTTTAATGTCATCGTCACTTCTAAAGCTGCACCTGGTATGCACAGAATCTGACCTTAAGGCCCGGCCAGACACGCTGTCTCATCAGGTTCTGATGGACAGATCAGTGTTTCCTCTGTTCTAACGGATGGAAAATGCTGGAATAAAGGCCGAGATTCCCGCCGCTGCTCGTATTCATGCTTCATTTCTGTTAAAGTCGTTTTTGTCTTCACGGTGTTCTTTGTCTTGCACATTCAACTCCCCATCATACAGTCACATCCCATCTGCTGATGGAGACCTTGGATCGCCCAGTAGAAACCACTTGATTTGGCATCTCAGTCGAGATTAATGAGCGGGGTTCTGGTCGCAAAGGGAGTCTAACGCTGCCTCAAACAATGTTAACGTTCACAGATGACGTCACAGTAAATGAGGAGGGATTCCACACATAACGACGGTCGGGAAGAGCATTTGGCCCTGAGGGGGCGACTCCATGCTGATGATGGGACCTGCTGAGTTCCATAGGGTCACCTGACGTATTCTAAAGGAGGCGACTCTGCAAGCCTGCCAGCTCATCGTGCTGTCATATTTAACCATCATTATACACTTAACCTTTAGATTTATCTGTTTAGTGCAGATGAAGTTGGGGGGGGGGGG
>BJFM01000989.1:66744-90061 GCA_016586285.1 Arothron firmamentum
AAAAAACCCAGCGAGCAGACATCGCAGAGGGGGAGAAGAAGAGAGAACCGGGCCACAGCTAATGATCCTGCCTCTGTTTTAGCTGGAAGAAGGCTTCCTGTGGATCTATCAATGACTTCTTTGTTTGGTTTGTTGCAGACTGCCCCCTCCTTCAGTCCCCTGGAAACAGCCTCTGACCTGCAGAAGTAGTAAGTCCCCAACTTCCCTGTTATTTCTGTGCTTGCGCTTCTCGTTTTACCTGAGAACTGATGAAAACAGTGTTGTGGGAATTGAAATCACAAAATTTCTCACCCGCACGCTGTGGGGAGACTTCCCACAGAGATTCCACTTAATAAGAAGCCAACCACTTGGGGAGTTCTGTGTGTATTTCACGGTGGTTTAGAGGTGGGTGTCTGTTTTGTTGAGACATGGCAGCTATGTGGTGATTTATTTAAAGACAGCAATGTGGATGTCACTCGGATAGAGGGAACTTACCCAGCTGCTGCATAACTCAAAAACCGTTATCTCCCTCTGAATGGTAGTGTTTGTGTGTACAGGAGTCCGACTAGCAGCTCCACTGCGAAAGAGGATGCTAAACCAAAGTCTGGCAAGCCCTTGATCTTTTAAGTTTCGGTCCGATCAGATCGACCTCCTCTATTTTTGCTTGTGTAATAAAATGTAAGGAATTTGCGAGCGAGCCTGACGACGGTCTCGTGCTAGGAAGAACGCTCTCCCTCCGTTTCTACCGAGAAGTTTCCATCTGTTCAAACCATTATGTCACCGTGGCAAACATTCGGCAAAGAAATGACCCACCGGAAGGATTAATCCTCACTTTAGCGTTGATTGTGGGGGGGAAAAAAAGTTTATTTCGTGAATTTTGGTTTCAGAAATGAGCTCAGCTATACTTTTCAGAGGGAACCTCAAGTCGTAAAACTGACTTCCTCCAAAGGCACATATGTTTTGGACAGGATGTTATGTTGTTGTTTTTTTTTCCCTACCTCCCCTCTGGGGTCTGGTTGAAATCGGAGACATTTAGAACACATTTAGAAGAGCATTCTAAAATAAAAGCCAAAATATGATTCTAGGTTCAGGTCCTGAAATGAATGGATATACGTTTTCAACAAGTTTGCCTGCTTGATAATTATTATGACATACTTTATGACAAAGGAAAAAAGAAACAGCATGCCATTATTGGTCATCATTTTGGAGCTTTATCATAAATTATCACAGTGTGTGTAATGTCCCGTTAGAGGTGTGACCCCTTGATGCTTACAGTAATTGAAAATTAGAGTTATTAACTTCAGGGAATGTGTTAGATCTTGGCCTTGGGCTGTAGATTTCTTTCACAGCCCGGATCTGAATCTGGAAGCCACATAGTCTCAATGGCCTGCTGCCACCAGAACTGTGCTATTTTTTTTTTTCTTTTTTTGCAATAGCTATGAATGAGGTTGTTGTTAAGGTGCTGGTCCAGGAGAGTTATTTATTGATACATTTGTGCAAGCTTGTGTAACTCAACTCGACAAAGTCCTTTTTGTTTTGCCCCATTTCAATGACAATGGAGATACATTTTGTGCGATATGGTTGTGTACTTCTAAGAAGAGATGCGGGGGTGGCATGTGAATGAGACTAAACCTGAGATTCCTGCAGGTGCTTGGAAGAGGCTGATGCACCCTGTGGGAATGTTCAGAGAATATTTATAGAAAATGTGTCCTGCTGGCCTCTCTGGAATGCCAGGATACGTGTGGTAGCTAATGCCTTCTCTCAACATCAGCTTCCAGATTCTGCCTTTTCTTTCTCAAGGGTTTTTTCAACCCTTTTTTTTTTTAACAGGAAGACAGGAATTACCTCAAGTTATATGAAATGACAACCATATGGTTACTCATCCCCCTATAAACACACCAGTGTTTGTCATAAACACACGCAGCACAACCGCTCCGAGGGTATTTCAGTATTTAATTGTCTGCATGTTGTTTCGCTCTCCAGCTCCTCAAGTAAGTCTGGACACAGCGAGGTGGAGAAGGACGGTGGATCATCCCAGGGTGAGCCAGCGGCTCAAGAAACTGAACGCCATGTTTACAAGAGTGTCCTGGAGGGCGGCGACATCCCCCTACAGGGCCTGCGGGCCTTAAACAAGCGCCATGGTAGCGCCTCCTCCTCTAAAGGTAGGATACCAGCCACTTTATAACTTTAGTTAGTAAAATGGCAGGTGTGTGTGTATGTTTATGGATGTGGGAGTGTAAATAATGGAGTTTCCTGCTGAGGCAGAACCAATAAGTTACTGATACTTTCCAGGAGTCAGACAGGGACACATGTGTTTTCTTTTTCCTCTCTGTTGGATTCGATACATCTAGTTTGCTCGCAGACATTTGAGAATCACCTCACGGCATTCTTTCACCCAACTGAATTTGATTTACGTCTGACCATCAGCTCTGGAAAATGGAAAGACTGAGGTGGCTGCTAAGTTGATGTTAACCTCGGGGGGAATTTCCCCTCCTACTCTAACTCTGGTTGTGAGCCGGCAGTCGCTAACCAGCGTGTTCCAGATCTGGGGACCTGAAGGGATGGATGAACGTGGGCATGAGGGAGATAAACACAGTTATGTTCCTCACAACCCTGGCCAGGCAGGGGCGAGATAAACAGGAGGTACACAGCGGGTGCATAGACATGAGGAAGTCAGCTGTCAGTGAAAGGTCAGCCGCTGGAATGTACGTCCACATGGCCTGAAGATGTGAGAAAGAGAGAGAGAAAGGGGCAGAGTGGCCCATGCCAAAGGTCATAATATACAGTGTTTTGGGGAAAATGCGACAAAAATCAATGTTTACCAGGAGGTATTAGTGTCTGATTTGCACACTCTAGAAGATTACTGTGAAAAGGCACATCATGTGTTTGTGTCTTGTGCTCTTGATATGAATATTTCCTTTTTTTTAAATCCCCGTTAGTCTTTGATTTTCAAAAGAAACATTTCTTAAAGGGTTTTCAGTTGTCTGAGCTGTTCAGTGTCCTCATGCTGAGGATAATTCCTGCTTGCTTGCTCAGTTTCTGGTAGATACAAATGTGACAGATGGATAGTGCACCCTCCAGAAGTGCCTCGCAGCATGTAAAAGTGTCGTGTCATTTCCTCTTCCGTCTGTATTGGGTCACGCGCCAGCCAAGGCCAGAAAGAACTTTTTTTTTTGTCCTATATTTTGCTCAGCAGCTTTGCTCCCGATGCATTTCTTATTTACCACCGCGTGGAGCGAGCAGCGCGTGAAGCATGGAGCCAGGGGCCGTTCATCACTGCAGCCGTCTGGCTAATTTCTAAAAGTAGAGGAGACGAGAATATGTAGGAGGTGAAAGTAGAACAGTTATGTGGAGGAATATTTTTGCATCATCATGGTTGCAAAATAAGCACATTGAAAAGCACAAGAATTTTGTTTTGATTTTCCTACATGACTTGGAACATCATATTGCATTTCATGACTTTGTTTTTCACCTCTTATTTTGTTGTTTGCGCTAATACTAAGAATCTGACAGTGAAGTCATTACTAACTTTTCAGTGAGAACACGTAATCCCTCACATATTCAATGCTGACAGTCTTTCATCTATTACTTGATGTGCGGTGCATCAAGTCTACGTTTTAATGTCAACTACTGAGGAACTTATTTGCATAAAAAGTGTGCCTAACTGTCTTTTACTGTGTGGGTGTGCGTGTGTGAATATGTGACTATTGTAATCTAATATGTTGTTTATTCTGTTGTCCTGCATGCTTGCCAGTGGATTATAAAGGTGGGAATGGCTATATAATTTCACCCTGCTCCTCTGTAAATAGTCGATCAGTTCATGCCAGTAACGCAGTAGGTAACCAGTGTAAAAATATGAAGCCTCTGTCTGCTGCCAAAGCCTGTATACCCCAAATCTTGCCCTCCAAATTCAAGCCCAAACTGCTGCCCCCTAACGGTGACATGAAGGAAAGCACAACTCATGCTGCCAGACACCCAAAGGTGCACAGCTGTGAGGATCTCTGCACAGGTGCAGGTGACACAGACTTTGCTGTGGCAGAGGAAAGTGAGCGTGGGCGAGATTCAGGCCTGAAATCTGGCTACGGTGCTGAGAACTTTCCCCCTGGAATTAGGAGGAGTGCATCGGACTTTTCCAGCATGTACAGGACTATGCATCACATCCAGAGGCCCAGTTCAGTTGGCTGCAGCCCCCAAGGCAGTGTCCGTAGCCTCACCTCCCTGTTTGAGAAGGCAAAGACTGAGGGAGGGGAAAGGTCGGAGGCAGGGGACGGGGGTGACATTCCCAGGGACGCAGTGTCTTCACGCGTCAGTGCTTTTGAAATGATCATCCAGCGGTCCACGCCGGCACCGAGCCGTTCCTCCTCCCTGCCCACCTTACACTCCAGCCGCGACCTTAATCATCCTGCCCACCTCTACATGACTTCTGCAGTGTCAGCTGAGACCCTCCTGGTGGCAGACGCCGCCCGCTCTAACGCGCGCTCCGCGGGCGAGGTAGAATGTAGGAGCTGTGAAGAAGAATCCTCGTCGCAAGGCAGTGGAGCTGTTCCAGAGACCGCCAGAGGCCGTCAGAGTCCTCGCGCTGATTCACCCACTGACACGGAGACTGAGGTTGAAAGGATTTTTAGTAAAGGTTCCTTGGGCCCGACCCACCAAAATGACAACGGACCGAAGAGTCCCTCAGCTTTCCCTCTGCACCACAACCATGTCCACCACCACCACCACCACCTCCTTCACCACTTGAATCACCAGGCTCTTCTCAAACCCAGTAAATGCAAAGGCTCCTGTCCAGCCTCTTACACCCGATTCACCACCATACTCAGGCACGAGAGACAGCAGGCCCAACAGGAGAAGATGCAGCCAGAGAAAAAGCTTCTACTGCCTGGGAACCTCCTCCTCATGGGGCCTGCTCCCTTTAGATTGCGCAAAAACACCCACCAAATGCGGAGGACACTGTCAGCCACCAAAGTCACAGCAGGCGTTCAGACGCCCTGCAGTCTGTCTACTGATCTCGGGCCTGTGATTCCTCAGCGCCTGTCCTCCCTTGAGGTCCTGGAGCGGCTCAGCAATGGGGAAGGAAACAACAATGGCAACCTGAGCAACAGGCGATGCTTGGATGCCAATGGAAACCTCCTGCAGCCGCTGTCAGCTCACTGCCGAGGTGGCTATATCTCTCTCCCTTTACCACTGTCACCCGCCTCTCTGGCCCCTGTGGTCAATCATTTATCCCGCGTCTCTCTCTCTCTTCACCTTGTGTCCCCTCTCTTCACCAAGTGACATCGCCACAATCCATCTCTCGTTTGTGTGGTGTGTTTAAAAACGTGACGGGGGAGGTGTTTCCATCTCATCCTGAGTGTGCTGTTTGGTGCTCTTCCTTTTGCTGTGAATGAGTATGGTGCCAGTAATGCATCCAAACACTCAGGCTGTTCAGGTATCTTTGGGTAATATATTTACATATCTAGTGGGGACATCATATTTGAGTTGTATGCAAGATCACTATTATACGTGTTAGCATGACATTGCCACCCCGTGTGTTTAATTACATCAGTGTCACACCTTGTGCTCCTTTTATAGACGCTGATTTTGAAAGATATTTTAATAAAACCCTTGCTTTCCTCTGAAATGTGGCAAATTTTAACAGCCTTGCATACATTTTCTTAAATTGATGTTTCGCCACATCTGCATCTGTTGTTTTTTTTTTTCCGTATTTCTGTTTTCAGAGCAAACGACATCTACCATTGTTCATTGTCTCGCAACAAAAGCTTTTGTTAGTCAGACAAGATGTTCCTTACAGTGTAACGGCCCTAGAGTGGGGGCGGGGGTGTGTGTGTGGTCGAGAATTCAGGCACAAACTTTAGTTCCTGTCTTTAGCAGAGCAACATCTATGTTGGTGTGGGGGAGCAAATTAAGCCATCCCTAGCTTATATAATTAAGTTCAAACTCCAATAAATGTGTCCTTTTTTGGTTAAGGTACTCTTTTTTTGTTATGAACACACATCGATCATTCTGTGTTCATCCATATATGCATGCAGGAACACATTCAGCCTTTTGGATGTGTGTGGGTGTGTGCCTTTGTTGCAGGGTGCTGTAGTGCATGCGTGTGTTATTATGGTTTTTTTGCCCATTAAATTTCAGGCATTGATCTTAATATCATCATTCATGGTGCAACAATATTGCTGTTTGGCTTGGCTCACAATGGAAGTGCTTACAGTATTCTTGCCTTTCTGTTTCCATTCCAGACTCGTCCCCAGCACATGGGGAGAGCCCGGATGAAGTGCTGCGTAGGCGTCACGGGGACAAGGAGGTGAGAACATCAAAGTTCAGAAATTAGAAATGCCTATTTTTGTGTGCAGTCATGAATGTGTCACATGTAGAGATGAGTGGAAATGTCAGGGGGAACAGTACCATCTGGTTTCCTTTGCAGAAAATCTTGGAAGAGCAGCGGCGGCTGAAACGAGAACAGGAAGAGGCTGATACGGCATCCAGGCGACACACAAGCATTGTCCCCACTCACCACCAGTTTATCACCAACGAGCGCTTCGGGGACCTGCTTAACATCACAGATAACACAGAGAAAAGGAAGTCGGGCATAGAGGTACGATACGGAATGGCGTGTCCTCAGAGCTTTCTTTTGTCTGTTGTCATGTAGGGGGTCAGGCTTCTTCAGCAGTGCTCTGCAGACGACACAGATGGGTAGGAGGGAATATGTCAAAGACAGGATATACTGAGCAGACCTCCTCCCCACAGCTACATATGTAATGTAAAGTTCATTGTTGTGTTTATTTAGGCGTGTCTGTTGTCTCAGCAGACCAGTTGCACAGCAAATACCAGCAGGTTCATTCCAGAAGACAAATAAACCAGTCATTCCTGCCGTTGTGTTGTTTAGAATTACGTGAGGCTCACAAAAGACCAGTGAGGCAGATTGGCAGCTTACGATTAATTCAGGCAGGCAGTTGGCTTTTCATGTCCCCGATCAATGATTGTGACGATAATAATAAGTGTTTTATGTATCAGCAGAGAAGTCCGGCCATGGCACGCTTTGACTTCAGAGCAGAAAGTGTAAAGTAAGTGTCTTATTAAAACAAAACTGAAACGGAACATATTTGGTGGTGGAGTGTGTTCTTTTACTGCTCCCCCATCACTGGGGAGGCACGGGGAGGACTGGATAAATACATTTTAAGGAAAAGCAATTGAAGTGTTTTTTATTATTCCATTTGTAGGGAGCTGCCGTTTCAGAAAGGAGACATTGTTTACATCATTCGACAGGTGGATCAAAACTGGTATGAAGGGGAACACCACGGAAGAGTCGGCATTTTCCCTCAGAGTTATGTTGAGGTGCGTGCGTTCTCAATGGATGCTACAATGCTGCTGCCAGATTGCATTGTTTTTATTAGTTATTATGTTTTTGTCTTTTTTTTTAATTTTTTTGTCCTTTCTTGTTCAGCTGCTTCCCGTCACAGAGAAGGCCCAGCCAAAGAAAAGCGTCCCAGTGCAGGTGCTAGAGTATGGAGAGGCCATCGCCCGCTTTAACTTCAGTGGGGACACTGTGGTGGAAATGTCTTTTCGAAAGGTTAGAATGTGAATATTTGCAATTGTGTCATACTTTTTAAAAAAAAATCTTTTCCCTGTTCACGCAATATTCAATAATCCACCCTCTGACTGCAGGGAGAGAGGATCACGCTAATCCGCAGAGTGGATGAAAACTGGTATGAAGGCAAAATCTCAGGCACCAACCGTCAGGGCATCTTTCCGGTCACCTACGTAGAGGTGTTGCGAAGGCCCCGCGTCAAAAATGGGGTGGAGTACACGGACCCCCCTGTCAGCCCTTCCCCACAGCGCAGCCTCAATGCCTCTCCTCAGGTAAAAAGCCACAACGGGCAATCTTTGTGTACATTTTGTGGCTTCAGTTTTGCTACTGTGCATCGAGAAAGCATTTATTTGCAACTTTTCTCATATTTCATCTTAGTTTTCACTTCTTTTTCTCATCTATTTCTTTTCCCTCTTCCTTCCACTCTCTCCTTTTACGCACCCATTGCTCTTGAAAGCTGAATCTTAATCGTCTGACAACCTCCCCCTTGCCCCTTCCTCGCTCCCATCGCCGCTCCGTGTCCCCAGAGGTCCACGCCATCTCCTCTGAGTGGATCTCCCTGACGGTGGGAGGCGGGAGCCCCCCTGCCGCTCCCACACCTCCCCTACCACCGCTGCCCACAGTGTCCTATCGCTGTGGGGAATATTTGCCTCCGCCCTTTTCTGCCAGCCCTGTGCCACCGATAGCAGGCAGCCCTTACTGCATCTCCCCTGGGGCCTCCCCAGCCGCCTCCCCTCTTCCCCCACCTCACCCGCCCAGGCCAAACTCCACCACGCCCTTCCTCACCTTCACACCACCTCAAGTAGAGGACTTCCTGCTCTCCCCTCCGTCCCCTCACCTGTCACGTAGTATGAGTCCCTGCAGTGGACCGGTTCTGGAGGGATGGCTGAGGGGGGAGAAAGACTTAACTGAAGGGGATGTCACAGAGGGGGAGAGGGGCCATGCAGCACAGGGCAAGAAGCCAAACGGCCCAGCAGAGGTATCTTCTGCATGGTGTGCAGTGTTGCATCTCCAGCTTCACTCTGAAATGGCCTCCTTGGTTGTGGTTTGACTGCCGCAAACCGGCGTTTGTGATGTAACTGGCATTGATGTGTGGATGGTGTGACTAACTGCTGACCCGAGCTGCAGCTGATTCGCCTCACGTGGAGGGATGAAGCCCAGGGTTTAGTGGAGGAGGAACATTTCACTCTGCTGATGACTACCACTCTGTTGTTTTGTGTGCACCTTCATCAGTGTCGCTGAACAATATGTTTAAATGCCGCAAGCATTAAAGCCACATTTATATCTAGTGAAATAGCAAAGTCAATGTATCATACATTTTCCAATATTTTGTTTATATTTTTAAAACATCCTTTCTGAGGTTAATGTTTTAAATGCAGGAGGTCATGTGACTTTCATCCCTGACTTCTAACATAAATCTTTTCCCTCTGAAGCATTTGCTTGGTGAAGGCCAGGATTCTTGGCATTAAAGGGCCAATATAATTCCAGCTTGGTTCTCTCCATAAAAATGCCATCGCGTGTAGGTGTTCTGCGCTGAGGTTCGATCAGCAGTTTCTATAGGATAGTGACACACACCTGCTGCAGTGTTAACATCTCTACTTGCAAGTGAACACAAAACAACACAGCCTGGTTCTGCCTGAAGCACAGAGTGGACATATGCAATCCAAACCCTGAAGAGAAAAGCTATAAAGTGCTGATTTTCTTTCTTTCTTTATTTTTTTTTAAATTCTTTGTAGTTTGTGAGGAATGAAGCGGACCATCATGGCAGGAGCTCCAGGAGCCCCGTGATGCTGTTTGACATCCAGGAGAACAATAATGTCAACTCATTTGCGGTAAGTCGGCACAGAATTCTACATCAAGCATTGGGAACGTTCTGTTCTATTCAACTTCTTAAGCTACTACTTTTAAATATTACATCAACTTTAATCATTTAATAATTAATTTACAGTCCAGAGGCTCCTATTTGTTGATATACAGGTTTTATACTATAAAACTGATCTATCTGAGTCATATTTATGAATATTAAAGTTTGTGTTCAGGCCTGTTTCTTTCTGCTGCCGTAAAATTATGACAAAGCAACACTGTAGCTGGAGGCTGATCTATCAATATTATGTTTGATTAAAAAATACTACACATCAGATCTTTAAATATTTTATTACATTCATCATCTAATGAATTATATAGGTAAGCGCAAATGTATTTCTAGGGCTTAAATAACATCAGCTTCCTCATTTTAGCTGTCGTGGTTGCTTTAATATTGCATGCTCATCCTGAATCATGTGTAAAAGTGAAAACTAATACTCCTTCATGCTCTCACTCTGAGCTCTGGCTTTTTCATGCTTCTCCTGTCGGACTCCATCCTCGTCTCCCCCTGTTTCTCTGCTGGCTTCTAACGGATCACTTCTTCCTCTTTGCTACTTACTGGGCCTCTGGCCATGTCTCCCCCATTTTTAAATCCTCAAACCTCATCCTCAAACCCACCTCACCTTCTCCTGGAACTCTCATGAATTTACCAACTACCGCTACTACTTATCACTACTACCTCTACTACTACTACCTCACACTACTGTTAGGAGGCAGTGTGCAATGAGATCTTGAATATGGCAGAGACCTCGGTGAGGTACTGCAGCACCCTGTCCCACTACCCTCATGGCTCTGTCCATAGACTGCGCCCCCACCCCAGTAAACAATCTCTCATCATTTCCCAGCAACCCCAGTCCCATAGTAGCAGCCCAGAGCCAAGCCGTCTCCACTGTGGAATGTGAGTAAGACCCACGTTTTGAGTCGCCGCAAGGTTTTCTTTCGTGGCCTCTGAAGTTCCCCGTGCGTCTCCGCTGCAGTTTCCAGGCTATGTACAGCTATGTACCGCAGAACGAGGACGAGCTGGAGCTGAAGGAGGGCGATCTAGTCAGCGTCATGGAGAAATGCGACGACGGCTGGTTCGTCGGTATGTGTTTCAAGCTTCCCTTCAGATTCCTCGCAGGTGCAGTCACACTAGCTGTGTCACATTAATCCATACAGGGTTTCTGCAGCGTGACAGCAGAGGGCTGAACGTGTGCAATGTGCCTGCTCAGGGCTCCTCTGGCATTAGAGCCATTTTCAGTGTGTCACAACCTTTCATATAGAGTTTCTAAAGGATGACAGCTGATGAATGAGTGCTAAATGCATGTACAAGGCCTTGAGCTCCTTTACAAAGGGCAGCTTTAGCTGAAAAAGTTAAAAAAAAAAAAGAAAGAAAAAGAAAATCACTGAAGAATATAAAAAGAACAGGATCCATGTTGTTTTGTGTAGATGTCTACAGATGTTAACATGATGTTTTGTACTAATGTAATATCTATATATAAAGTTTTTACTAAAAGCAGATGAAAGTGGTGACTACTGTATGTTCACACTTTTTTGTGTGTTCTTGCAAGTGATCTTAGCTAAGTCCATATGTACAATTAAAACCCTTTGAAAATGCAAATTTTTGTTGTTTTTTTAAGCCAAAATAAGGTGAATATCATAACCTTACCTATTAGACCTTCTGACAAAAAATAAATAAATAAATACCAATTAGCATCTTCCTAGCCCCACACACTTTGGAGAAACAAATATTTGCACACTGTTGTATGTTTAAGAAGGTGATTTTGTGTTGTTGTTCTTCAAAATAATATTCTTTTAGCATACATTTAATTTTGGCATTTAGCTGAAACCTATTTCTTGAATCATGTTTGTCTCTTCTTCTCCACAGGTACCTCAAAGAGGACTAAACATTTTGGGACATTTCCTGGGAATTATGTAAAGGAGGTGAAACTGTAAAGATATCTAATCTGGCTGTAACATGTGGTTGCTTGTAAGCTTTGGAAGGTCCTCACTATCACGCATGGCTATTCAATAGAGACATTTACCCAGACCGTTCTGCTCAGTCTGGGAAGTAATCGGGGCCTGAGCTGTGACAAAGTGTACGAGATGAAGACAATGACTTCTCACTGCCCCCAACCTTTTACATCCAGTGTGCTTGCATTTCACAGTTTTATTCTAAATCTATCATTTTCTATTTGCAGAATTTGTCTGTGGAAAAAATGGCCACAAACTAGCTTTATTGTACAGAGAACAGTTTATCCATATTCTGTGTAATGCACAAGTTTTAGCATGCAGTAACACCTCAATTCAGAGGCCACAAGCAGTGCAGTGTGTGTGTGGAATCCATGCTTTTACACATTTCATTCATAATCAGTTCTTCAGGGGCAAATTCATTAAGTTGGATTGAGTGCAGGTTAACCTGCTTTAGAGCTTCATTTTCTACCAATTATGCATTTGTCAAAGACAATACATTTGACATAAAATAACACAGCATAAACGAACCCTTCAAATATTAATGTATTTGAAAAAATATTTGCTCGACAATAAAATTGGTAGGTGAATATGCGCCTCTGTGGCTGCTATGATAATTACTTATTACTTGTTATTATATGTGTTCTGATTTAAACTACACAGTCTTTTTGTGAATTTGTCCCTGACTTTGAATCAACTTTTCTTTCTTTTTTTTTTAATATTAACATTTTTCACCTATTTTAATCTCTAGCTGAATCACCAAATCATCCCAAAGCAGTTGGGTACCAGTTCAGTGTTGCCTTTATTTTCTATCTAAAGGGGACATGCAACAGTAATTACACCTATGAGGAAGAATACTAACATCTGAAAATAATAAATGGACTCCCCTGCATGTCTGAAACCATGTGCATATCCACATCTTTAGAAATTTAAATTTGCCTTTATACCTCTTTTGTGAGGGGGGGGGGGGGAAGACAGTTACCTGGCTGCAAGACACCCACGAAAGGCGTGGTAGCACTTCACTTCCTTTTTGGAGAGAGAGAGAGAGAGAGAGAGAGTCATCTCATCTAACAAAAGAGTACATGTATCAGTGATAATGCAAAAAAAAAAAAAATGTTAAGTAAGTAAGTAAGTGTGTTAAGTAACTCCGACAAGGTGTCTTAGATAATCAAATCATGGAGATTGTAACTGTATCTTTGTGTCCTTACTAAGATTGTACGTTTTTGTCATGTAAATGTGTACAGAAAACTTAAAGAGGCCTTCTAAATGTGGCTATGTATTTTCATATCTAATGATTTCAACTTGGGTAATAAAGGAAGTGGAATTATTTAAATAGTAATGTCAATGTTAGTATGGCATGCTGTGTAAAATCTCTGAGGAACAGTCAAGTTAAAGTTCAGCATCGGTCTTCTCCTATCACGTAGTCGGAATCGTCTTCCACCTTCAGCGGGCAGCTGGTCAGAATCAGAAGCTATTCTTTTCTTGTTTTATTCAAATTTCTGCATTGTCTTGAACTGCTGCACTGTGGTCCTCAGTCTCAGCAAGAGATGCCAAAAAAAAAAAAGCACTCGCTACTTTTTTGACGTGCTCAGACTCGCACACGAATGCGTTCGAAGGGATGATTGTCAGAGAAAGTGTTTTAAAGATCTAGACGGCAGCCCAAGCATCTACACATGGTCTGAAACTCGCCGTGGAATGCTGATAGACAACTGAAGTTTGTTGTGTCCCTGTTTTGCATCTGAACATTTTCCTTACTGAAACCTGGTTGAAAGCTTTGTGTGGCTGACATTTATGGATGAAGCACATTAATGTAGCAGTCAGCTTCTCACTGCAGTCAAACTCATGCTGGCAGGCCTGTGCAGCACTGATAAACTGTATGTGGATTTTTGGTACACCACAAAGCCTATGTTTCACCGGCGATTCAATAGTTTTATTCCCGCAATTCTTCGGCTCTGCACGATTGTGCTGATTGACAGGACAAATGCAGAGAGATCCGCTCCATCTGCAGTATACCAGACAGTATACTTCAGCCTTAGAAAAAGGCTCATAATGTACCTGCAATTGCTCCATGAAGTATCACATGAAGTATGAATGTATGATTATATGAAATGTGGCCAATGCACACACACACTATGTAGAAACATGGCACATGAGGGAGTGTAAATATGTAATATATATATAAAAAAAGGTCTGCATATCTGTTGACTGCAGCTGAAGGTTTTGTTTTTTTGTCAAAAGCACAGCGTGGAGCATTACTGAGCACAGGAAATTGCACGCAGATGATAATTTTGTTGCCATTTGTAAGGATCACAATGCCTTATGTTAGATGCAAAATTGTGCCTCATTGTTTTGTGTTGGGTTTTTTTGTTTTTTTGTCTGGCTTTTTTGTGACATTTAATGTAACCATGGTTTTCCCATTAGCGCTTTTCTCTGTGATGGGAGAGCTGTTTATTACTAAGAAGTCAGTTACTGCGAAAATACTTTTGAAGTGTGACACAGTGCTTTAACTTCATATCCGCAAGAATGTTTTGGTGGGTGGAGACGTACAACATGCGACACATTTGGTTTGTTTGCTTCAATTTGCAGTGCTGTTACAATGACGATATTAAAATGAAAATAGAGATACTATACACTGCTGTGACTTCGGTATTATGCAATATTTAATAAACACTTTAAACCATTTGGAGTGTCGCTTGTTTTGGTTTCTGACAGGTTGTTTGCTCGGAACTGCAGGTGAGCTTCGGGATGAGCTGGTCATTTGTAGGAAACCACAGACTGATCCACTTTCTGAGGCACTGGAGGAGAACTGATGTAGACTAATGTTGGAAAACCTACAAAACCCAGTCTCCTATTATGCTGACAGATGTGTGTATACAGTTGAAACAGGAGCGGAAAGCTACTTCCTCACTGCTTCGGTTTCAAGTACACACTTTCAAAGACTGGATTAGAAGCCTGGGAGATTTATGCAAGAGTTCACTAGGAGGGGGACGACCAAAACTTTCTGTCCGCTTTCAGCACAGATCCTCAAACAGGAATTCAAGGTTTGGGAGCGGCACATTCCACTTCCAGGGATTTAGCTATTCCATAAATGGTAAGCTTGCACATAACAGTGACGCACCACCAGGCCCCCATCTTTAAAATAAACACAGCGGGGAAAAAATGAAGAGCAGTCACCCTGCGCTGCTTTCGGATTTTTTTAACCTTTTTTTGAGGCACGGAAAAAAAGAAGTCATTCACTTTTTAAAAAAGGTTTGTTATATTTAAAGCTGTATAGTAAAATGCCTCAACTTGACATTTTGATTCAGATATTTTACTGAGATATTTTGCTTCAATTTCTAGCGTTGAGCCTTTCATTCTCATGTCAATATTTGCACATATATTACACGATTATATATTTGCATGTATGACCATGTGATATTATTATAATTATCATTCTTGTATCTAAATAAATCACTGCAATAAGTATATTCTGAATAGAATTCCTATATGATTATGACAAAATCCCTCTACTCTGCAAAATGGTCCCTTCAAAACTTCCAGGTCAGTCTAAACAAGTAACGTATTTTTTTTATTTTTTTTTTTTTTTTAATATACTGTTCCTTGTGTGGTTAATTGAATTTATATTTCTGGAACGGTGTCCTCTGACATGCGCCGTAGTGATTCATCGTGCAGATAGACGATCTTTGTCCTGGCCCTTATCAGCGGTGGAACTTCGGAATCCATTCGTCCGGAGTGGAACCTGAGGGTCCTCCCCCTCCTGCAAGGCTGCTGTAGCCTGCCTCTAACTTCTGCACTTGTCATCCGTACCGAGACCTGAGCTGGCGCGCTGTGGCACGTCACGAAACACACAACTTTGTGAAGAAAACCACCCAGTCGACGACAGCGATGCCTCTGCGTGTAGTGATGCAGGGTCCCGGACCCTGGGGATTCAGGCTGGTTGGAGGGAAAGACTTCGAGCAGCCGCTGACTATTTCCAGGGTAACTATTAAAACTTTGGTAGCTTCTAGTTTAAATGAGCCTGACCACACCTGGGCCTGTCCCGTTCTCACTTTCACTTAGCTACACAAAGAGTTTACAAAGAAGAAATGGTTAGAAAGCTAGCAGATTACCGTTAGCGTGTATTAGCCGAAGGCTAATCTCTTTCTATTGATGTTAAACTCACAAGAGCGTTTTTAGATTGTGTTATTTGTGTAACTATGTGCATTGTTTTACCCCCAGACCGGTAATAACTTGAGCTGTTTTCTTCTAGTTGTTAAGATAGATGAATTGTGTTCCTTAAACTGAGTTGACTGTCATTGCTAAAAGGAAAGTATAAATACAGACGTCAACAATGAACGTTTTTACATATCTACGACTTGAATTACATGTTATAATGGAGGAAAAAAACATGCTTAAGCTGTGATCACGAAGCTCCTTTTTTCCTCACTGAAATATCCCTTTTATGCACAGTATTATATCCTCATCAACATCGTCCAGTTATTTTGAATTTTCTTTTGTTAGTTAA
This sequence comes from Arothron firmamentum, assembly GCA_016586285.1. NCBI lineage: Eukaryota > Metazoa > Chordata > Actinopteri > Tetraodontiformes > Tetraodontidae > Arothron > Arothron firmamentum. Next base: position 82,626 of record BJFM01000989.1, read on the forward strand.
TGTTTGAAAATGTATGAAATTACTAACTCGTTAAAAAAAGAATTTTCCAAAGCTTTATTTGGCAGCATACCTACTGTGTTTGTTACTGTTGCCACTGTGGTCAGATCAGACCATGGAAAAGTGATCAGGAATGTCTGCGCTGTGCCAGAGACTGTCTTTATCTTTGTGATGAAAGTGCTTTGGCCTCTGGGAATCTGTTAACCTGAGCTGCTGATTGAAAGCTTCTCTGCAGGCTCCCGTGCTTATGTGTACTGTCAATAACAAGCCTGTATGACAAAGGTCACTAAATGTGATGCTTAAACAATGCAGAGGTGGAGCTAAAGTTCAATAGTGTTCCCATCTGGTTGTGGATGGTTGTTGTTGAGCTGGTTTTTACGTGTTTCGGGTGTACAAGTTAAAATCCTGTTCTATTTTGTAGGTCACCCATGGGAGCAAAGCTGCCCAGGCCGACTTGTGCATGGGAGACATGATTTTGGCTATTGACGGAGAATCGACAGAGCATATGACTCATTTGGAAGCTCAGAACAAAATCAAGGGGTGCATTGATGAGATGGTGCTCTCCATAGACAGGTAGGTTGAAGCAACATGTCTGTCTGAATGAAAGAGGCTGACTGATGGGACAGCTCACCCACAGCCCAGGTGTTCAGGAAGTGGAGTCATCGGTGGTTTCAAAATGAACCTGTCATTTGTCTCCTGAAATCCTTTATTAGTGTTTTAAAGGATGAGCTATGTTGTAGCTCTGTCATCTCAGACCATTACATCATTACTCTGCTAGTGGATGGGTTTCTGCTGCTGAGATGTAGACATCGAGTAGGTCGCGGACACGCTGAAGCATTAATATTTGCACAAGCAAAAAGGGAATTTTTAAGTCAGGTGGGGTGGTGTCTCGAGGAAATCCAGCAAACAGAACATATTTGTCGACGATGGTCGATGTTATCATTGGTGTTATCGGTTTGAATGTGTTTCTTATTTCGTGCAGGTCGGAAATTAAATTGTGGTCACCGCTTTCATCTGAAGGAGGGAAGACCCATCCATATAAGATGAACCTTGAATCAGAACCAAAGGTGTGTGTTTTCTGTCCCATATTTCAAATGGTGGGAAATTCCAGTTTAACCAAACCTTACAGTTTCTGAAAGGCTGTACACTCACTTCCCATTACACCCACAAGAGACTTTTTCTTGCTAACTGCCAATGATGAAGTCATTGTTTACTTCCCAACAGGAGGTTTCCTAGGAGACAGTAGTTTATCAGCCAGGCTCTGACACAGCCTCCAGTTCCTGCCCACTGAGTGGAAAGTTGAGGCCAAAGTGTGACCTCATGTAGGAAATGGTTTGACGTGTCTCAGGCTCTGTGTGCTTCACACATGTGCACATTTTCCTCACATACACTTTTTTAGCACATGTTAAGCACTGGTCTGGAGTCTGTCACTTAAATGCCTCCTAGATTTTTGGGCCATTATGTCATCGGTCGGGCTCCCTAATGCCGGGTTCGTGCACACGGGTTCCTGACACTGGAATTATGTGTGACGGAAATGAGAGATAATTCGAGCCTGAGATATTTTTGGAGGCATTTCCATATTTGTAAAGTGTGTGTAAAGCATGTGCATTATTTAGTGGTACTTCTGTGTATTCACTGTTTGCATGTCAGCCATGTGTTTTGCTGTGAAGTCACATCCATGTTATCCTGTTAAAGTCAATAAGAGCTACAAATGTGTCGAAATACTGAAGGTTTTCAGTTGCTCTTTGATAAAATTTCTTTTTTTTTTCTCCTTTGCCTTCAGCATTGTTATGCTTTGCAGCTGTTGTGACTTTGACTGCATGTTTCTACGTGTTTATAAAGAAGGAAATTATATTGCCCTCCAGGGCCAATAAAAGTTTTTTCAGGTTTGCACATTTCAGACGGCCTTTTAAGTTTCACAAATACCTGAAACCTGCACTCATCACCTTTTGCTTTTGCTAAAACCTGACGAGGGTCCTATTTTTCCACTCTGTGTTGGCAGGAAGTGAAACACATCGGCTCGAGCCACAACAGGAGCGCCCTTCCGTTTGGCTCCAAAGTTGTAACCAACCAGTACAACAACCCTGCTGGTCTGTACTCCTCAGAGAACATCAAGGACTTCAACTCTGCTGTGGATGAAGTTAAAACCATGGCTACGGCTAACGAGGCTGACGCTAAGTAAAATAATCCTAATATAAACCCTCGATAATCTCTCCTCACCTCAGATGAGATCTCATTTGTTTTCCTTTTTTTTTTTTTAAACTGATTGGAGCTTTATACACGCGTTTTGAGGAACATGTTGAAACATGGTTGCTGTTTTGAGTCAGACGGTGGGCTGTTGCTTGATGGCTGCCAGGTTACCACTAGTGTCACTGGCACAGCTGTCTGAGTTCATCATCATATTGAAGACTGGCCCACATTTCTTCCAAACAAACCCTCATTTCCTCCTCTTTGCATGTCCAAACTTGCAGACTGCTGATTCATCTTTTTTTATGTGCCATCTTTATAGAGGCAAGAAATATCCAGGGTTTAAAGGTGCTTTATAACTTTATTCCCTCCAGTTGTGTTGGTTATCATCAGAGTAGATTAGTGAAAGAAAACTAAACTATTATTCTTTTAATTCTGGAAATATAAAACCTAATAAATGACTAAACCATTGAGAGTCAGTTCATCGCAGAAAAGCCTTTTCTGACCTAACCCTGTACAGAAATTATATAACCACTAAAATAAATAGGTGAACATTTTTTAAACGTCTATTTTTGTTTAGCAGAGCTCCATCAGAGCCCACTCCGACAGGGCAGAGGCCTCCCGTTGCAGCAGATTCTGAAGTCTACAAGATGCTGCAGGAGAATCAAGAGTCTGACGAGCCGCCTCGACAGTCGGCTTCATTCAGGGTGCTTCAGGAGATTCTAGAGACAGGTGCAGATCCGGGTTTTAGAGGCTTCCTTAAATGTTTTTTTGTGGATATGAAATGTTTTCGTGATTGTGGTGTGCTGGAATAAATGCGTGCCTGTGTTTCTGTGGTGTTTTGTAGGTGACTCTGACAGGCCATCAGGTTTCCGCAGTGTGAAAGCCCCCTCAACAAAGATTGGGTCATCTGTGGGGAACGCACAGAAGCTGCCTGTGTGTGACAAGTGTGGATCTGGGATTGTGTAAGTGCTGTTTACAGATGGCATGTTGACATTTTCAGCCTGGTGGAGGTTGATCAGAGCTATTCATGGCTTCAGTTGTTTCTCCATCTTTAGTAAAAGCTGCTGTGGCTTTATTCACATGCTGGTATCCTCCTAGCGTGGATCTCTTTGAAGTTTGTCTCCACCTTGTGGTTGTGTTTAGAGGCTGTCAGACAAATTTTGGAGGAAAGAATATTTGCCCAGACACAAACATTTCAATAGTATGAACCTTTACTTTTATTGTTGAGGTTAATAAATATTAGTGACTAATTAGATCAAAATTTTGCATTACGCTAGCCTTCTGATGTATAGTTTAATATATATGGGGCTTTGTTGAGTGACGCAATCCCAACGAGACAAAGACAAAGTGAGAGCATACTCGATGTGCCCTTACCTTCAGAGGTCTTCTGCAACACTTGACCGCAATCTTTTAGTAGACATAAGGAGCACTTAAGACCACTGCTGCATTCCACTTTCAGCTTTGACAGACAGTCAGACAATGAGCAGTATCAGCTTAGCACCACCGTTATAAGAAGGTGAGTCTAGTTTGCTGCCATTTTCTCAGGGAAACTTTGGCTGTGGCCATCACACCCCAGTGGAAGGGGCACTATTTGCAGTGAAATTGATATGAAATACAAAGTTGACCTTCATAAACAGAATGATATACTTTGCGTTGGGAAAGAAAAGGGAAAATTTTCAGTATTGTGTTCTGATTTATTGGTTTTTATTTAGAAAAAGTTGTTTTTATGTGTGATTCTGGTAATGATGCCCCATTTTTCTTCACTTTAATTTTCATGGAGAGCAAGTAACTTTAAAAACTAGTGTTTTAGCCTCTGTGAAATTTGTTTTCTTACATTTGAACTGATTTCTCTGTTTCCGCCTCAGGGGAGCCATGGTCAAGCTGAGGGACAAGTTCCGCCACCCTGAGTGCTACACATGTACAGACTGTGACGTCAACCTAAAACAAAAGGGACACTTCTTTGTCGAGGACCAGATTTATTGTGAGAAGCATGCACGGGAGCGAGTTGTTCCTCCAGAGGGCTATGACGTGGTCACCGTCTTCCCCAAGTAGATCGTTTGCTGCTGGATGCCCCTTCAAACTGCACACCACCAAAGGACACCATGGCATAATCCAAAACATTCAGCTCATGATAATCCTGTGATTATTAAATGATCTCTCATCTTCTGCCTTCTTACATTCTAGCAAAGAAACACATCTTTGAATTGAAACATTTCAATTACAGCCTTTACCAGCATTTGTGGTATATTTGTCTTTGTATGTGTTGTTGTAGGTCTTTTTTTTTTGAAAAGCCACTCTTCATTCCTGGACATGTTTTCTAGTACTAGTTTTGTTGAATAAATACACCTAATTTTATGCAGGTCAAAAATGGCTCTTACATATGTATGGTGAAATAAATACTTCCGTCTTTATCTTTAAGCCTACCGGCCATTGATTGTGCTTCGAATGATTGTATTGCAAAATAGCTCATTTCCTTCAAATCACAGCAAAATTAATGTTCAAAAATCTTTACTCCCCCCAAAAAAGACATTTTTCTTTGTTTCTGTTCACAGTTTAAATGCTTACGAGAAGTGGTCTTCACAGTTAATCTTGACATTGATCTAAAACGCTTCTGCGTGTTGACAGATAACTCAAACATTAATAAATCGGTGGTACCGCAGCACCAATCTAAGGTTGCGGGTGCCAGACTTCAGGGGAAGGTGCGCCATCAGTAATCCCAAGTGTTTGTAATGTAATTTTCACCATCGAGCGGTTTTAAATAAAAGGTAACGGGGATTAAGCGCATCTGATCTGCTGGGAAACCCTCATGAGGGGACATCTGGCAGCTTCTTAGGTCAAACTCATCGTTGGTGCTCTGCGCGGCTGACGCGCCCGTCCACAGAACGGACCTGGCATTCGCCGCTCCGCTAGGGTCACAGCCCGCCGTTTGCTCCTGTTGATCGGCCAGGCGCAGAGTCTCGGTCAAAGCCCAAATGTAGTTGTGGGCAAAACGCAGAGTTTCGATCTTGGTCAGCTTGGTGTCTTCGGGTAGCACCGGCAGGATGCCCCTCAGCGCGTCCAGGGCGGAGTTCAGGTTGTGCATCCGGTGGCGCTCCCTGTCGTTCGCCTTCATCCTGCGTCGGCCCCGCTGTCCAGCTTTCTCACGTCTGCTTTTATGGTGAAGGTGTTTTACTGTGCGTGCATCCTCTCCTAAAACAGCCCGAGACTCGGGGGTGTCATCTGAGGTGACGGAGAGCCTGTCGCCGATCAGCGTGGCTCTGCTCGTGCGCAGATCGGCGGGAGCGCATACGACTCGAGGAGACATCCTGCGGAAACACTAGTTTGAATATAATCCAGTTAAAAACACCTACTAAATTAGTTTCATCCGGTTAATTACTTTTTCTTTGCTATCAAACATCACCACTATGAGAAATATGCGATGATAAATCTGATAAGACTGACCTTACTTGACAGGTGATGCTGGGATGAAGAGGCAGTCCTTCTGCGTCTGCTGTGGCTGGAGGCAGCACACGCTGTGCGCAGCTGACAATGAGGGATGGATGCGCATCCCTGGTATTTTATATGGCCTTTATCTTATCTTTTTGCGAGGTGGAGGCCTGAATCAACAGCGTCTATCAAGTGGCCAATCACCTTCCCAGCCCATCCTTCAATCTGACCCCCCTCTGCGTCTTATTCTTCTAAGTGCTCTATTTCTTTATGTATTCTTTGTTAGTTTCAATCCACTGCGCGTGTCTGTTTTTGTACCATTTGTGGCAGATTAACAATAATCCCCGTCGGGCTGCGGCGGTTAAAACTGTTATCAACCTCCTTTCAAAAGTTTGCATAAAACCTTAGAAAAGAGGAGTAGCGTCGACTCTAGGCTTCTTCCATGGTAATCGTATTGGCTCCCATTTATTACAGCATCTTTTCAGTGAATACATGTGGCTTTTGTTGGTTCATATGTTTCATAAACCCCTGCTCTGAAAATTATCAATTCAATTTAAAACTGAGTCCAGAAACTAAGTTGAAGAATGAGATAAAGAGTAAAAATATATTACAGGGTAGAAAAACTTCAATTTGGAGCATCTTTGTTGATAACGAAGCGTTGTAGCGATGATCTTGTGACTGTCTGGATCTGCGGAAACCTCACAGTCTGAGCGCCATTGTTACCGTTTTACGCACAAAACCCTTGAATCGGGGTTGATGATCCACGTATCGACATTTTCCAATGTTTCACGTTAATCTAACTTGCTTTTTAAAATATCACCGAAGCTGTGTCTTTGGCAAACGCAATGCCACATTTTACGCGCACGGAACTTGGGGCACGCTACCTCAGTACACAGTGACCATGTCATTTTAGTAAACTTACTTCAAAAGACGCGTTCAACTGTATCACGTGTCGTCCACAGAGCGCTAGAACTAAGGGTGCACCGTTATAATTTTTAATAATAATCATTATTCTTATTAATTCTATCGCTGCGTATTTTTTCTCTTTTTTTTTTTCATTGTGCGCAATATGTTTTGATTGAAACTGTTGAAATACTATACTTGAGTGTTCCCCAAAAGCCTTTTGGGGACATTAAATCATTATATGGGTGTGGGAAGTACTACAAATGCAATTTTGAAATTACCATATTGTTATCTCACCGTGTCCTTATGCGTTAACGCGCCAAACTCCGGGCAATTACGCATGGAGCCACCGAACAAAGAACATTTGTGAGTATGAAAATTGTTGTGTAAACCGATCGTACAAAGGTTATTCTTGTGTGTTACAACTGTAAAAACACTCTTCCTCTTCTAATATGAGCCCACATGTGTGCGCTATGACAGCTCCTCAAACAACGCCAATATCGCCACAAGTCAGTGGCGCATTCCATTTTTATAATGTAACTGTCCTTTTAAAAAAGTTAAAGATTAGTAAAGTGTGTCAACAACATGCGGACACGTCTTAGCTCTGGTTGGGCACAAGGGAGCGTGGCAGAGCTCAAATATGATTTACAATTGCCAACAAAGAAGCCCGAAAAACCCTCTTTAACTTTCTGTCTAAATATGTGTTTTGGGAACATCTGATAACCATATGCTTTCAATAAACTAGACAAATACGCCAGAGAGATACGAGATGGTGCCCTACAGTTATAAAAGCCCCGAAAAGACTAAAGTAAACTGAATGTTACCACTTTACAAATAGCCACTGATGCCAAATCCATATTCAGATATTGCGGGCAGGTGTGCATTTGAGGTTTTTAGTCTCTCTCCGTGATTTTTTTTTT
>BJFM01000989.1:90107-105957 GCA_016586285.1 Arothron firmamentum
TTTTTATCAGTCTGCTATATTGTCCTGCTTGTTATTCCAAGTATAGGCAAACATAAACGCCCAGTTGCTGTGGAAATAACAGATATCAGAGCAGACCTGGTACGAAAAGTGATTTAACAATATTTAACAATGCACTGAGCAAGCTCCACAGCAGGTGATACCTGCCCGCTGCTCCTGATTAATACTTCCTTTACTACTCCACTTTACAGTTTCTTTTGCTTATTTATTAAACGAAATCTATTTGTTATTATTTTAGCAAACAGAGGTACCAGGTGGGGCTTTATTTTCGCCCTCAGCTTTTTGTTTGAAGGACGTTTTGTGGGGGGCAATCAAAGTCCAACAACTCGCTGACCAGATTGTTGTCATCTCAAACTAGCAGCGAAGCCATTCAATGTCCCCCCTCCTCTTCTTTCTGGCAAAGAGCTGCCGGGAGGGGAAAAAGAAAAGAGAAACTTCTTTCAAGAAAGGAAAAACATCTTAAAAACATTTAATTGCAACCCGGATACCATATGCACACCTCTTGTGAAACTCCTCAACAATGTGACTGCTTTTAAGAAAGTATGGAGTGCGCCTTTGGGGACGCGTGCGCTTTTGGAGAGGTGCGCGCGTCGTGACCAGAATGACCCCGAAGACACTTTACACAAGAAGTAATTCGCTTTTAATGTGCTTTAGAGTTTCTTTTCATGAGGACTGCATTGTACCTCTCACCTCAGCTTTTGAAGACTGTATACACCAATTATAAGCACGTGAAATAGATTGTAGAGGCAGTTTGTCTTTCTGAAATGATTGGAAATTGCAAGCACTAATAGGGTTGTTCTGTATGTTCACGTCCCCTTTTCTAATTCTTAAAAAAATATAACATCTTTTCTTGACCTGGTTGTGTTTATTGGTGGGTCAATGTGCGCAATAGCACAAAAAGCTGCAGAAATATATTATTTTATGTACTTTACAAATATAGGAGATTAATGCATTTTCGCTATTTTATACATATAAAGGTAAACATTCTACTCTTGTATTATATAATTCTCCATTGTCAATAATTAAACATTCACTTATTTATTAATAGACTACGGTTATTTCGTATTTAATTGGGGAAGAATGGGAGTAAGAGTAAAACTCAATTAAATGTTCGATAGATGCCCTGGTGTATGCTCGCCGATCAATTGCGTTCTGAGAAATTATAAGCATCAAAATTTCATACTTACATAAGAGCATAAAAGTCTTTCATTTGGAAGAATTTTGCATATTTGGATCCAGGGTCAATATCCATATGACACCAAACGTGCCCGTTAAAGGCATAAACAACAAAATATCATTTTAGCACGACCACAGTAACATGTTGAGTTTGCAGTCTTAAATGGTTTACCCACATCCATCTCATTACCTGCTAGTGCTGATATAACACATGGTAACCTGACTGATGAGCTTAAACAATAAAAAAACAACAACAACAGTTATTTCAATTGGTATTAGTATTGAAGTTGAACCACGCAAATAAATTCATTATCAATACCAGGCCTATGTTGTCATTTTGGTTTGATGATTGCAGTGCAAAATGTGACCACATGGGAACGCTGTTTGCAATCCTTAAAAGAAAACAACGGTCGTAAACAAGCCCCCCCTATGGCCGTCGAATAGACAAACGACACAGCTCAGAAAACAGATCGCATCTTCAGTTTTAATCAATCTAAGATAATTAATGGGATCACAATATTTGTATAATGACTTAGAAATAAATGATCTAATAAACAAATAAAACACAGAATATATGTTGTTTAAACTTCGCTCGTTTATTATTTTTATATATAATTGAATAGTTTTTAATGTGGAAATTCAAATAACTTGTCAATTCCGAACTACGACTCAGGAAAGATTTTTCCCATCGCCCGATTGGTCAGCCTGGCGTGATGTGGGTCATCGGTACGTCGGGCACAAGTAAATATTTCTTTAAAAAAAAAATATTATTATGTATTGATTTTTGGATCGAATAAACTAACATCTGAGGGCATTTGTAGGCAAAATCAGGTCTTTGCTAACTCATCCTGCAGGAGGTGTCAGGCTGCTTTTTTTTTATCAGATTCATAAAACGCTCGGAAGAGGAACAATCGAGTCGTTGGCCTATCCACAGCGTTGTGAGATCTACGCGTACGTCGGCCCCAGTTGCGTCCGAATGGGTTGGCTACTTCCTGAATCACGATTAGCCTGCTGTTGTGGTTGATCGTAGCATGTAGATGTGAACGCTGGACTCGAAGCGGGCTTCTGTAGGTGACATTGCAGAGTAGCTCACAACAACAGAGGACTTTTAGTCAAAGTTTCTCACGAAAGCATGGATTACTGGGTAAGTGTCGATTCACTTCTGCGTGTTTCGTGAAATTAGCGCACACGTTCAGAACAGTGTTGCTAAAAGAGGACCGAAAACGATAAAGGGCTTCTTTATCAATAGTGAGATAAAGATTTCTGAATGATCATACTTTTGTTGCTCCGTGCACCAAGTCCACAGCCAACGTGGATGGAAATGACGGCCGTTATCTTAGCTTTATCTTACAGATTATAAAATGACCTAACAACCTATATTTATACTTCCCCCTTAGTTTTAACACAAAATCAGCCACACTATGTTTGCATCTGTAACAAAATAACAGGTGACGCTGCTGTCTTTATACTTCTTCACTTTTCTAGTCATGATCTGTCTTCTCTTCAAAAGCCTGCTTGTATAATTTCAACTCTTATCTATTGGTTATCGTAGAGCCCTCTATGTATAATTAGAGATCCTGTCCAGATTAAAACTGCAGGAAGTTAAAACAAAGCGTTTCTCCTGATGTTGCCAGCAGGGATCCTGGGTTTCCTTTCTGGGACAGAATATTGTGATTGTAGGCAGGGAGAGATGTGTGATGTGTTAAACTTAAAACCGGGATTCTGAGCTACAACTGACATTGATAAAGAGGAAGGAAAAAAATAAAGAAATTCATCCGTCATCAACTGGACACACGCTAGAGACAAGGTTCCTGTAACCACAGCTGTTAAGATCCCCTTATTCCAAGCCATGGCCATGGGCTCACACGCTTGTCTCTGTCTCATAATATACCCAGGAGCTGCTGCGTGCCTCACACCCAGTACATTTCCAGAAAAACATGAGAACGCGACCTCCCTTCTGAGACAACAAAAGCTTTGCCTAAAAGAATAGCCCAACATTGTGTGAAGGAGGGAGCAAAGCAGTGGGCGTCCCTTGATCAGCAGCAGCTTAGACAATGCTGGTGCTGAGGGTCTTTGTGTGAACTCTGTAAGTTTTTCCTGAAGCAAATGTAGCTCTGATGGGTTTTGCACAGGAGGCTGACATACAGACTGAAAACCTGTTGGGTAATAAAATGAGATCCGTGCCTCAAAAGTAGCCTTTTGTACCAACAGATTGTACAGTTAATCTCTCCTCAGCAGATGCATGAGAACGGTTGGCTTTGGCCTGTGTGCCTGTGCTTTATGTTTATGCCACGAAAATTCAAGTAAGTTGATGTTGTTGATGTCTTACTTTCTGCCACTTACAACATGTGCAACCTGGGTTGCCGATCTTGCTTAACCTGTATGAGTGCATGTTACCTCGATGTGCAGGTGTGACCGCTGCTGTCTGCGGCAGTTGACCCAAAATATCGTATGTGTTTGAATTTTAGGCCGAAACAACAACATGCATCCTTTCTACCTGACAAAAAAAAAAAATTAGTATGGAATACTATTGTTCTATTGTACTCCAGAAGAGCCATTCTAGAATTACTTAAGAGATTGTTTTCTGAAACATGACCTAGCTATCAGATTGCTTTTTATGTCTTTTGTGCTGTAAATGCATCATTGAGGAGAGATAATGGAGAGATATTATTGCAGTAGTTGTGAAATTGCACATTCGAGCACATTTTCGTCCCATTTTGCTTTTAGAAGGTTTTAAATTCATGATACAAAACAATATTCTCATTGTAGTCGAGCATAATTTGAAATACCATTTGTCTCTATTTCTGTGGTCAACCAGTCTTGTCTTTTTAAGATCGATTGCAAAACAGAGTGTTTTGCAAATGTGTTTTGGGTGGTGTTTTGGGTGGTGGGAGGAGTCTTCTGATAGTTCTTTGTCAGCTCAGACAGTTTCTATCATACCTGGAGAACAAATTGACGTGTCGTCTGATATACTGCGGACAGCATCGGCGTGTTTAAAGATTATTTCAAACTATGACAATGTCTGTTGAAGTAAGTACTTCACACTGTGGTTTTTTATTTTATTTCTTCCTTTTCTTAAAGGTCAGTTTTATGTTTTTGCTTCCTATCCCACATGTAGCATCAGATGCCATGCAAATTTAATGCAAATGTAAAGTTTTATTTGCCTGTTGACAAAGAAGCACAAATGATTGAATAAATCATCTGTTCCATATTAAGTTATTACATTTAAAAAAAAATTTCCTAACATACTATTTTAGCACATTAATTTATCTTTATTATTGTGTAGTTTATTTTTGCCACAGCAATGCCTTCGCCATTGAGGGATACCTAAAAGCCCTAAAATTCCTTAAATTTGTCATCAAGTCTCATTTTTTAGAAAATTTAACCACAAGACAGATAGAATATGTCATTTTTGTGAGAGTAAGCAGTTTCTGTGAAGCTCAGACTCTAAATATCAGCTAATGGTGTCAAAACTCAAAGCGCCTGACACTCTTCTGTAAGCTCCAAGCCGATTCAAAAATGTGTGCCTGTGTGTTCAGAGTGCCTTGGAGGTGTATAAGGAGATGGTCCTCCTGTACTTGGAGGAGGGCAGACGTCAGGTCAACACGTACTGTGCAGACCGGGAGCCGCTGCAGATCATCGCAGCGACCATCATCGCCACACTGAGCGCTGTCTGGATTAAAGGGTTCCTCTTTCAGCAAGAAAGTGAGCATTCACATGTGTGTGAATCATGGGAGCCACACTAACACACAATAACTGGCCTCGAAAAATATTAAGCCTGAAAAGATTTTGTAAAGTTCTCATCATGGCTCATTTCCACTGTTTAATTGTTTAGTGTGATTAAATGTGTGCAAGTTTATTGCACTTTTTCATGTTTAGTGTGATTAACTGTGCACAAGCTTTGACCACAACTTCTGCTTGTCTGTTTGCCAATAGGTCTCTCATCCCGAATTAAGAAGCAGTGCTTTAGGATCATCAGAAAAATACCCTTCATCGGCGGGGCAGTAAGTATCAGTGGTGACTTTGTTCCTTTTTTTTTTTTTTTTTTACAGCTGATGTGCGCTGACTTTCTTGTCTGACTCTTGTGAGTCACTCTTGGATGACTGAATACAAGCATGAATGGGGGCGGGAGGCAGACCTTTAGCACACTTAACATCATACACTGTTGATAACAGTGGGTTACTTCTGGTTGCAACAGCTCGCTCTACGAGTTTATGAAGGAACTTCATAAAGACCTGACAGAACAGTGTCACTGTCGTGCTCACAAACAGTTAAAGCTTTAAACTATCTCATGAAGTCTGTCAAACAGTGTTTGATCAGATAAATTTGACATAGTTGACTCATGTCCATGAAGAATATAGAAAGTAACACGGAGTTTACATCAATATTTATTTTGAATATGATAATAATGTGTTGTGATTTCATATTCAGTCGGACCTTTCATTAAAGTTCTTCAGCTTTGATGTTTTGATTAAAATGTAGATTAGTTTTAAAATTAAAGCTTTAGTAAAAGCCTGTCAGTGAGCTGGTTGAGTAAGCAGTGTTACCATGGGGACTCAAATTTAAAATTTTTCCTCTTTTCACATTTAAAAAAAAAAGTGTTGGGGTTTATGTGGCCAATAAGATCTGCTCCGTTCAGCAGTTTCAGAGGATTAAAGATTTTCTTTTTCTTTTTTTTTGTGTCAGATTCAGGCTCAACTCAACAAAGCTTTGGAGGACATGTCTACCAGCCTGTGCACTCTAAAGGAAGGGATGAGTTACACCAAACAGTTACCCTCCAAAGGCCTCTCTGAGAGCCAAGTGCTGGACAAAATCAGAGAGTATGAGACTCTGAGTAAGTCCTGGAATTCCCTTTTTACATCATACCTGACAGTAAAGGAAAATTTTGTGTCGATTTTGGGATAAATACACGTGGTGTTTCTGTGTTGATAATTTCACCGTTTGTTGCTGCAGATGAGGTGCAGTGGGAGAAGGGATGCGTTTCAGGCGGCGTGTACTGGGGCGATAAGTCTTTGACAAACCTCCTTGTGAAGGTTGGTATCATTTCAGCACATTCCCAAACCAATGGCTACAACTACAACATTAAAATGTAGCCTGCAGTGAGCAGTACTCCTTTTTGTAAGCACGTCCCTAAAAAAAAAAGTCTGATTCTGCCGTTGTTCTTCTTTATTTTTTAAACTTGCACTAATTTTTCTCTCAGGTTTATGGAGATTTTGCGTGGAGCAATCCACTTCACCCAGACATTTTCCCTGGCGTGAGAAAAATGGAGGCAGAGGTCGTAAGGATGTCGTGCACACTCTTTCATGGCGGGCCTAACTCCTGTGGAACAGTACGTTCCTTAAACATTGCCTCAGATGCCATATAAACAAAAAAACGGCCATCACCCAAAGCACTGACTAATTTACTTCTATCCATATTCTGCATTATTTTGCCAGGTTACTTCAGGGGGAACTGAAAGTATTCTGATGGCCTGCAAAGCTTACAGAGACATGGCATATGAACGTGGTGTAAAATACCCTGAAATGTAAGCGAAAATTTAAGGAACTTGTTTGTGCATTTTGGAATTGAAAGTGTAAATCTGATTTAAAAAAAACCAAAAAACAATTGCAGTTATTCTCACATGCTGTGTATTTATCCATTGAAAGAGTTCTAGTGTTAGTCGTGTGTTTTCTCTCCGCTGGGGTGCTTTCTGCATTATGTCTGACCTGACCGCTGTCGCCCTTGTGCAGCCTTGCGCCGGTGAGCGTCCACGCAGCCTTTGACAAAGCAGCACATTACTTTGGGATGAAGCTCGTTCACGTCCCACTTGACGAGAAAACGATGAAAGTAGACGTGAAGGTAAGGGCGTGGCACTCAAAGGGTGGAAGCAAGCTGAGTGGCAGATATTCGGTATTCTTATGACACCTCTGCACTCTTCAGGCCATGAAAAGAGCCATCAGCAAGAACACCGCCATGCTGGTCTGCTCAGCCCCACAGTTTCCACATGGAATCATAGATCCAGTTGAGGAAGTTTCCAAGGTCAAGAGAGAGCTGCTGTTGTTATTGCTTTTTTAAGCCTTTCTGATCTGCAAATTTACTTTTATTTTCCCCCCTCTTTTGTGTGCTCCAGCTGGCTGTGCGCTACAACATCCCACTGCACGTGGATGCCTGTTTAGGAGGATTCCTCATCGTCTTCATGGACAAGGCCGGTTACCCACTGGCCCCCTTTGACTTCAGGTTAAAAGGTGTTACCAGCATTTCAGCAGACACCCACAAGGTAAGGAGGGACTTGTAGGAGCTCATTCTGCCTCCAGGGCATGTTTTTTGGTTCATGGTTTAAACGCTTGTGGTTTTTTTGCTCCTTGCTCTCCAGTATGGCTACGCACCAAAGGGTTCCTCAGTGATCCTCTACAGTGATAAAAAGTACCGGCATTACCAGTATTTCGTAGCTCCAGACTGGCAGGGGGGAATCTACGCCTCGCCCTCTGTTGCTGGCTCAAGGCCGGGAGGCATCATCGCCGCCTGCTGGGCGACGATGATGCACATGGGAGAGAATGGATACATCGATGCCACCAAGAAGATCATCAGCACAGCATGCAAGATCAAAACAGAGTAAGACACAGATCATCTGTTTCACATCGGCTTTATTATAACATGACATGTTTAGCTGAAGATGGAAATGGAAGTTGAAGACACATTTTCTCTTAAGAAAAAGCTTTACTCATATAAGCGATGAAAAGGACCCAAAATTAACTTCTGAGGAACTCCAGGATTGTTCTTTTTCATTCACTAACTTCAGTCTGCTGCTCTCTGCTTTGTTAAAAAAAAAAAGGCTTGTATCTTCCTTGATTAACTTGAAGGTTTATATGTTGTTTACTTTTATTGGCAGAATTGGCAAGATAAAAGACGTGTATGTGCTCGGGGATCCAGAGCTGTCAGTGGTGGCTTTAGGCTCACACGATTTTGATATTTTCCGTCTGTCTAATGCATTGACCGCAAAGGGTTGGAATCTCAACACGCTACAGTTTCCAGCCAGGTACGCGTCCTTGTTCCTGTACAATTAAAGCGTTGGCTATTTAGAATGTTGTTATGAGCATCGAAGAGTGGAATAAGTGGATGAACTTGTCTTTTTCAGCATCCACATCTGTTGCACAGTTCTACAGACGCAGCCTGGTGTTGCTGATCGCTTTGTCAGTGACGTGAAAGAGCAGGTTGCCATCATCATGAAGAATCCCAAAGAGCGGACCACTGGGATGGTGAGCCCGCTCGACTCTACTGTAGTTCGCACACATTTATGCCGTATATGCTGTCTGTCTGCAGCCACATGTGTGCCCTTTAGCCTCTCAATCGACAAGGACAGCCCTACATGTTTTCAGATGATTTTGCTGCAGGTTCTGTGGAAGAATCCACTGAACATCCGGGTGTGTCTAAACCCACATTTCAGGTTTTAGTTTAATTTGGTGAATTTGTAACTGATTAGCCTGAGGTGTAAAGAAAAAAAAAAAGGAAACTTTATACAAAGTCATAAACGTGTGTTTTTCATATATGTGTCATGCTGTCGTTTAGGGAGCGATCTACGGCATGGCCCAGGCCATCCCCGACAGGTCAATAGTGACGGAGATCTCCCGAGGGTTCTTGGACTGTCTGTACAGCACTGAAGTGGTAAATTCAAACAGCGGCCACATGAACGGCAAAGACCACTGAGGTGGGAACGGTCCTGCCTCGCTTGTCCACACAGGGGAAATGCAAACCCCCTCCCTCCCCCCAGGGCTGCAAGTTAATCTCACGACAGTTGCCTTATGACTTACGCTTATGTAGAAATCATCTGTCACATTGAAGCACAAACGGAGACAGAGAAATTACTGTTTCCAAACTATGTTGTGATATTTTGATTCAGTGTCTTATTCATTTTCATTTCAACTTCAGCCTGTGCCACATGCATGTGTGTGTTGCACTTGTCCAACATTTCAGACAGAAGCCTCACTCCATCTCAGACCACTGAAAGCATGTGCTGCCCTCTAGCGGAGCTCAGGATGTACTGCTCTCGCCTCGTGTTGAGTCGCCATTGTTCACGATGAACCAATAGTTCTCTTAAAAACAGCAACATTTTAAATGATAGCGGACTACAGTGCCCTGACATAAAACATTAGGGTTCTAAAAAAAAATCACTTGAACTTTCAACTCTTTGTTTTATATCGTAGCACTTAGTAGCATGTCAAGTTTTTCTTTTATCACATTGCTTCACCCAAAACTCAAGGTTCAGTTTTTAAATAATTTTTAGTAACATTGTTGCACATTTAGTGTAATTTAAGACGTAGAGCTGTGATACTGGATGAACCGTTGCTTTTTAGTCTGCATCCTTAGCCCTCCTATTGGTGTAGAATGAGTACAAGCTTTTGATCATTTGTGATTAGTAAAATTACTTTTGAATGAGAGCGACTGTGTAACCAAGGCAGGAATAATTTCAATGTGAATGGAGGCATCAGGCTCATTAACATTATATAACAAACTTGTTTTTTTATTCTGTGCACTCATTTACATATCATCAATACGCAAAAAAAAAAAAAAAAATTAAAGGTAACCACAATCTTTAAAAATGATACGGTATAACCTGCAGAGTTAACGAATGTTCATTTCTTTTTTTAAAGAATAGAACAAACGGGTCTCTTTGCACAGATCACAACTTACTGGCTTACTGGAGATCATCGCTTGAGGTTTAAAATGGTTTTGCAACTTCACAGTTGACACCTGAGCACTGCTCCCCTTCAGCTTTCAGGTGTATTTGCATAGATGTTTGTACGTGATCTACCTTGTTTAAAATCATTTCTGTCTTAATTTCATCTACCTCAGCTTCTGTCTGACACGAATATCATCCATGTAACAGTGCAGCCTTGTCCATCACAAAAAACTTAATAGTCTCGGCTGTAATGAAGGGCTCAATTACCTGAAAACGACAGTTGCTTTCCTCTAAAATGCTGTGTGTAGTACCGGACCTGTGTAATAACATTCTGGTTTTCCCCATTTCAATGTTATAATCGGTGTGAATTTTATAGGTGAGCAGGTTGTGTTCTCAGTATATCTGATGAAACTGTTTCACTCTCATAGATAGGACTATAGGTTGTTTGTGTCTTACATACTCTCCGTTTTTGCTTATCAGAATGTTGCATTTCCAATTTTTCCCATATTTGTGCAATATAGAACTGTTCCTTCGATGGGACTGAAGAAGCAGAGTGCTCTGAAAAGATAAGCCATTTCTGGAATGATTAAACTCAACCTTGTTAACCATTTGTGTGCCCGCTGGGTGTAAATGAATCCATAACATGCGTGTGTCTCTTTTGTGACCTTTTTTGACCGACGTACATGTGTTTACTTGAATGTATTTAGATTCTTTCATTTGTGGGATTCCTATTTTTAACAGTTAATGTTTTTACCATCATGTGTCTGTCAGAGATGACTCCATTTTGCTAAAATCCTGATGATTGACCAAGAATTTGCTTTTAAATGAACAATTCTTTTAAATGGACAGTGAAAAGTGACGACACAACATTCAAAGCGCCATCTGTTTATGACAAGGTGCAGAAATAATGTTCACCCCAGTGCCTTCAGAGGATCCACCACATGGCATCATGAATTTTGTCTTCCTCAGGGAACCCGTGTTCTAACAACAGCATCTAAGTCCACTGGGCCTTCCAACATACGTAAGGGTGGATAGTGTTGACAGATTATGGAAGACAACGTATTGCACTCTTGCATCTGTTTTGTGGTATATATTCCCGATCGTGTCGTGTAATCCAAATATTTCAGGACTGCACCTGATTTTTTTTTTTCTGATGAGTGTACGTCCAGGGTTATGTGTTTTTCCAGTCTTTATGTTTTCAACAGCTCAGAGTAAACATCATTAAGCGACTCGGTTGTACTCCTTCTGACCCCTGCCACTACTGCATTTTTTTTCCTTTTAATAAAATACATTCAGTTTAAAATGGAATACTGGATGGTTTTAATTCACCACAGGAATGAGTTGGAAAGGAATGTAACCTTTACTGTCATTTAAGGTCAAACATGTTAGGCAGAGTAACGTACATTGTGAACATTGATGGCAATAACAACCTAAGACAGCATACCGACTTATCATTTTCTCTATCTTTATTAACACCACATTTTAGATAGAAAAACTCACATTCTGATATCTTACTGGAATGACTAAAGCTCAGCATTTGAAGACATTTTTGCATTAAAGCTTCACTGTTGATGTGCGTGAACATCATGTAGCTCACATCAGTGAAGCCTGGTCCATAAAGGTAGCCATGGTGATATCACGCTGGGATAGCCCCCCACAGTCGTGAGTGCTGAGAGTGATCTGGACCTGGAAGAACAAAAGTCAGGAGTAAACTTTGATATTTGCGTTAACCGAGCGAGTGTGCCCTTCATAATTCCAGCTTTTCCCACCGTCAAGAAGATAGAATAGCTTGTAGATCTAGATGCTGAGGAATTCACTTCTACTACTATTACATAAGGATAATAATCACCATCATCAACAACATCATGATAAATTACTTAAAATACTTTGGATTTGAAATCGAAAGGTTTGCAGTTTTTCACATCCAACGGCATTTTAATGTCACATTGACAGTAAATTTGAATTGCAGAGTTAAAAACAACAGTTAAGGACATGTGCAACATATTTGAAAAGGCGCTCCACCAATAGTGTTTCACCAATGAAAACTGGCCTTACAGGTTTGAGAATCACAAATAGAGTGATAGTTATAATAATCTAATTAATGATAATTATACAAGTGCTTCTGCAGGGTGACGAAGGCAGCAGAAAAAAAGGGGATTCGGTAAAATCCTAATCCAGTTCCTATTTTATGATGCACAGGTTTTGGAAGAAAAATAATGAATAAAAATTCAGTTTTAATTTTTTTGTGGGAAGGGCTGCCTTTTATTGTAATTATTTATAATTGTAGATTTAGACCTGGAATATAATTTCCTTTGCACGGGTCGGTATCAGTGCTCCATACCTTGTTATAGATATTGAACCATTCAGGGTGATGGTCCATCTTTTCTGCTTGCAGAGCTACCCTGGACATGAAACCAAAAGCCTAAAAGAAAAAAGCATATTTATATAAATACACGCAGTGGCCACATGAGATCAATGGGTCACGTGGTTTAATTGCAGACGTTGCGAAACCTGGTTGAAGTCTTTAAAAATGAATTCTTTGTAAATGGCGTCTCGGCCCACGACCTCTACCCACTGAGCGCTGTGTAGCAAGGGGAGCAGATGGGCCCTCTCCTCCTCTGTCAGACTCTGGATTTTACTGGCCTGATGGGAGAGAGCAGAGTGGAAGGCCAGAGAGTGGGCAGCTTCACAAACACACACTCTCATTGGTCGCACTAGATCCCATCTGGAAACAATGAGAGGCTGCATTCCTGGCTCAAAAATCCGTCAGTTCAAAGGTAGATTGTGGTGGGGAAGGGAAAGGGGTGGAGCCTTTTCTTTTTTTCTTTTTTTTTTTTTTGTCTTTTGGTGGACACATGACAAAGTCACATGGATCCAAAGTTAGTCCCCACTCATACAGCCTTGAGGCCTCAGTGTGTTTGGAATCTAAACTTGATTGGCAACAATTCAATTCCTGACAACAGTTTGTCATCTCGAAGGTTTTGCCCAGTCTGAAGCGCAGTGACATCCACGGGCGCCATAGCAACGCTGTAATCTGCTTTATCGGTGAAGCAAATGGGTAGCGCCCAGACTCATAGTCTTAAACCATATCAATATACGTGTATACACACACACACACACACAATATCTCTGCAAAGGCATGCTCCTTGCATCTAATCTCTATCTGAACATTTGTAGTAAAACATTATTTTGTCAAAGTGACTGAATGCAACAGGTGAGTGAGTGTGTGTTTGTGTGTGTGTGTGTGTGTGTGTGTGTGTGTGTGTGTGTGTGTGTGTGTGTGTGTGTGTGTGTGTGTGTGTGTGTGTGTGTGTGTGTGTGTGTGTGTGTGTGGCCCTTTAACCATCAAACACTGCAAGGTTTATGTACTCACCATGTTTGCAGAGGGTTTTCATGCAGAGAGGTTTTCCAGCTCAAGCTTCCTGCTGCACAGAGTCAAACCTAATGTGGCCGCAAGCAGGAGCAGCTGGGGCACAATCATCTGACACAAGAGCGGCAGGTCCCTGTTTAGCTGCCCCTGCTGGAGCCTGAGCACAAATCCTCAATGTTAAAGGCTCGCCCACACATCTGTATATTTAATCACAACACATAATTTTTTTTATTGCAAGTAGGATTGACTGGACACTGACCACAGCAATAAGGTTGATGCTCTTTAATAATAGTAGTATATAGTTGATATAAGACATGCACACATAATAAACACAAACAGAACCACAGTTTGCTTCTGCTGTTAATGATGTCTAAAGAACAAAAACAACAGATTTTAGGACAAGCTCTGATCTAAAGCTGGGCGAGGGTCAAAGGTTAATGAGCTGCTCCAGGGACATTGCCCCCAGGGAAGTCGTCTGTTACGGCGAGCGCTTAGGGAAATGAAGTGGTTAATGAAATGAGAGGGAGAGGACGTGACAACAGATCAGATTTTAACAGTTGGCCGGGTGAGGAAATGAGAAAGGTGCTGTAGTTGATGGTGTTATAAAAGAAATAAGATGAGGATACTAAATTAGAACATGCCTGCAGGTTTGAGGGCATTACTGTATTAACTAATTGTGTATTATCTGTATATGTTGAATCGTGGATACTAATATTACCTAAAATCAAGCATATGAAACAGTGGAAGAGGAATAAGGCCAATGATTGAGTTGCCTGGGAAGATTTTAATGAGGATTTGTGACTTTTCTTTTTAAAGATCAGTTTCTCAGTCAGTTTAAAAAGAAATCTTGACTTAAATGAAAAATGAATATATTTAATGTGTTTTAGGTATCTATGTATGTGCAATATTCTGCCCTGGAACCTGGAACTTCAAAGATCTATATTTATCTACACATTTGTTTAAGAATTTGGTTGCTTTGGGACACCCAACAACATAGTTTCTTGGGTCATTAAGGCACTCAAAAGTGAAGCTCATTATTTATAGTTACAGTCTTTGTGATCCAACAAAGGTCGGAGAAAGACTTCCAGGATAAGTCAAGAAAAATAGAAAGATTGTTGAAGTTAAAATATAAAGTCAGAATGATGTTGAAACCCTCTAGATTCAACAGTAAAGTCATGACTTCTGTGCAAAGATGTTTTATGTGGGGTGGACAGTTTATTTGTTGTGTTTTATCTTTCATCCGTAGTGTATTTTAATTATGTACAGCACTCTGGAAACCTTTGTATTTACTGAAAATTGTGCTATCTAAATAAAACTGGATCGGACTGGACTTGCTTATTTTCAGGAGACAGTTAAAACGAAATTATCTACTGTCGGTTACACTATAGTCCAAATATCCTGGTTTATCCTGGTTTTTTCTTTTATTACCCCTCAGGCGACTCCTACACACAAGCCTGGCTTTGTTAATCCTCGTCACTGGCAGCTGTGGATGAGACCTGCTACCTCCGGGATTCCTTCGTGATCAACCTTTCTTTTGGCGCGTGAATGGTGACGCGGACGCCAGAGATCCGGGCAGTGTTTATGCCGTGACGGTCACAGTTTGGCCTCCCTAATCAGTGTGGAAAATGTTAAAGTACACAATCAATCAGTGCTATAATGACGCACGGACGATAAACATCTTTTTGTTGTGTTTGTGATGCTGGGGCGTTGTTTTTGGATTTTTTGGTTTTAGGAGCTCATTTGAGAGGACCAGGCCGTGTTAACAACACAAGAGGCTAAAATTTTCCTCAGATTACTGCCATGTTGTAAATAATACATACATCTGTCTACTTTATTTACTTATTTGTATAAAATAATAAAATAATTTAATTTCCAAGGTATTCCCACAAGTTCTTTCACAAAAGTACTACAAACAAAGTTCCTCATCACTGAGAACTTGTAACCCTTGAAAGGTCTCTGCATGTAAATGTATAATATATATTGGTAATAATTTCCATTTAATACTAGTCACACCAGAAATGGTCCAAAACATGAGAAAAATCACAAAATATATGAAATAGGATCTGCCTCAGGAAAAGAAGGGGAGGAGCCATGTTGATCACCGGTTCGAGACACCGAGGAAATGCGATGTGTCAAAACACAGACAGGTATGAGATTACAGATAATATTTTACTATCTCAGTCTCCACCTGTTTATTGTCCAATTATCAACATTTCCTGAAAATGTAATCCGGTGTGTTAACCCCGTGCACGGGAATGCTTTTGTTTCCAGACATAAAGTCATGTGGAGGGATCCAGTGATGGCATCAGCAGTCTGAAGGATTATTTACAGAGCTTGGAGAGTAATCCTGGCCTGCCTTCTGGGCCTGAGTGATGCTCTCCCTTAAACTACCTCACTGGATATTGATCAAGAGTCTTTTTGGTGTTAATAAGACCTGACATTCTGATATTGATGAAACGGGCTCATTAAAGCATTAAAGCCACGTGTCCTGTTGCAAACTGTGGGGGCAGCAGTGGGGATGCTAACTGGAAGGGACAGCCCCCACTTTTATAAACAATCACCAGTGACAGGACTCCAAGAAAGAGTTCCACTTTTTTTTTTTTTTTTTTTTTTTGGGGGGGGGGGGGGGG
>BJFM01000989.1:105972-124753 GCA_016586285.1 Arothron firmamentum
GGGGTTGTTCCATCTGCAACTTTACATAAGAAGCATCAAGCCTCTAATGCTTTCCACTTTAAGTGTTTGTCTTCCTTTTGATTAGTGCTGAGGTGTCTAACCAGACTATCCAGCTATCGATTTCCTCTTCCCCTTTGAAAAAAAAAACAAAAAACCCCACTCCAACTGATAGCTAGTATGTAATCAGCACAGTGGATCAATGTGAACGTATAACGGGCTTTTTTTTGGTGCCTGAAATGGGAGCTGGGGAGACAAAGAGAGTCACCTCCCACCTGCAGACGCTGGGTGGCGCTCCTGAGCTTCCTGTGTCCTGTGTACCTGTCAACAGGAGGATGGGAAGAGCTTCTTTACTGTCAGGTCAAGAGTGAAAGTGCAAAAATAAAGGAGAGGAAAGGCCATTAAATCCATGCTTCTAATGAAACATGACCTCACAGAGGCTTTAAATGCTTTAACTGCCAGTGTGTGTGGGACTCTCTCTGTATAGATCCTTGTTTTGGATGCAAATGGAGTCAGGCATATGAGCAAAATGGTCACTACGCTGTCTGGATCCAGATGGCAGAGGCCGCCACTAATCCCAGCTGCATTCACACCGGTGATCCAATTCCAAACAGGGCGTACTTGCCTAAGTATTAATGAAGGAGGCGAGTGATTGGTCGTTGCAGTCGTGACCGAGGGTGAGCGTGACTGCTTCAGAGATGCACATTGACAGCAGAGGAACATGTGTCCACGCTCAGGCCAAACCTTTGATCCACTCTCTGTTTAATTGAGTCAGTAAAGAGGAGAGAGTAAAGAAAAGAAAAAAAAAATCACTTGGCCCCTCCACATCCTCCCTGTCTATCTCTGGGGACATGATGTGTATTGATCAGATAAGACATGCTGTCTTCAGAAGGGGATAAAAGACAAGCTTTTTTGTTTGTCTTGAAGGCCTGGCTATGCGCAAAGGATTGTGGGAAATACATTAGGGAGTGTGGAAGGATTAGTGCGTAATGGGATTTTGAAAGCGTCACTCTCCATAATGTACACTCTACTTAACAATATTGCAGATTATGTTGTAGATCAGACTTTTAAGGGCAAGTAGCCATTATCCAAGCAGATATACGGTCAGTGTGGCTGCATCCCTCCCAGTATGATGAGCTTCCATTAGCTCCACAGACCGGTGATTACACTAACTCCCCACAGGACGTGCTCAGCTTAAGTACTGGTCTGGTCAGCAGCTGAAGACAGGTTAGAGTTGCTCTACTGGGGCAATTCAAAGTTTACTTCAGGGTCTCACATTGATTGTCTGCGGAGCGTCATGAGATCATCTGCCGACTGAGGTATTCTTTGAGGATGTCGTATGCTCTCCTGCAGTTGCTACCAGATCCACTCTTTAATTGTGTTAGTACCGTATTCTGCAGTGTACCACAAACCACAAGTCACCTGCAGAGGACTTAATTCTTACAAACATTTCCACATATTGACCACCACAAAGTGTGTCTTATTTAATTTTGGAAACCTTATTGATGTACGAAAGCTAATCTGATTCCCTTTAAAATGCCAGCAATAATTCTGTATCCTGACTATAACTAATAGAGCTTCTGACGTGATCTGTTTCCTAGTAGTTTTTCTCTTGTTTTTTTTTTTCTTTTTTCGTTTTGATAAAATGAAGTTGAGTCCTTGTGGGTTTTTTTTTTTTTTTTTGTGAAACCAGTAGCATTGCTGTAAAATGTGTCTCTGGTTAGCAGGAGTTGATGGGTGAGCAGTCACGTGGCATTTCCTCCCAATTTTGCAGCAATATGCGACATCTTTTATCCTGTCTTATCTAATTTAAACAAGATGATATTTCATTCCATCAGTGATGAATCTATGTGTTTCACATTTTTTCATCATTGGGGATAGATTTTGTTTATCCGGGTGCTGCCTTTCTGCTTTGTTCTACTGTAAACCTCATCTTGACCCTGCAGCACTTCCCTTCACCGGTTTCTCGGTCGAGTGTAAACTCTTGTGTTTGTCTTTTCAATTGGCTGCAGGCTTAAATTACCCAGCATGATTTGGATAAATTGATGGCTCAGCTGAATCTTTTCCATTGGGTTCTTGTTTGACCCTTGATTGATACCCTTTGACATCGGCTGAGTGACAGAGAGCTGCTTCAAACCTCTCATGATGAACATCATAATATCCCTGGTACAGACAGGTTGATTCACTGATGATTCCCACATATATTTTTGTTACTTTCCAGCTCTTCTGGCAGTAGTTCTGGCACTGCCTCATTTGTTGTGGTACCCATCATCTATAGGCACACATACAAGACCTCCATCCCGCACTGATCAGGCTTCCATCCAGACTTGGCCGCTCAAACCTATTGTCCCATTTGCAGGAAGCGCAGCACATCAAAATTTATGAGGACTATTTGCTGCCAAGCCCAGCTGTACTCAGTGGGTAATGTAAGTAAAATGCTGCCACCGATGAATGCGTTTGATTCACATTTTGGAAAGTGGAATGAAACCAAGATATGACCAATTAAATCAAAATCAGTCCTAAACTGATCAAGTGATTTCCACCAAATTAGTGCATCAAAGTGGTGGTTCCAGACGTCAAACTATCTTGAGAATAAGATAAAACTACATGTCGTGCATCAAAATGGTTAAGATGTTTTACTTAAGAAAGTTATTATTATTATTATTATTATTATTATTATTATTATTATTATTATTATTATTATTATTATTATTATTATTATTATTATTATTATTATTATTGCCAACTACAGACCCAGACATGCATACCAAAATTGTTCTGAGGCTCCAGTCATTAAGCCATTTGGGAGACACTAATACAATGATTGATACAAATGTTAGCAGAGCCAATTGTGCTGCAGACTTACGCAGAAGTAACAGCACACTGCAACATCCAATCATGTTGCCTGCTGGCAGGAACTGCTGTGTGTTCTTAGAGTGCATCAATGACTCCTTTTGTTACTCCAAGTAAGTAAGTCTCTGTCTTCCACATGCTGCGTGGACGGCATGCAGATCCATCATAACGTATTAGTGCTGGTGTCTTCCTGCTCTGGCTCTTTAAACTGCTGCACCAGGGGCCAGGGAGTCAGACTAATCCAACTGAGGGGGCAACAGGCCAGAGTCATCTCAGTGGTGCCTTCACAGAGCAACGGAAAACGAGGCGCCGCAGCACAGCAGAGAGGATGACCCAGGACATGTTGTCCACCATCAATCAATCAATCAATCAATCAATCAATCAATCAATCAATCAATCAATCAATCTATCTATCTATCTATCTATCTATCTATCTATCTATCTATCTATCTATCTATCTATCTATCTATCTATCTATCTATCTATCTATCTATCTATCTATCTCATATTGCTAATGATAACAAAGAGAAACTGTGGTGGAAATGAAAATTATTCAGTTATACCAGAATTAAGTTTATGATGAGTTCACTGTGCAACCTTACACGACCGACGTTGCAACTAAAAGCAAAGGATTGTGATACTCTGGGTTGCTTTTTTTTAACCTACAGGACACAACTCCAACATGTGAAGAAGAACAAAATAGCAGTAAAAACCAGCCCAAATGGCACTTTCTGAGCTGATGTGACAACCGTCCTCTTCATCGGGCACATGTGTCCGGCTTATGTTGATTCTTTTCAGAGCCATCTGAGGCATGAAGAAGATCTCCAGTCCCAGCGTAATGAATCATTACAGGGGGTCACAGCATGGCCACAGGCTCCCCCCAAACCTTTTGTTATCGGACGGGATGGCTTTGGGCATGATTTCTGATATGTGCGCCCCGCGTTTGGAACAGTGCATTTCTGTTGGACAGGAGTGATGCATGTGATTGAATCTGGGCTCCCTGCTAGAGTTAATTGTGGCCTGGGGTTAGACACAAAGCACGCCTCTCTGGAAACAGGATGCTGGTGTGGCTATGACCTCCTTGTTGTCAAATAATTGATGTAATAATACCGTCAACATATCAGCACATATCCACGGGGTCATAGATCTCCAGCCGAGTGAGAGAAAATCCAGCGGCACAGAGGCACTTTCAGCACACCACTGGCCTCTTCTGCAGCTATGACTGTATTCTAGATCTGAAAAAAAAAAACAAACAAAAAAAAAACAACCTATCACACATTTTTAAAAATAGCCTGACAGCATCTCTGGCCATGCTGCCTTCTGCACTTGCGTTCCATTATTTATGTCACTAATTGTGTACTATTGATATTTGTTGTAGGTTGTAGAGGAAATGCTCCCACCTGACAATACACTTGATGAAACTGTGTCTCCCAGTTCAAGATGAACACTGTCAGCTTCCCCAGCCCCCTGATTTATGAGCCACGACTCCCATAAGAAACTTTCTACACAACACAAGCACATCATCCATCTGCCATGAGTACGTACGTCTCTGAAGGCAAGAGGCTTTTCCCCTACTTAGAGATTTTTCTGACCATTGCTCAGACTCCCTCTGACATAATATACAGGGAACTGTAGGCCTGGGTTACACGTTCATTTTTTAAAAAGGATTTGGATTTTAATCTTGTGCTGCGCTGCTAAAAGCCTGTTGTTGTTTTCCTTCCAGAAAAAAGTTGCACCGTCAGTTGTTAGCGTTGCTTTACAACACAGTTGATAACAATAATAGAGGAACACTGGTGGTTCTGTTTAATGCCAGGTGGCTTACTTATTCCGTTCCATGTTTTGACTAAGCTACAGCACTGTTTTCTATCTGATCTACTTTCATATAGGAAAATAAATCCTTGGAATTTCTACTGAAGTTGTAGTTTATTATGACTACATTAGCCATTGGCGCACTTGATGAGTCCAGCGATGCAGGTCACTCAGTACTCTTTAATGATGGTCCATTTGCGTCAGGATAATGCAGAGTGCTAAGTTAACGTTCCAACAGGCCATACATGATCAAAAGCTCAAATTCTGATTAAAAGTCCATAAGCATCTCTCACTGAGTCATAAGCAGCTGTCGATCCTGCAGGAACGACAGATCATCTGCAATCTGTGAGCTATATATCATAAATAATTACATTTCTGACATAATTTAAATGGCAACTGCTCACTGGAGCATTTTGAAGCCAGTTATTGCTCAACCTGGACTTTGTCCTTTATGAACTGCAACATTTAACAGCCATACGCTGAAAAGTATTTCTTGAGGAACATTTGTATCTGCTACAAAAACCGAAAGTGTGTGTGTGTGTGTGTGTGTGTGTGTGTGTGTGTGTGTGTGTGTGTGTGTGTGTGTGTGTGTGTGTGTGTGTGTGTGTGTGTGTGTGTGTGTGTGTGTGTTTGTGGTTTTTTCCACTGCCTTTCCCTGTAGGTCTCCTCAGGTACCAGCAGTGAGGGGTCTGTGCTGATCATCCAGGTGCTCACCTGGATGATCAGCACAGACTCCTTATTGGTCCCTTGGGGGTCAGACTGGCTTATCTCTCTCTCTTATCCAAGGTCGTCAGTGGCGACCTTGGATAAGAGAGAGTGTTTCTTGGGCGTCAGTCTCATCTTTTGTTGATTTCTCTGCTCTAAAACTTTACTGTTTGGGCTTGTGCGATGCTGGTCTAATGAAGGGAGTTCAAGATTTTTTTTGTCACTAGAGTGACTAATGGATAAAATTAAAATGGCAATGGCGTCTGTGTGTGTGCTACAGAGAGATTACAGACGTGGCAGGACGTACTTAACTTTAATAGCCCTTTTTAGAAGATAGTGGCCGATTAAAATCTTGTATCAGCAGGTTGGGCCTAAAAGAGCTGTAATGGCTCCAGTATACCTTTTCAATTAAATTTAAGCAGGAAAACAAGAAAAGGCAGAGGTTCTGCCACAGATACCATGGTCCTTATCAGGCGGTATTTTTCTTTGAGACCGTCCTAATCTTGTTCCACATTCTGGATGATATTTCTAAGCCTCTGCAGCTGAAAAGCACATGAATCATTTTTGTAAAATATAATAGAGAAGTGCAATTGTCACATATGTTCCAACCTTTGTGTGGTTTGAAGCTAATTGTGCCTTTGGTGACGCCGTGACCAGAGCCTTTCCCCAGCGTTTCATTCAGCTGGATAACCTGCTGTTTTACAGCAGGCCTGGCCACTGCCGAAGTATAAAGTGTATCACATATTTGATGCAAAGTCTGGAGTCAGCACTGCTGCTTGAGGAGATTCAGAGGACAAGTGTTCATTTCCTGAGTGATTCATAATGCTTAGGCTGCATTACCTGGCATTTAGAGGGTGACAGAAGCAGAGCCCCACCCCACAGCACTTATACTTCAATCCAGTGGTTCTATTTAGAAGGCATGTGTTTATTTAACTTTAAATGTACATTTTCAGACAAATATTCTGATACACATGGGTCAGTTAGGACTGACTCAGCACATGCAGCACTTTCTAATTTTATTTTGCTTTTAGATTTGCCCTGATGGTGGGGTTTTTCTTTACCATGGTGGAGGAGGCTGCTGGTTCCTTCAGTATGCTCCATGGAATGGTAAGGCATTTATACAAATTTCAGAAGGTCAACAATTCCAAAGATTTGGAAGAATTTGGGACAAACTCATTTAAATGTGCTGTTATTACTCTACGTCAGTGGCAATTGATGTAAAAATTCTAAAATTACCCCTGTTTGACATTACTGATTCTTGGCTTTCTTTCACCGTTTTCCAAAAGCTTCACTGCTCTTCCAACACCTCTTTACTGTCATTGTCTGCAAAGACTCGCTAACGTATTTGCTAACACAATTAAAAGCAGATGCCACTGAACCATTATTGGTTACTCTGGTGATTTCCACAATGGTTTTTTTTTTAAGTTTGTGAAATCTGAATGTATGTGTGACGGTTTTCCTTTAGGAGCTCCCAGTATGCAGTCAATGATTTGCTAGTGATGATAAAAGCAACAACGACACCCACAGGAGGCCATTCCTCATAAAAAAAAAACAACTTAAAGACATGAGTTATAGTTTTTTAATGGTTATTAACAACAAGCAAGGTAATGGAAAGAAAGTGGGATGAGTGTTTAAACTGATGCTCAGAGAAAATATGAGGGAGGCAGCAAATGACAAGCACATGATGTAGCAGACAAATCTGAAAAATAACTGCAAGCCTTTATGTACACAAAGGGACAAAGAAAGAAAAATTCTTTCTGATTAAATTTTGTATTGATTTCATAGGTCGTTTAATTAATCTTCTCTGCAACTGGGCCACTGCTGTCATAGTAGAGTAGATATTTATTAATCACACCTTTGGGAATTGGAAGTTAATGATGGAAGCAACTATTTAAGTTTGTTGAATTGTTCTTAATGAACTCCTTCTGGATAGCAGGGGAAAAAAAGAAAAGAGGCCAATAACAGAATGGAAAACTGAACCTTACTGGATATTAGATTGTTCACAAATATATATAAATTGTGAAAGTCGACAATAAAGAGATGTACGTGGCCAGCTTGGTGAGATCTGTCTATATACAGTATATATATGTTTGTCTCAGGTTTGTCTGTATCATTCCAATTTCAGCGGTCTTGGCTTTCAGATCCATGCAGAGGGGTTGACTACAAACCCTGCAGCGGCTGCGCAGGATCACAGGAGAACAGGCTTCCTCCTAATGTTACTCTTCTGCTTTTGCGCAGCCACTCAGCACCACGTAGCTGGACAGCATGCAGTCTGTTGATGATTATTTTGACCAGACTCATTACATGTCAGTGTACTTTTCCAGTGCAGTGGGAGGTATAAAAACAGATGGCATGCCTAATAATTTTCCCTGATTACATGTGCTAAAGCAGCAGAACAGATAGTATTACTCTCTTTGTTTTTTTTGTTTTTTAAATTACTCTCTATATTTTTTCCCCCTCTGTTGTTAATGCAGCATTTGATCTGATAAATGCAGCCCAGGAAGAACAAACAGCTTCACAATCAACAATTTTCCAACAATACCATCTTTTGACTTCTAAAAGTAAGTCTTTAGGTGTCATGTTGTTTTGGTGGCTTTAAGATACATTACAAAAAATCCCGGTGACATGTTTAGATCTAGAATAAGGATGAAACCTTGAGCTGCCTTGTTAGGTTTGGAAGCAAAACAGGCTAAAAAACCTCTCTTTTCATCAACCACCTGGGGATGAGCAGGGCGCCCTTCACGCATTAGCCTTCCCAGGCGCTAATGGACTTTCCTGTGTGGATGTGTGCGTAACTGGGTTAACAAAAATATTGTTATTGCGTGCACAGTCTCAAAATCCAGCACCAGGGGACGGTTAACGGGAGGAAGATTGTGCAAAAACAACCGCCGCGGTAATGGACAATTACCAACAGATAGTGTTACAGTCGTCAGCAGCTGCTGCTGGAGCTGCTGGAGCTGCTGGAGCTGCTGGAGCTGGAGCTGACCAGAACAACACTGCAACTTTTACCATAAGCAGCAGATTTGCCCTCTTGTCTCCAAGGACGTTCTTTGCAGTTCAGGCAAAGGGTTTCCACATAATAAGACGATGGAGCCATTTCGGCTCAACACATTAAACCACTTCAGGGTCCAATGGAACAAAAGGCGTGAACTGAGATCAACTGTGTTATTTTCACATAAATACTGCAGTCACCGCAGCATTTCAGATCTCAAAGCTGCAGTTTTACGTTCCTTAAAACTTTCTACTCCATGTGAAGTTGCACACTTGTCAGTTTCTTGTTAAAGCTAAAATATAATTTATTAGATTAGATTTTCAAGTGAAGGAGACAGAAGAAATTTTCAGTCAAATTAAACATCAGACTTCTGCTTTCAAAGTATATTTCTGCTGAAAAAAAGGTTTGGTTCCACTTTTTCCTAATGGCTTTATGCAGCTGCCTTCACTTCCTCCATACAATCATCTTTTTGTTTAATGTATTTCTGAAAGCACACAGAAACGGGAGGCAGACAGCAGACACATTTGCTTCTAAAATGATATTGAACATTGAAAGGGTTCAATTAAAAACAAGAACAGAGTGAACTGATGTGAAAGAACGAATGGTTGTTGTTTTTTTTCCCTCTTGTTCTTCCCTGTAGTTTGCCTTTGTGCTCTGACTCTCAGCTTGATTTTAACAGACATTTTTTGCACTTGGGGGTTTGGGGGCAAATGTGTTCGTGTAAGCAGATTTTACAGACATGTCGTGAGTAAGAGCCTCCTCTTTTCCTGTCTAAGCAGAGATTTCCTTCTCTTATTTGATTTACATAGATCAGTGATTGGGATTATGCCATTTTACAGCACCTTTGTGTGGCAGAAAGCTTTTCCAATTAACTAAATGTGTAGATTAACATCAATCTCTCAACAATATGCCAACCCCATCCTCTCCACTGTGTCGAGGGCGAGAGATAACAGGGAATCTTTGATTAGCTTCCCACATTCTTTACATTTCCATATCCTGAAACCTGACAACATCTCCCAGTGTGCCAATCTGTCCGTCACCCCCCTTCAGGAAGCAGTATTTGCTGGATGATTAAGAGGACAATCCCACATCCAATATAATCAATGTCCTGGTTAATTAATCGCCCAGTTCAGCAGAAATAACCTGCCATCCTGAGGTCTGCACACACATGTGTCTTCATTACTGTGTCCACGCTGCTGTTAACTGTGTTCCACTATCCTGGTCCTGGCTTAACATCCCTCAGTTGAGTCAGTTGTCTGTTTTAAACTAATAACTATATTCAACAAGAATAAAATCACTGGTGGAGACCATGAGTACCGTCTTATTCGTGCGGCTTTGGACTTGAAGAAACTTGACAAGATTTCTGTATTGTGTTACAGCATCACTGGTGGACCTCCGCCTGTGATGTGGTTATTTATTGGCCCCGGTGTCTGATGATCATCCTGCTGGAGACCATGGCTCTGGATTGTTGTTGTTTTTTCTACCTGTGCCCAACTGTCCCGCATCAGTCCCCCCCCCCCCCCCCCCCCCCCCCCCCCCCCCCCCCCCGGGCCATGAGCTTGAATGTAGAGTGTAACTCCTGCTCATCTGTCCATGCTGAGATCATCTCCATCTGGGGTCGTTGCAGCAGAGGTGTGGCGTGTGCACCCTGTGTTGCTGTTGTGAAGGGTAATGATTTATAGGCCTGTGCTGAATGCTTCAGAGAGCATAATTAGCCAATCTTGGACTGTCATGTGCAATATTAGACTGGTGCAGGCAGAGGATCCATCTTCCTTGCTCCGAGTCTTCAGCTCATTGTTATGCTATTTGTGTATTTGTTTCCAATTTTATGACCCAGTTTTACAATGGTGACCTTAAATTGTATTATAATCTTGCTTCTGAACATCTGTTTTATCTCATATATTAATTATTCATTTTATTTATCTTTACTCAAACTGCACTGAAGGTGTTGAGGATGCATTGACAAATTGTTGTTTGGTGTACAGATATCCCACATTCAGTGTCAGCTCTTCATCACACACTATTTCACATTCATGTCCATTTCAATTTTTTTTAAAGTCAAGAAAGAAGTTGTTGGTTGTTTTTATTGCATTATTTCAGGAAACGTATAAGACCACACAGCCCTTATTGTAATGGGATTCCTGGGAATGCAGGTAAAATAAACAGTTTCTTGCTACTTTATTTAGTGAACTGTAATTAAAGATGTGTTGTTGTTGTTGTTGTTCTTTTTTAACAACTGAACTATTTTTCTGTGACAGTGCTACATACTGTACATATATTCACAAAAACCTGATCTAGTTACCCACTAATGCTGCAAATGATTCATATCTTTCTTAGGTTCTCCAAAATCCTAAACATTATGAAACAATGTAAAGAACCAGAATCTGTCATTTATTAACAATAAACTTTGCTTTGCAGCAAACGAGAAGGCCCAATCAGCTGAAGCCCTTGCAATCCCATCTGATAATCTCGACAGATTTAAACTACTGCGGTGCTAACAAAGTGCAAGATCATTTAAATAAAACAGATAGCGTAAGTAAAAGCAGATAAAACAACATCTTTCTCTAGAAATGAATGATGTTGTCAGTTTGGTCAATCAACATATGGTATTATGAAAGATCGATTAGGGGATCAGCATAACACCAAGATATCACCAAGATCTAGATATTTTTTTGTACTTTTTAATTTAGTTTCCTGATGGCACTGTTTCTTTAACATAAAACACTGGCCAATTATTTTACACCACGTCTTATATAACAATTTAAATTAGCCTATAAAATTTCAATAAATTCATATATTCGCATTTTAACTTAAAAATCTGCTGGTTTTTAATAAAGCAGGTTCTTTATTGTTAGTAAAATCTCATATTCAGAAGCATGAACCCAATTTCCACTAAAATTCAAAGTGAATTTTAGTTGAAGGGGAAAAAAAACCTTTCCCACCTCCTTGTAAGAGCACAGCTGCCGTCTGTTTTTGACAACGTGTTGCGGGAAAGTGAGGCGAGCTTTTCGTCTTCAAAGTTAATCGTCACATTAACTGTTTGTACTGTGGGAAGCTGCTGTGCAAAAGCGGCCACATTGCTTAATTCCCGGCGGGCGGTTAGCCCCGAGCCCGTCAGTCAGCGCGTCTTAGACGACATGCCAGGTGTCTGCTTGCCCTCCTGCGTGTCCTGCCGGGGTAATGTCCTCAGCTGAGACATATTCATCATCACCAAATTAATCAGAGGCTGCAGACGACTTATACGCCACATCTGGATGGGCAGCAATGTGACTGCCACATCAGGGACACAGACAGCAGGCAGATTTAGTTACCCAAGGACAAACACACGGACACACCGGAGGGTGTTGGTGTTTACATAGAAAGTCTTGGTAATCCCCTGACTAAATCTGATGTGGTGGCTGTATGTATCTATGCCTTCTTTCCCTCAGGCTGGAAAACTCTTCCTCTTCTATATAGCATCCGCATCCTTCCTGTTGTGGACCATCATCCTGGTACGTTGCATCACTCACATGTTTTGACCACAGGTGCTAAAATAAATGAAGATTAAAAACAAGGACGACCAGTCACTGTGCTTCCTCTTTGAGCTGAGCGCTTCTCTGATTTTGCCTTTTTTATTATTCGCCTTGGGGGGGGGGCAAACTCTCCAACGTGCTTTCCTGCCACTCGGGTATTAGTCCCAGCCACTGAGGCCGTTCATTAGCAGGATTAGGTGGAGGATGTGTGTCATCTCGCTGCAACCGAACAACATCCATGTGTGGCTGCCTTTCCGGGCAGACACGAGTATCCAGCTCGTCTGGGGACGTGCATTACCTCCTATTGATCAAAAGAGATGTGGATATTATTTACTGGCTACTGTAATCAGGAGCAACTGATGAAGAGTGCTAACTGGCACACAGAGAGTTTCCCTTCAAACGACACAGTGACAGCGTTTGATGATCGTTGGACTGCAACAGTGATCTGATAGTCTGGGCAGAAATAAGCAAAGTATTATTTTAAAAAAGTGTCTTGTCTGCTGCAAGTTCACTATTGTAACTATTGGGCTAACACTTATTTGCTAACTGTTGTTATTCTGGGTGGTCTTGAAACAAAAAAAATGGAGGCAGGCTGGCGTTGTTTTAATTTTGAGTGGGGGGATGAGTCCCACAGGGAGGAGCGCAGTGTTATATGAGATGGCTCTTTTTACGTTTCTAAACCTGTGACATGAGGCTTTTAGTCGGCTCAATATTGTAACAATATTGACAGACGCATACCAAAAAAAAAAAATTAAAAATACAGTCTTTGCTTAACTGTGCATACCAACTGTCTTTTTACGTGCACAGCGTGGAGCTGCAGAGATGAAGCTTGTTTTCAAAAACGAGGTTAGTAGGAGCCTGCACGCTGCGCAGGCAGACATCCTGAACAGGCCGTCCTTTGACCTGGAGCGATGATGGAGTTAGAGGAGCTGGCTGCTTCAGTCAGCCTTTGAAATGTTACTGTGCATGAGGAAAAGAGGGAACCAGGAGAAGCACGCTCCCAGACAGTGTTAGATGGACGCGCCACTGTTATTGATTACTAAAATGGTAGGAACTTAGGGTAAGATTATTATTATTATAATCATCTCAATAATAAAACAGTTTGATTAAACTGGCACCATATACATTCTACGATTTATACTCAACAGTAAATATGTGGAGTTTTTTGGTCAATACATTAATACAATGGCACAGTGTGTTAACTACGATTCTGGTAAATGTTGGTATAGATATCCCTAAATCCCACATTTACAGCCTGGGGATAGATGCAGCGGTGGAGCTGAAAATTCAAGAAGCAGCACTTAGGCAGGGCGGCAGAGGTTTGATAGATGGAGAAAATTATGGGAAAATGTTGCTGCCTAAGTAGACTGCCAAAGTCTGAGTGTGTACATCTACTGCAGGTGTGAGGGTAATGAAATTAATTTAGCAAGATTTATGTCACGCAATCTATCCAAAGGTACGAGCGGATTGTACTGTTTTAATCACTTTAATGCAAAGTAAAATGATTAGATTTCAAAAAGATGCCGTTCAATACAGTATTTACCACACATCGTCACGAGAACGGAAAGTGAGGAAGTATTTAACATGCTTCTTGTTGGGGTGTTAGTGTCTAGACAAAGGAGGAAAATCAATATGGGCAGTCAAGAGTTTTGTAGAGAAACAAAGAGAAAAAGTTGAAATGCTGCAACTAATGGCATTAGCCTCATTTCTTACATGACAAATCTCTCCATTTGTCTCCTGGTGTTGAATGTTATTTACTCCCATTGTGATGCCAACGAAGGCGGGGTGTGGGGGTTGAAATAAATGCCATTAATTTTGCTCTTGAGGCAGCAGATAAGAAAATAACATACAACATACATAAACATAAGGAATGTGTGTTTTTATTCCAGCCCCCCCAACCACCCAAAAGATGTGATGTTGAATTGTAAATATGATGGAGCTGTTTGGTTGCCAATCGATCTATCCAAGACGGAAAGTTTAATTGAACTGAAATAGATAAAATAGAATTGATTTTCTCACATTACACTTGTTGACGAGGAACAAGCCTCCTTATTGATTCCTGTTTTTGAGTGGACTATGACTACAACCTGTGAATGTCCCTCATACATTTTTCTCAGCAGCTAAATGTATTTTTATTTGCACAAAGTGTTCTCACCCACAACAAAAACACAAAATTAGTTTTGGTGATTGGCCTGCTCTTTATATTGACTCGTGTAATACGATTTTGCCCGAGCGGGGAGAAAGAAAGCAGAGCTGCTTCTCAATTTGGACACGTGCTCTTGACATTAGCAGGTCTCCTCTGTGCAGGAGGTGGTCATTTCTACACACACCCAAACACACACCCAAACACAGCGTATTATGTACCACAGATTCATCACCAGAAAATACATATTATTGTTAGAACCACAGTTTTGGGGAGTCCTGTGGAGTGATATTCAGGGCCATCCGTGTATCTTCCTTGGAATAAACAGCCCCCCATTAATTAAAATCCAACGATCAGGCTCTAGAAGTGAGAGATTGAAATTGAGCGATTGCCCCACATACACCAGCCCCATCCCACATCCTGCTGCCTGAATAGCCTGGAGACTCAATCCAGTCCTGGCTCTGCTATTTCCACACCATCGATTCTGTCATCTATACACATGATGGATATCCACCATGCAGACATGTTTAGACTGTGATCCGGCAGCAAGGATTCTGGGGAGCACAAAAGCCTCGTCTCGGGAGCAAAACCATGCTTGCGTGTGGGAGAAGATGAGAGAATTAAAGTTATCTGTTTATTGTGTTTATTTTCAGATGACGTACAGTTGGGTAGAGCTGAATAATGGGCACATCACCTTGTGATGTGATGTGGCTGTGGAAAATGACATTTCTGTTTTAAGTTTGGGATTTGTAATGGTAAAAATAAATTTTCTTATTTGATACATTAAGCTGAGTTTTTGTTGTTATTTATTTTGCATTTTTAACAATAATTGTGCACAAAGACATACTTCAAATAGAACTGAATCAGAACTGAAGAAGCCTTCTGGAGAGAAGGCGAAACGTCTTCAAGATCAACCTTTCTAAGTCCAGTTGCCTACAAAATCTAACCTTGGATAACCTAAACCAGTGTGTTTTAGATATACATATTATTATATTATGTCATTTTGTGAGGACATTTCAATCTTGTGTTTGGAACTTTTACTTTTTTGCTGTCACACTGACCAAACT
This sequence comes from Arothron firmamentum, assembly GCA_016586285.1. Taxonomy (NCBI): domain Eukaryota; kingdom Metazoa; phylum Chordata; class Actinopteri; order Tetraodontiformes; family Tetraodontidae; genus Arothron; species Arothron firmamentum. The sequence goes on from BJFM01000989.1 coordinate 121,051, forward strand.
GAGGTGCACTCTTGGCTCTGTTGCCTTGCATTTTCACCGTGCCATACTTGCTTATCACCCATTGATTTGAAATCTGTTTCATTTCCACCCTCAGGGAATCTCCCAAGCCATCCTTGGTAAGTGCACGCTAGACGCAAGATTTATACCTGTCAATAAAAATCTTTGGTAAGTGCTTCCTGACCCGCTAAATCCAGCCACTTTTCTTTACAAAAGAAAGGATGTGTGCGCCGCAGGAACAAATCATGGCCACTATAACATGCGTCGACTTACCTCCAACGACAGCTGCAACTGTAAATAATCACCTGCAGGACTACCAGGCTTCTCCAACCATAATCACTCTTCTTTACAGCTAACGGTAAAGAATGCTTCAGCCTTTCTAACACAGAAGTGTTTCAACTTTACCAGCTTTGTGTCTCTATTTTAACAAATCTGTTAAACAGATTTGTCGCCCTTTGTTGGATGAACGCTGTCCTGCATCGTATTTGTGCTGTGCGTAAATACGGCGCTACACGGCTCTTGTTACCGTGCATTAGCTTCACTCCAACATTCGCTTTATAAGATGCGAATCATTTTTACTGTTGCAACAGGAAAAGCACCATTTCATCTGTGATGTGTAAGCAAATTCTTCGAGATGCTCCAGAGGGACTCCTGCTCATTGCTTGCCATTACCTGCTGGGCTTTTATAGGCAGTTCATCATAGATAGGTTATTGAGCTTTTGAGTCCAAGTCTCCGCTTGGATGTCTCAAAGTAATTAACTCAAAGGCAAGAGCTCTTTTTGGCCCCACTTCAGCTGTGATTATAAAACCCCTGCACGAACAAGGAGGCGGCCATTTTAGCCCGGCTGATATCACATCAAACACTGTTGCACTGAGGAGCAGACAGGACACGGCCGGCTGGCACGTCTCCAGGGGGAACATGCCAGGGATCCACTGGCGACGCTTTACAGCGCTGCAACAAACCGTCCTGCAGTTTCTTGGATTGGCTCAGGGAGGTCTGGGTGTTATTTACAGCGGCCTCGGCACCGGATTGATAGACTTTTCTTTTGACACCCTTGTAAACGCTGTACTGCCATCGCTCTGTTTCTGTCCCAAATGCTGTGGTTGTGTGTTGCTGCTGGTCTGATCTTGCTAATGGTGTGTTCCAGGTCGCTGTCTTCTGTGACATGCATGGGCTGCTTCTCCTTCCTGCTGCTGGCAAGCATTTATTTTATGACTAAAATGAAGGAATGGTGGACACACTACCTCGAAAATTGGAAATCAACACTAATTAATTTCGTTTTAGACATTCATTGGAGAATGAAATATTTAGAATTCAGGTTTATTTGGAATGCTTTGTGTATTTTCACAGTGGAAACACACTTGGGGGTAATATTTCTCTCTGCTCACCCTTAGGGATGAACCCCATCTTTGTGTGTGTGTGTGTGGCCACTTTCTACTGGTTTCTACTTCCCATTCAGCTGGGAGATTAGCTTCCAAGAGTCACTGGGAGTGGCTCTTCCAGAGCCTGTGTGGAACAGCTGAATGGCTGCTGCTTATCTCTTACCTGCCGTCCAGAAAGAAGTTCTTCCTCAAGTTTTAAACCAGCAGAGTGGTCTCTCTTTTGATTGGTTTTGCTCTTTTATCCTGCATTAAAATAATGCAGGATAAAAGAGCAGAAGGTGAAATAGAGTGAGTCACCTGTGCTCTTGCTTCTTGGAGATCATCGGACAATCATTTTTATCACAAATAAATAAACGACCATCCACTTTTAGAGATGCTATCTGGCCATCTCTCTGTGTGTGTGTGTGTGTGTGTGTGTGTGTGTGTGTGTGTGTGTGTGTGTGTGTGTGTGTGTGTGTGTGTGTGTGTGTGTGTGTGTGTGTGTGTGTGTGCACTGCTTTTTATTTTTGATTTTTTTTTTCCACCCTATTTGTTTTGTGCACAGAAAACACTGATTAAGTCACATACACTGATACGGTACTTAACAAATTGGACTGAGTGATTCCACTACACACCAGGCCAACAATTATTAGACTGTTGCCATGGCCACTCATTCCCCCTCTGTGCGCACATTGGTACCATCTGCTGTCCGGGTGACAGTACTTTAATAGGGGTCAAGATGCACAGCTCACAAAGGAGTGCCGTTAATGGGACAGACACCTCTTGCACTAATTGTATTAGAAAATCGGGGAAATTACACAAATCCAATTCACCAGAGAACAGCCTGAGCATGTTCTACACTGTCGATAATTAATACACACATACATTTTATCCAGAGATTATCATACACTCAGAACATTAAGCAGATGGAGAGATTTCTGGATCATCTGCTTCCAGCATCTCGCCTGGTGCATAGATTGAGATGACCATCTTGAAATGAAGCATCATCTAAAGGCAGAACAGCAACAACTCATTCTGAGGATTTCACTGTCAATGCAAACCCAGTTACAGTCCAAAACCCAACCAAAGAAGCATGAGCTCACTGAGAGTTTGCTCATAACTCAGCCTGATCTGCTGCTGCGCCGGTGCCTTAAGCCTGTCAGGGACCAGATGCTAACACTGTGTTTGCACATACTGCACCATGGCTACACCACCGCATCTCCTTGTGTTTATTGATTATATTTGAGCAAATGTCTCAGGATACCTATGGTGTCTCATATGGAAACTTTATCCCAGAAAGTGTTGTCATGCAGAGCGCTCTGCTTCTTGTATTGCATAATGATCCATACTCTCTCCCCTGATGCAGTATTTATCTTCCTATGTGCATGCTGTAAACCCAGTGTTTGAGTCCATTAGTGATTTCATATGATATCTTGAAGACATACATTCATTTCTAAGTGTATTTTAATAAGTGTATTTTGATCCTCCTATCAAAGCCAGCATGGTGCATTTTTCTAATTTTGTCTTTAATTGTTCTTTGATTTGTTTAAGCAGCTGATGCAGATGAGAGGAAAGCGTTGCCAGCATGCACGTGCAGGTATACTAGCAGCATGCTACTAACAGGTGTGGTGGTTTTACTTTACTTGCACATGGTGAAAGTTTCAAGGAAACTTTGCCTTCCTTTCTGCAGCCCAGTGAGCTCCAGTGTGCTTCTCTGGTTGTGCAGAAACATTGATTGGAGAGCTGTTGCTGTGACTGGTGCCCTGCCCTTAGGCTGCAGCAATGCATCACTCCACACTGTCCAGTCACAAGAGAGGTCCAGCAGAGAGAGGACCTGAGAGTCGGAGGGTCCCACAGAGCTTGACCAGGTTCCTGGGCTTTCCACTAGTGCATTTCTACTCTGGCTTTGCATAGATCGACATTGCAGATGTCTGCTGAAGTGTTTTGATGTGGTGATCAGGTCTGCAGCTCAACCCCTGATGCTGGGCCCCTCGAACTGAAACCTTTTCAAACTACACTCTAAACTGTTCCTTTTAGCTAAATGCATCAGTTCCATCATCATTTTTTTATGCAAAAGTGTGAGAAATAATAAAACACCACAAATGATGGCATGTTAAAGTAAAAGACACCTGATAGAAAATGGTGCAAGGACCGCTAAAGTACATTACCCATCTAATCATAATTGCTAATATGGCCCCTTCCCTGCAGTGTGTTAATGAATAGACTGACCCGCTGTTACATTCTGCTCTTAAATTTCCTGTAGATGCTGCGTGTGTGTGTGTGTGTGTGTGTGTGTGTGTGTGTGTGTGTGTGTGTGTGTGTGTGTGTGTGTGTGTGTGTGTGT
>BJFM01000989.1:124877-141115 GCA_016586285.1 Arothron firmamentum
GGATTTTTTTTAAAAAAGAAAAAAGGCAAAAAAAAAAAAAAAAAATTGTCGCACATTTCCCCCCCCTAAAACTTTCACTTATGATTCGCGAACATGGGGTCAAGTTCTGGTTTCTCTCGGGGAAACGTCGTTATTCTGCTGCTGGTGCTGCTGCTGAACGGTAAGACGATCAGTTTTATTGTTTTAATCATGCGGCGGGGAAAATAAGCACATGAGTGTGGGCTCATTTGTCCCATAAAAGTAATAGTTTTTTTAATTTATATTTTTTGTATGATATATTTAATTGTTAATAATAAAAACCAAATAATTTACATGTACACAAAGCAGAAACTCTAAATGCTTAGTCTGTGGTGAAATTTTAATTAATATAACGTTCAAAGCTGGGTAACTTAAAAACAAAGATTTTCTGAAGTTTTGACTACAGAATTTTTTTTTTTAAAAAAGGGGGGAAAAATCGTGAAGTGGCACGAGTATGCATAGGTTTAGAATGTTTTTGTTTTTTTTAAGACTCTTTAAGGATTTGCAAACTGTATCTTTAGGACACAATCCCAGCATTGCTTCGTGCTGCAGAAAGTGATACTTTGCATTGAGCGCTGCATGGTTGCTATGTCTGGTATGACACAGTGGAACCTGCAGACAAATGAATGCCATATATCATAATATTATAATCCCATTCCAACACCCCAGCCCAACTGTACCAACATTGTCCTCGCACGCAGTCTAAATTTAAAATGTCTCTCATAGTTCAGGAGTGTGCCCATCTCCATCTCAGCGGGCGACCAAGCATGTCAGATGTGATGCTTTTCAAAGGGAGGCATTGCGTGGAGTTCCAGAGTTTGTTTTGGGGCCACAGACCAGCCTTCACATTCAGGGACGCACTGTGAAACAGGACCACCATTATCCTTGTCTGGTGGCATTAAGGGTTAAAACGAAAGTGATCGATTTAATAGAATAAACCAAGTCTATTATATGACCTCAAAAGTGGACTTACAATAAACTCGGGCCATACGTAATCTCCCAGGAGAGCACTTCCTCGCAGTGTTGTTCAAATGATTAATGGATTTTTCTTTTAGGTGGCACAGACAGATGTAATGTTCTCTGGTTATTTTTTTAATCAAACAGCGTAGTCAAACACTGTGGCTTTTAGTGCACGCCGGCTGAGAGATTAATATCACACTTACGGGAAATGCTCCGGTCACACCTGCATACATTAACGTCCCAGGCCCGCGCCGTCCCTGGAGCGGCCGTTGGTCCTGATATTTACCGACAAACGGCTCGAATAGTTCAATTTCATTTGTCAAGGATGTGACGGTAATTAAATGGGTGGTGAAATCCATACCTCCCCTCACGCCCCTCACCTTTGCTTCAACAAAAGACCTACACTTGTCAGTAGAGAAGCTGCAGGCAGGTGCGCAGCAGCTGCTCCTATCTCTGGGCAAACACCCGCTGTTTGTTTTCTTCTTCGGAAAATACGGCATGTTATACAAGTACATGGAGATGGCACGGACTAGAGGCCTCGCATTAACCGCTCCCGACATGGCCCAGCCGACTGATTCATGCTGCCTCCACCAAGGCGGCCATTTTTGTCTTGATTTTGGGAAAAAGGCATGGCCTCCTGTATTTTTGCCAAAGATGTTAAAACACAATTCTTCAGTGCAGTTGGAGTTTCCACCTGTTTATGTGGAATCGCAGAACCTTTGTGGCGTTAAGTAAGGAAGTAAGTCAACTCACGTTGTGTTGTTAATGAAGTTGGTTGCAGTTCAGCTAATTGTGGATAATTATAAGAGATTGAAGTGCATCCAGGGAGCTTATATGAAATTACTTTGGATTTTTTTTTTGTCTTGATATGTCATTACCAAGTGAAAGCCCCCACTTAAATTAGGCCAGTCCTGTTAACAGACAATCCTCCTTAACCCATTACACCCTCACGTGGAACCACAGATGTTTTCACATAGAAGCATCGATCAGTTTATCTTCCACTGTGACCTTGCTACTGCAGCGTTGACCTCCGTGACCTTAAAAAAGGCTTCATTCTGAGTGATGATCATTCTAGAGGAAGCAATGTTTGTCTGCTCAGCTGCCTCCACCTCTCCTCTCAGTAGAGCCATCATTTTCATCAGCATCCTTTGCTTGTGAGAAAGAACAGACCAATAAATCTTACTTGTTGCACGCTACCATTTGATTTAGCTCTCTATAACATTATTTGATTTAGTAAAGCGCCTGCTTTAGCCTCGTATATGCGCTGCATAAATCTTGTCTCTTTTCTGCTCTTGCTGTCATACATCTCTTTAGCAAAATCGGAAAAAAATAAATGGGTTAAATGTTGTCAGACTGTTTTGTGGCTCTCGAGAGTCACAAGCTCGTTTTGCGTCTCCTTCTCGGTGTTACTTGAGTTGAATGTTATTGATTTTTTAAAAAAGAATGTTTAATATCACTATGTGATATACAATCTGAGCCATCTGGTCTCCTCCGCCTCCCACTAATGCCCTCATCACCCCCATCCTCCATCCTCTAAGAGTCAATGAAAGAACAATGGGTGAGCTTTCACCCTCCAAAAATCAAAGCTGTTGACGCCACAAACTTCAAAAGAATATCAGGTGAATTCATGGTTTTGTCCTTCTTTCCACAATTGACTGTTGTTGCCATGGGTGTCGCTTCTACCTGTCAAAGCTCTCTCGCCTGATCCTCCAGTCAGTTCAGGGTCACACTCCCCTGCCATGGACGGCTAGAATCTAATTTGCTGTGGTGAAAGGACAAGGAGACATTGATTGAAATTTTGCCCCCGGGGCATTTCGTCCTCTCGTTTCGCATGGGTTTGACGAGTTATTTTCCAGCCGCCCGGCGGTGCACGCTCGGTCTGACCCCGCGTTCGCAACGACAGAGACCCACAAAGAAGGATTTGCGGCGCTTGATTCCATGTGGCAGACTGCAAAGTATAAACAAAACATTTGGACGGTCACGTGTAAATTAATATTCTGGCCGGAGTTGCGGCAAAAGCTCTTTTCTTTCCACTTGACCAAAAGAGTCTTTTTCCTCTCTTGTGAAGCTGGCTCTTCACAAGCTTTACTGTTTCATCCCATTGATCCTTCACTTTACCGAAATGGATGAATGTATTGGAAATTTTTTTTTTCTTTTCCGCTGGACTTTCATTCACCTGCCAGGACCGCAGTCTCTGAAAGCTTTATTTCCATTTGCGCTGGAAAATCAGTGTCTCTCCTTGTCTGTTCTAAAGAAACATCCCTTCCTTTGTTTCCGTAATATATGCATCTGATGTCTGCCAGCACATGTGGTGCTGAGGTGCTGTGCAGCAAATACTTTGCAGCCTTTGTAGTCTTCTCAGCAGTGCTTTTGTCTAATTTCCACATTTAAATCAACGGTAGTTAAATGCTGCATATGTCACTTAAGGGCATGAGTACCTTAATTTAAACTATTTTTATGTGATGTAATTGAATGAAAGTGCTTATAACGTTAGTACATGAGGACCATTGCTGGAGTCCAATTAAGATTTGATATGCTGTGTGAATTATGTAGCCAACAATGTCAGCAAAGTACTTTTTAGCAATAATTACTTCTCTTGCTTACACTTTGGTTCTAAGACACTGTATTTCTGCATCTGTCTGATGGATAAACGCTAATATTAGGTTAAATAGGATGACAGCCAATCACAATGTATTACATACATTAACAGAAATAGTCAACATGAAATTAATCAAGCACTCAGTGGATGTAATATACATCTAAAACTGCTTTTGTGCTGCTATTATATCAGCATAATGCTGTCAGCACAGCGAGGCTAGCATGACTACCTTGTGCAGGTAACCCTCTGGAACATCTACTATTGTTTTTTGTCATCATCCATACATGGATTCGTGTGAATATAAGTTACTCTGGTAGCTTTTTACTGTCGTAGTTTTAAAGATACGGATGTTTTGTCAAAGTAGTCTAATGACTACTAGTGATGGACCATGAGTTCAATTTGTGCTGCCCCCATCATTCCCACAGGAATTCTTAAACTGAATTTGTACTTGGAGCTACTCCCTAAAGGGATATTCTATTAGATTTCTTGATGACTGATGAACATGGTTCATTGAATCTCAGCTCTTGTATTCTCAGTGGGATAATTGGATTACACTACGGGCTAATTGATTATTATGTTACGGTATGCATCACGGTAAACTGAGTAAGCTACCTGGAGCCTGGACCGCCTCTCCCCAACTGCGATCAGATATCATGTTGCTCCCATGAAACATTTGATGGCCACGCTGTCATTACAGGAAATGGCTTGCTTTCCTCATCAGTCTTTGATTGTTTGGATTGAAAGCCTCGCAATCAGGCACTCGCCATAAATCCGGTTTGTGGATCCAGTCTGGTATGACGCGGCAATATTTTGCGTGCTGGCGCAGAAAACCTGAGAGATTTCAGAACATCATGATCAATAACAGCTTTGGTGAGGGAAATTATTGCCTGGCGTGCAGCTTCTTAGTTAATTGAATCCTTGAAGAGAAGCGTTCCCATAATGTTTTGAAAGCAGAGTATTTGCAATAGGGTTGTAGAGCTGTTATGATATTTATTATGTTTACATCACTGTGATATAAAGGCAAAATGCTTTGTAATGCAGCAGAATGCAGCGTCATGATGGTTCATTTGGAAATAGGAATATCGATGGGCCAAGTCGTGGATTAGGCTGTGAAATTAGACTTATAGAGTAGATGCAATATTTCTATTAAACACGCGTGTAACACAAGCGTGTAACACAGATTATTGCACATATACAGCCCAAGGCCCTTCTCCTGTTCTCATTAGTGGAAAACAATCAGCATCACTGTTCATTACTATGGTTATTGATTGGTCTGCTGCCAGATCTCTCCAATAGGTCGTTAGGAGGGACAGATGCAGATACGTTGACCTTGGGAGAGAAAGGACGCTCAGTCTAGAAAGAGCTCCCCCGTCTGCAAGAAATGCCGGGAAATGAGGCAATGAATCATCCAGCTGTCTGGGCATCCTGACACGCACCTTTTATTTCAGACTCCTAGAGGTAGATCAGTGAGCGTTTAAGTGTGGCACATGAGCTCATAGCTGCGAAATCTAACAGTCGAAGCACGCGTTGAGCTAATTGAGTTCCGGTCTTTGTCAGGGACAGCGGGGAGGTCACCCTGCCCTCTCAGCTCGGAGGAGGCCGGGATGCTGCTCGCGTTCAGATTTTGTGATGAGCATGTGTCCTCTTTGCCGTCCTCAAAGGATGAGGCGAAGCAGATGCAGGCTGCAATTAACTCGGGGAAACTGCAGTCATCACACGCTAATAGGAAGATTGTGTGTTTACAGATGAGTGAGAGAGTTTCCGTCATTGTTGTTTTTCTCAGCAAACAAGTGACGTATGAGTTCAATGTCGCTATCCACTCAGCAGGACATGATATCTTTTGTAAACACGGATTGCTACAAGAGTCCTCCTGTTCAAACATGCCCTTTGTTTGCAAAATTACTTTAATTCCAGCTTTTGAAGAAATCACATTGTGTGTGTGTGTGGCCGATCCATGTCGCTTTATTGGCGGCTGAAGGCTGTAAAAGGTCTGCTTATGATGGCAGTGTTGACACACTCTGAGATATGACAGGTCAGTGCTGTTGAAAAACAGTATTATTGCTGTTGCGTGTGGCAGAACATTAGACGAACGTGTCTTCTGTTTCCAAAATAAAGAAGTGGAATAAAACACTTGGGGTTTTTTGATTATTTATCCACACATGACCGAAAAGGTGAAATGCCACTAATTTCCATCGGTAAGGAAGGCAAGGCGTCATGACTTTAGAAAAATCATCATCATGACTTAACAGAGCAGAATATGTCATTTGCTCTGAGAGGCCTGCTTGATCCATTCAATTAATTAGTTTTGATATAAACTGCTTGCTTTCCGTTGGCCTCGGTCCTGGAAAGAAATTGAATTTTGAATGATATAAACAAATTGCGTTGCATGGGTTCCAGCCTTTGTGGCAGTGAGCCAAGGCCTGCAATCTTAAAATGTGTACAGCTCCCACATTGTTGACACATTGGACCCTCTAGTTTGATTTGCTGAGCTGCTGTCATCTGCTCTGTTTGATTCATGGGAGCGTCGTGTGAGATATCTGTAGATTTAATGAATTAATTTGATTCAACAAAGAGCTGCAGAAAGTAAGGATATTTCCAGTCTATTAAAGACACAAATGAGCCCAAGATCTTTGACATATTAGATTAGTGTGGCTCTAAGTCTGGACTGTGTTATGACGATGACGAGGCCAAAGCTTTCAGTCATTTTCTGCCTGTGGCAGGAGGAGAATTGCGCCATCTAGTGGCTGTTTTGTTTGTACCGTAGGGGACTGCGTTGAATATCTTCATGGAAATGCAGCTTTCTTTGCCGTTGCAGCTCCAGTGTTTTCCAGTGAATTCACTGTTGTTGTTTTGCTGCACCGCATTTCAAGCAACATTTCAACAGAGGTCATGTCAGGATCATTTTGCCGAGAAGATCTGTAGTTAAACTACACCATCATTGTCTGCCTCCTGGGAGCTCTCGCATCATTCTGCTGCTTTTCAGATACTGTGTACGTGTATTCAAGCCCATTGTGTGCAAAGCTCAACCGGCATCAGCTCTTGGGTGTGGCTACAGCTCAGTGCAGCACACAGCAAGAATGAAAGAAACGTTTATATTATTATCTTTGTTATTGGACTCTTTTCATGCCTGGTTTGATAAGCTAAATTCAACTCAGCTGTAAGTAGATGTGAAAGAAGCAGTCAACAACGTTTTGGGAGACGTTTTAAACATTTTCAGAAAAATGAATAATAAATGCTTGCTTTAAGAAATTATCATTTCCAAATTTTCTATGATTTGAAACAGATGCTTGTTTTTTTTCCTGTTGTTTCTCCAAAAGCACTGCTCAGTCTTTATTCAAGGTTAAACTGGCACTGAGGAAACACACTTTCGAGTGTGTTCCACTACTGAGATGACCTGCAGGATTTACAACCTGTTTGTTTTATGTCCCTGTAACACCGTTAATGAAAAGAAAGCCTGCAACATCCATGAATGGATCTGCATCCTTTAGAGAAGGTCGGCCGCATTTTATCTATCAGCGTCCTGTCATCTAACCTCTGCTAAATTAAATCAATGTCTGAAACCAGAGCCGAAGCCTGAACTGCACCCACAGAAATAGAAAATCTAGTTTTGCTGTCTGCTAATGACATTAGTCTGTTCCCTAAATGGTCACCCAGAGTCGTCAAAGGGGAGCATAGCAGGGATACAATTACAGGCGAAACACACACGTTTCCATTTTCCTGTAAAACATCTGCTTTGTTCTGCATAGATTACCTGACGCACATAAACACCCTGCACTCCCCTCCGGCAGGTAATAAGTCATTTCTGTACCATATCATGTTATTGCTGGTAATTAAACATCTGAATGTGAATGCAAGAAGAATCGGAAACCACATGTTATTGAGCAGATGAGAAATTCATTAGAAACTGCGTAAGTGCCATTTGAGCCCCTGCTTTCAATTTCCGCTAACAGGACGAATGGATGAGGAACAAAGAGAGACAAGAACATAACATAAATCTGCCACGTTCTGTGTTTTTTTCCTGCGGTTATTGTTCTAAATTTTCAGAAACCAATCTCTGATAACTGCTGAAGGCTAAAATCACAAAATGTAAATAGTTTAATATTTAGGATTAACTATTTGCTTCTTAGATCTTTGTTCAAACTTTTTTCCTTGTTCTTTTTCCCAACGGTTTTCTGGTCACCATCCCAGGTTTAAAAGCTAGGAAATCGAAAGATTTTGTATGAAGGAGCAGGAGCAGCCCCTGTTGTTTGTGAAGCAGCATTGCAAAATTTTATCTTTTTCTTTTAACAGACTATACAAACTTTAAAGCTAACCCCAATTAATTAATCTGGAAATAAGAAAATGTTTGTAAAATAATTAATATTAAGTAATGATGCTGCAGGACTAGCTGTGTGTATGCTCTCACTTTGAAGCAGTCGGAACCAGTATAATTTCTGACAACAATATCGTGTTTAAAAACAAGCACAAACTCCAGTTATAATACAGGTACATCATAAATGTCAAAACCATTGCCAGTTGTGTGCGACTGATTTTCTTTTTCACACGTCTCCCTTTAAATTCATGTGTTTCATTTGTTTCATTCATGTTCTCTGCAGGAGTGGGAGGATTGTACTTTTCTCAGAATGAATACATTGAGACCGTGTACATTGGCCAGCCAGCAGGAACGCCAGTGCTCCAGGTGCACGCTCTGCGTGACAGCGACGCAGAGCGGCCGCATTTCTACCTGTGCTGGAACTCTCTGAAACTTCCTGCCCACATTTCATGGTTCAGCCTGGACGTCAACACTGGGGTGCTCTACCTGAACAAGACCTTGGAGGAGAGCGATTTCGGCTCACGCTGTGACCCCTACACCAGCAGTAGGACCCACTGTGGTTTGTTTCACTCTTTAATTTACAACATTTTCATGCCTTGGTATAAAAAACACAATATGGTTTAGTTATATTTTATCTTATTGCAAGTTGTTTTTGCTATTTAATCCTTTTTGCCTTTTCCACATTAGCTGTATTTTGACTATTTTTGCTTTTAAATTTTGTTGAATTCACTTATTTTGGCTTGCGTTAATCACAATATTGATGTTTTCAGCTTATTCATATGTAAATATAGGTACAGTATTTGTGATATAATGTACAGTATAGTTTTACGTTACTGCTGTTTGCATATGGAGGCTTTCAGGTTAATAAGGAAATTGCATGCGGGGAAATAGAGCCGAGTCAACAGAAAGTGCACTGTGTGAGATTAAAGTGTGTCTTTGCTTCTGTCACGCGTCACATCAGACAAAAGTTACCAGTCTGTGAGGAAGCTGAACCTGCACGTCATGGCGTTATCAGGCTTCACCAAGAAGTCTCTGTGCAACCCCAGGAACTGGCCACGCATCACCCTGGACTTTGTCAGCGCCGCGATGCCTCAGTGTGGACAGACGTCCTCAAAGGAGCTGTGTTTCCCATACAAGGACACCTCCAACCCCCACATCACGGAAAACAGGTTCCCCGGGGCCTTGCGGCAACTCCGGCGCCTCAGCAGGCTCAACGTTTGCCCCAATTACACCATCTCCTACAGTGTGGAGACAGGTGGAGATCAGAATAAGCCAACAAAATAATAAAATGGCTCCAGGCAGCTGTCAGTTTTTCACCTGTTTTGACTTCTCTCGCCGGCAGAGAGCCCAGCACCTTTTGCCGTGAATGAGAACACCACAGAGCTGGTGGTGACCGCCCCGCTGGACCGTGAGGAGGGCGAAAGCTACAGGCTTCTGCTGGTGTGCACGGTGCGAACGGAAACGCTCGTCACCAAAGTGGAAACGTCGCTGAATGTCTTTGTCGATGACGAGGACGACAATGCGCCGTACACGAACGGAACCGACGCGGCGGACGTCGTCATCAGCTTCAATCGGACTGCGGTGAGGAGGTTTTCGCACGGCACCATCCGGCCACCTCTGAGATGATTTCACCAACGTCCTCGTCCGTTTTCGTTGCAGGGTGGCTCTTTTGGCACGCTGTCTGTGTTTGACAGGGATCTGACCCCTGTCATAGGCAAGAGTCATAACAAATACGTGGGGACTCTGCTGAATGTTGACCCTTGGGTCAAGGAAACCTTTGACATTAAAAGCACCTTCAGTGAAAAGAAAGCTGCTCAAGGAGGCATCCGAGAGACCGTCCATGACTACCGTAAGCAGCCCAGGAGACACTGAACTCCATCTGCTTGCATAATATCCGCCGTTTTCAACAATATTCTCACTCCCACTCCTCCGTTTTAGACCTTGTGCTGAAAAGGAACCTTGATGTGATGGAGAACCGCGTCCTGCAGCTGGACTACCTGGTGAACGACACTACCTACCCAGGCCTGGAGGGAACTGTGTTGCTGCACTTCAACGTCACCATTTTGCCAGTCCACATCTATTTTTCCAACATCACACATCTGTTCCCACTGACACGCAGAGCTTCACCTTATGCACAGGCAGGGCTACTTTAATACCTTAACGAATAATGGCGGAAACTTGCAGCAAATCCGTTCTTATCAAGCTATTTCAACAGTGAAAGTGTAGTTTATGAAAGGGCATCTTTATTTTATCGGTCCATAAAGTTGTTTGCAGTTTGTCAGCCTTCCACTTCTATTACCAGCTGTCTCATTTCTGGTGTCCCCACTCCTCGCAGGTTGGAAAAGTGTGCGTGGAAAACTGTCAGCAGTTTGACGGCTTTAGGATTGCGTACCGGCTCGAGGTGCCAGATAAGAATGTTTCTGCTGACGCACCGTCCTGCCACTCGGCCGTAAGCATCGCCCAGGCCCCGGAGGAGATGTGGGGGTTACTGTATGTGAACGACACAGAGGAACTGCGCAGGCCCGAGTGTGAGGATCTGCAGTACCTCGTTGTAGTCAAGGAGCAGCACACACAGCTGGAGACCAGCATGCAGATCCAAATCATACTAGATAATGAAGGTGAGCAACTTAGACCCTTTTTACATTTGATTTTTAAAAAAAAAAGTGGTTTAATTCAGTGAAGCACCACCATTTCTTGTTTCCTGTCCTTAAAAACTCTTAAAAAATTTTTTTGTCATATGTGTTTAATCAAAGTCGGCCAGGAGAGCCAGCCGCTGTTGTCCTGTGCAGAAAACAGACACCGGGGAGACTGTGAGTCTGCCCGCGGTCTCGGGACAACAACAGGTAGATGCCAGTGGAGGCAAGGCACTAACAAAGGTATATTTGATTTTATAGAAATGGCTCCACAAATATATTTCAAGAATGAACAGATCGCGGTGATTCTGGAACATATGAACCACACGGAAAGGACCAGGCAGGTGATTGTGATGATTTTTTTTGGTTGCAGGAATATCTAAAAACTACTCAACGTGCTCCCCGGACCTGCGGACGTGTCCAGACAGGGTCTGCGATGCAGTTGAAAGCAAAGATGCTTCAATATGCCCACAAGACTGCACAAGTAAGAGCAATCTAAATATTAGAACTTTAATACAAGGCGCCTGTGAATACGGACGCTAACACCATTTTATTCTGTGGTCGCTCATTGTCGTTAAAGAGAAGTCTGTTATTGGTGGTCATGAACCAGGCCTGAGGAATGGAATCCAGGCTGGCCATGGAACCTGCTACTGCTACCCTGAGAAATGCTTCTGTGAGAAAGAAGACATTGAGGGTGAGCTCTCTGAATTTAGGAGGTCTAGAGTGTCAGATTGCAATGTTGTTTAAAAAAAAAACGCCATCAGCGTCATAACCTTCTCTTCACACAGAGACTATATGCGATGACATGTGCAAGACCATCATCGCCACAGCGCTGCTCCTCTCCTTCATCGTTTCCATCCTCCTGTCCTCCTACTTCATCCACCGGTACCACAAAAACTCCCCCAAGCCCCCGATTGCCTCTGCCGAGATGACTTTCCGAAGGCCGGCGCAGGCGTACCCCATCAGTTTCCCAGCAAACAACCTGCGCCGCGGTTCCCAGGAATCCATTGAAACCGACACCTTTAAAATACCTGTGAGCTTTGTCTTCCCTTCCAGACTTTTCTTAAGCACTCTGTCAAACCGATGAAGTCAAAAAGATTAATATGATACTTTTTTTTTTTTTGTAAACAGGAAGATCCTAAGTGGGAGTTTCCTCGTAAAAACCTTGTGCTTGGCAAGACGCTGGGTGAAGGCGAGTTTGGAAAAGTGGTTAAAGCGACGGCGTTCAGGCTGAAAGGAAAGGCCGGCTATACCACTGTGGCTGTGAAAATGCTTAAAGGTAAAACAAGACAGCAAAAGAGCACTCGAGGTGGGGAAGTGACGTGACGCGTGAGAAATGTTTTCCCTTTCTTGGCCACAGAAAACGCCTCACACAGCGAGCTGCGCGACCTGCTGTCAGAATTCACTTTACTGAAGCAAGTCAACCACCCACATGTCATAAAGATGTACGGGGCATGCAGCCAGGACGGTGAGCCCTCGGCCTCTCTGCTGTTCCTGCTGCTGGAGGTGTTGATGTGTGTGCGTGTGTGTGTGTGCGTGTGTGTGTGTGTGTGTGTGTGTGTGTGTGTGTGTGTTGCTTTTGGAGCATTAAGTGCTGCATGTCCTTGAATAGGTCCATTGTATCTGATTGTGGAATATGCCAAGTATGGTTCCCTGCGCAATTTCCTGCGTGAGAGTCGGAAAGTCGGACCCAGCTACATGGGCAGGGACGCTAACCGGAACTCCAGCTACCTAGAGAACCCAGACGACAGAGCACTCACCATGGGAGACCTGATCTCATTTGCATGGCAGATCTCCAGAGGCATGCAGTACCTGGCTGAGATGAAGGTACGACACAGCTTATATCGATAAATGAAGAACTGCTTCAGGTAATAACATTATTAGAAACATAAAGAGATAAAGTAAGACTGTAAGAAATAGGCGTTAAGTGTCTGGATTGGATAAAGTTGGACATAATGTTCTGAAACATCACGTGTGCAGAACCCCTGAACAGCTTGCTAAATTAGCATCTTTTGGCAATCAGCTTGTGCACAGGGACCTCGCAGCACGAAACGTCCTCGTAGCTGAAGGAAGAAAAATGAAGATCTCCGATTTTGGCCTTTCCAGAGACGTGTACGAGGAGGATTCATATGTTAAAAGAAGCAAGGTAAACACAAAGAAGAGAGTACACATTTTTTTTAGAGTCTTCAGTGTAAAATCGATATGATTTCCTCGATTTGTTTTCTAGGGCCGTATACCCGTTAAATGGATGGCAATAGAATCCTTGTTTGATCACATTTACACGACACAGAGTGACGTGTGAGTACTCGTATGTTTGAGTTACATAAAACTTCAACAAAAATATAAAACTGCAGTCGGCTAAACCAAAAACTGAAGCTAAACCAAACCTGTTCACTTAACTACTCCTACCATTTACATGAATTATTTACATTTCTATTGAAATTAATTCATGAGTTCTTCTTTTTTTTGTACTTTAGCTGGTCCTTTGGAGTGCTGTTGTGGGAAATTGTGATGCTGGGAGGAAATCCATACCCGGGCATTGCTCCTGAACGCCTCTTTAACCTGCTGAAGACTGGCTACAGGATGGAGAGACCAGAGAACTGCTCAGAAGAAATGTAAGCTCTTGTTTCTCTGTGGCAACTTTTTCCTTTCAGTCGAGTGCAACCACATTCTGACACAACAGACTGGGGGGGGGACAAAATGACTCCGTAAATCCTTTTCCTCTGCAGGTATAACCTCATGCTTCGGTGCTGGAAACAGGAGCCAGACAAGAGGCCGACGTTCTCAGACATCAGCAAAGAGCTGGAAAAGATGATGGTGAAAAGTCGGGTATGATGAAGCTATAAAAACACATAAGTTATTCATATTCTTCCAAGGGAAAGAAGTAATGAATCAGCATGTTTCCATGCATTACTGACACCACTAAATGCATCACTGGGGCCTGATATTAAAACCTTCCTCCGCTCCTTGGAATTGCAAATTTACAGTACATGCTGGAACACATTGACCAGCATGTACTGTAAATTTACAAGGAAACAAAAATGTAGCCTTGTGCAGCGTAATGACAGAGCAGACAAGTCAGGCTGTCGTGAGGCTAAATATGGATCATTTAAAGTCAAGAAAATTAAAGGAAAAACACAGATTTCCGTTGTATCTAAAAACATTACTGCTCCGCATGTTGCAGGCCTTTAGCATGAGCATGTTTAGCTAACTGCCCTAAGCTCTGAGCCTAATCGGACCTTTATTTGTTCGTGTCAGGACTACCTGGACCTTGCGGCTTCCACACCAGCCGACGCCCTGCTGTATGACGACGCCCTCTCTGAAGAGGACACGCCCCTAGTGGACTGTAATAACGCCCCTCTCCCTCGAACCCTTCCCTCCACATGGATTGAAAACAAGCTCTATGGTAGAATCTCCCATGCATTTACTCGATTTTAGAAACAGGACACACAACACAAGCTCTAATTTCTTTTGTCAAGCTGTGATGGGCTTTTCTGTAGTGTGTGTGTGTGTGACCGTGACCTGTAGGCATGCCTTTTACCGTTGATTAACGCCCACATGTCTCCCATTTTATAGTGAATGAGAGACTCAGTTACAAAAAAATCTTGTGTCTTGACTGTTTTGGTTTGTTTGGACCTGCTTCTAATGTACAGAAACGCCAACCAAAATGTGTAAATACTCAAATTATCCTTAATTTCTAATTTATTTAGTACATAACGCCATGCCTCATTTGCATTTCTGCATTCCATCATCATCATCATCATTTCATTATTTGCATTGTAAGAGAGAATGCGTAACATTTGAAACAGGTTCCTGCTCAGTCACTCACTGTTGTCTATTCATTCTTTAACTGTCTCAGATTTTCATGACATTACAATGTACAGTATATGCCCTAAAAAATCTAGGATTATTTCACAATACTGAACTGAGAAACAGTAAGGCTTTGCAGCAACTCAAGGGTGGCGTTGACAAAAACTAAAAGAGATCCTCAAAGAGTTTGATCAACATTAAAGCTTTGTCATAAAGAAAATCGGATAATACATCCCATTTAATTCACAAATCTAAACTTTGAATCAAAATTGGGAGTACCCTGCAGAGGTTGGTTTGAGAGCCTTACTGTCTGCACACTGTTTGTCTTTCACTGAGAGTAGAAAAATGATGTGTTCTCATTTTTAGGCATGTCATACCCGAACTGGCCCGAGAAGAGCCCGGTACCGCTCAACAGACATGATGCCACTAATCCGGTCTTTACAAGATATGCCAATGATAGTGTTTATGCAAACTGGATGGCTTTGCCCTCACCTGCAAAAGCCGTGGACAAGGTTGATAGCTAAAGACAAGCTGACACTGTAGAAAAGATGATTAATTGGTAGATGTGTATATTTCTAAAAGACTGTACATAATGCAATCTGATGCTAAAGTTGGTTCCCCTTTCTTTCTGTTGCACGGGTATTTGACATTTTTTACCGGGGTCTGTTTGTCCGCTGCCAAAGCAACTGGATTGATATAAACCATGCTTCATTCAGCTCTTCACTATGTTAATCATTACCTCACAGGTCATGTTGGCCAAGTTGTACCAGTGCATGACTATCGTACCAGATTGTATATCACTCTCAGTGTCTTTTAAGTGCCTGTGCCGCTTCGACAATAGCCTCCATTTACTAATGTGCAACTGTGAAGATCTTGTTCCAGCCCAGGAATTAAAGGGGACGTCTTTATCATCGCCTGTTTAAGACAGCTGGGATTGAGAGGACAAAAAAAAATCAAAAAAAAAAAAAACCTGCTGAATTTGTTCTGAAACTGTAAAGTTTGTATTTCCGAGGATTGTGCTTCTCAAGTCGTCAAAAAGACCCGTTTTGTGCTTCTCAAAACTACTCTTGCCAAAGAAAGGTAACACAGACATGTATAGTGAACACTGCTTTGTTTTTATTTTTTTTTAAAAATATATTATTTACATGAAATATATCAGCGTGTGGGTGCAGCGCCAGTGTAAAGGACGTGGCACTTTATGCAGCTTGTCACCGTCTCCTCTGTCAGTCTCCAGTTCACTCTCTGATTTACTGAAATGGCAACCTCTGTGGACAAACTAGAATTATGTGAACTAATGAGTGTTATCATTGTTACATTATTTGATTATGTTCTGATTAATAATAAACATTACAAAAGGTTCAGCGATGTTTTTCCTTGTGTCTACGGAAAAAAAGATCAGTTTGAATGTAATAATGGTTAGAGGACTAAAAATATCTGCATGCATGAAACAGACAAATAGCAGTCATCTTCCGATTTCCTCGGTACCAATGATCTGATATTTAATCAACAAATAATGGTTATCCAGTCTAACCTCTTTTTCCAATAATTTGGGATTGTTTTACAGTCATAGTTATAAAACACCAAACAATCTCATTCTCAGGTTTACCTTTTTTGTATTTGGGGAGCAGCTACACTACACCTACACTCTGTAAAGTATGGTTTAAATACTTTGTTTGAAAAGAAAAAGCACTTTAATTGCACTTGATGTGCATCAATACTGCAAATGTTTGAAATTACTGTGATGATGATGATGATGACGATGATTATATTATCATTGTTGTTGTTATAGTTTCAATAGTTATTATTATTATTATTAATAATAATAACAACAACAACAATAATAATAATAATAATAATAATAATAATAATAATAATAATAATAATAATAATAATAATAATAATAATA
>BJFM01000989.1:150102-161455 GCA_016586285.1 Arothron firmamentum
GAAGCTGCTATTCTTAGAAAAACAGGATGTGAAAAATAACATCAGGAGCCGGACGGCAACATTCGAGCCTACATTCATTCATGGGTACAGGCCGCAATTCTTACAAAAGATTCTATGTCAATCTTCTCGTC
Source organism: Arothron firmamentum (assembly GCA_016586285.1). Lineage (NCBI taxonomy): Eukaryota > Metazoa > Chordata > Actinopteri > Tetraodontiformes > Tetraodontidae > Arothron > Arothron firmamentum. The sequence continues at coordinate 150,234 of BJFM01000989.1, forward strand.
ATTAAATGTGGTCTTGTACTCTGACAGGCCCAGATGTTGCAGCACAGATGACAGATCCTCAAAGTCCTCCCCGTCTTCTTTGAGCTGCTCCTCCGCGGCTGGTGGGCAGACCGAGGGATTATCCGGCGGAATCGGGGCTGCAGCCTGCAGCAGCAAGGAGAAATGACAGTTCACTGATGCAACATAAGAGCAGCTGAAACTGTTGATTTACATCACACAACAGACCTGTTTGGTTTCCCCATTAACTTTGGGTATGGTTGGCACAGACAGCTCCTGAGAGCCATTTTTCTGATTGGACAGCAGGTCAAAGAGAATCAGAGAACCTGAAATAAAAACAAAAAAAGGAATTAGACACGGTACAGACGGCTGTGTACATGCTAATGGCCAGACCTCTTACCTAAGCTGTGCCCACACACTGAGACGCCTCCTCTGTAGTCTGGGTTCCTCTTCATGAACAGAGCATAAAGTCTGTTAATCTCTTGGGCAACTGCGTCCATGATGGTCTGACAGTAAGTGGGACTGTTGTAGAAGAGGACGTCTAACAGAGTCTCGTTGGTAAAGTGACGTAAACGTCCAGTACTGGGCAAGGTGATCTTCTTTATCCTCCTGCAAATGAAAGAAAAATGAATGTTTAAGTCTAGCCAATGGCTTCATTTTACTGGTATATAACATTCACAGTGCTACCCACATTTAGTTATGTGATAACCTCATTTAAAAACTGAGAAATCACATGTACATAAATATTTACAGCCTTTGCTCAACACAACACAATTACAGCCTCAAGTCTTTCTATGATGCCACAGGCCGGGCACACCTATCGTGGGGCCGTTTTGCCCATTCCTCTTTGCAGCGCCTCGGGGGCTCCATCGGACTGGATGGGAGCTGTAGGTGTGCAGCCATTTTCAGATTTTCAGTGATGTTCACTCGGATTAAAGTCTGGGCCACTCACGCAACATTCACAGGAGCTGTCCTGACCCGCTCCTTTGATATCTCGGCTCATTGTTCTGTTGAAAGAAGAACCGTCGGCCCAAATGCTGCAGAGAGAGAGTGGTCCTTCTGAAAGGTGCTCCTCTCTCCACAGATGACCTCTGGAGCCTGGAGAGAGTAGCCATCGGCTTCTTGGTCACCTCCCTGACTAAGGCCCTCCCCTCCACCCCCGACTGTTCAGTTTAAAAATCCGGCCAGCTCCAAGAAGAGTCCTGGTGGTTCTGAACTTTTTCCACCTACAGGTGATGGAGGCCAATGTGCTCATTCTGACCTACAAAGCGGCAGAAATATTTCTTGTCCCCACCTCAGATTGTTATTATGGTGTGTGGTGTGTAGAATTTTGGGGAAAGAAAATGAATTTAATCCATTTTGGAATAGGGATGTACATAACAAAACGTTGAAAAAGCGAAGCGCTGTGAATGCATTCCGGATGCACTGTGTGTAATCAGTGTAAAGTTGTAACGGTGGTAAAAGGCAAATCTATACATTAACACTCCTTAAATGATAATGTATAAACTATGAAGCAATCAACAGTCATCAGGCATAAAACCTACAACCAATCGGAAATTACCAAACAGGTTCTAAAGGGTAATATATGCATTTTTGTACAACAACGTATAGTAACATCCTGACCAACATTTCCCACATTGAGCTTGGAGCTGCCCCTCTTTACCTGTCCACTCCTGTGGCATCTCCATGGAGTGCCGTGTGCCACTGGACAGGCAAGAACTCCACCCGGCTGACGGCGTGGTCATCCACAGCTCTCTTATAGTGACCGTGCAGCAGTTTGAGAGACACGCTGCGGAAGTCATCCACTGAAAGCACAAGGATATTTATGATTCATGACTTAGAGGTGCTTTGACAAAATGCAGACATGGGTATTTACCACATTCCACCATGCTCCTAAACCTCAGGTCACACACTGGACCGATTCCATGAACCATGAACACGAGATGGTCCACTGTGGCGAGCTCACCTAGCAAAGACAAACAATTTTATTTAAATGACCTAAAACCCTTTGATTAAAAATAAGAATCTTTCTCAATAAACATTATTAAACAACCTAACATGGATTACAGAGACAGTATAAAATATCACCTTTTGTGCTTTTCCCAGTGAACTCACCATCTGGTATTTCATCGTGGTCATCGTCAATCCCTCTCTTCACCACTCTGGGCCTGGTCTGTCCGTCCTGAGTGGTGCCCCACTCGTCTGGCACAGAGGAAGGCTGAAACTGCACAATCACCTACAGAGAGAACAACAGACACTTAACTTCAACTGACGGCATTCATCATCGCTACACCATCACCTCATTTAACAATCAACATCACCTTCGGATTGTGCATAACAATAGTCTCCCCTGACGGGAACTCCAGTCTACGGTGCCACTGGTTGGTCGAAACAGCTTTCTTGTACTCTGCCTGAAGTAATAATACACCAGAGTAAAGTTATTTACAGTAAATGACCTAAATTGGACGCAAATAATTTTATTAAAATCAGTTCAAGTCAAATTGTGACAAACCTCCAGCTTGTCACTGAATTCCTCAGAATAAGGAACAAACCGACTGTCCGAATCTCCTTTGTAGAACCAAGAGCAGCGCCTGACCTCCGCAGGCTCCTCCTCCCAGTAGACTGCAGTCCGTAAACGGTCGTAGAGCTGCACATCGTAGCGGCCGCCATCAGTACGTATGATCACATTTTCAGGGTCTGGCTGAACTGGAAGAGGAAAACGAGATGAAAAACTGAAATGTTAAAGCAGGTTGATGTGTCACTCATGAAAACGTTAGCAGGGTGGAAATATACCTGAATTGTAGGTCTCCTCAAGCTGGAGGGAGTCAATGATACTGAAAGGAAGCCATACACTCTTGGATTCCACTTGTTTGCAAAAGAACCAGTGAGGGTGAACAGGCTCGTAGACATTGTAATTGTATGCCATCATGGGACCAGCAGGAACTACTGCACCACCAGTGCTGGCTGGAGGGGGAGGGGCTTGAACCTGTGTGAGAGGAGGCTGGGCACACAAATAAAACTGTAAGGCTCTTCTGCTTTTACGAGTCTCGTCATTCAAGCAAGATTAAATTATGTACGTGTGGAAAAACACCCAACACTGACAGCAGTACCTTTGTGAAGGTGGGTCCTGACATTTGGAAAGTCTGTGATGGAGAGCTGAGAGGGTAAGGGCTCTGTTGGGACGTGTGTGTTGGTGGAAGGATTTCTGGAGCTGGAATATAAGGATTGGCTCTGCTGCTGGTAGGGGTGTGCCGATACGGATTGAGACTCTGCGTCTGCATCTGCGGAGGTGGTGGGGTCATAGTATTGTGGGGAGGAGGAGTGTGTCGCCCCATAGGGCTTTGATAAACTGCACTGCCAAACAGAGGAGTAGCGGGATTCAACTGAGACCCCGGAGCCGGTGGCACAGGAGCCATAGCGACGTTGCTGGGAGCAGAAGCTTGGCTTGCAGTTGTTGAGGCTGTTGACAGGGTCGATGGTGGAAACGGTGACTGGCCAATGGATGAAAATGGATCACTGCTGGTAACTGGACCAGAGAAATAGTTGAAAGTAGAAGGGGGCGGCTCGGAGACTTGACCCAGAAAACTGTCTTCTTCACCCACATCAGTAGAATCATCTAATACATGAAAAGAAAACTTTCAATTTTGATAAACAAAAATATGTATGTAATTCAATAGTGATTATCATGCTTTATTAATGTACAGAGAGTCAATCTTAACATTATTATATGAAAAAAATAAAATGGTAATGAAATCTGTATTATTTCACATTAATAATTTTACTATATCAGTGAACACACGAATAGGGTATATAAGAACAAAGACAAACAACAAAACACAGCTTACTATATTAACTGAGTTTAAAATGACTTGTCACCGATGGGGACAAGGGACATGTTTCAACCTAGTTATCTTTGAAATAGCTTATGCAGTCTCCTTTTATCGTATTTGCAGTGTCATTGGATTTTATTAGCATCTGTTGGCACAAACTAGCAGTAGCTTGCATAAACTGTTATCTGTTTCTTTTCAACTAACAACATTTGACTCCAAACACAGCAATCCAGTCAACAAGCTAGCTTAGCCTAAGAACAGAGCCAATGGTTTAACATTTGTGTTTCCCTTTTTAAAGCTCACCTCCTGACAACACGGCTGGACCGGTGGCCTGACTCACTGGCATGAAAGGTAAATTGAAATTAAATTCAGGAGCGGCGCTGAACAGTAAGTTAGCACCAGTATTGGGACCATTATTATTTTTTCTATCTGCCATTTTTCACCAGAATTTACACGTAACCACTACCGGGAAAAAAAAAAAAAAAAAAAAAGAAAAAAAAAGCAGCGCACGCTCAGAAAAGATTTTTCCCGTTCGTGTAGATTTTCGATGATCTCAAAGGCATCAGCAGAGCATTTTCTTTCAACCAGACACTACACATATTCTATATAGGTCTGCGAAAACTACGCCAGTTGCCACAAGGAACCAGACTTCTTCGGTCGTCGAAAATAAAACATTTTTTCCACTACAGCCCCCTACTGGTCAAATTCTGACATGCATGCGCTATGTCTTTTCTAGATGTGATATAACGTTATTTCAATTGAAACGAATCCTTTAGGACTAAAATAATAGCATTTTTCCAGTAGCCCTGAGATTCCTAGCGTTAACACCTAGATCTCAGAAGTACTTAAAGCAATCGGACAGTCTCCGCCTATCCGGATGGTCCTGATAATCAAATGAAACAAACCGGTCGCTTCGAAGAGTGACGCAAATTTCCCGCCCTCACGACTGCGATTCTCTGTGTGCGAAAGTTAACGAAATAGTGTCTTCAGAAAGGACTTTATTTTGCTATTTCTCTTAATATACTCCAAGCGTTTCTCATTCCCCGACAATGTCTTCCACGCACGACTGGGTAAACAATCCCCTCGACATTGTTGAAGAGATTTTTGGTAAGAGGCACACCGGAACCTCACTATCTGACAGCAATCGTTAACTCGTGAACGTTACAGTTAGCTGTATGCTTAGGTGCTATGCTAACTGCTATGCTCATCACATGGAAAACGTAAATGTTTGAAGAAATTTTAAATAATCACCTTGTAAAGATGAAATGTGATTCTTTTGCACCACCAGTGCTCACACTGCAAATGTTTTATTTACAGGAAGAAATGGGCTGGTTGTCCACGATAATATTAAACATCAACATCTGGTGTTCCTGTATTCTCAAAGTAATTTGAAGTTTATTTAGAAAACCAAATACTTGATATAAACATGTATTAACGTAGTCTTAATGCTCAAAGCAGCAGTTCATTAAACAAAACAAAAAAAATCAGTTGCCTTTTTAATTTTAATGTCGCTCTTTGACAAAGCTTCCAAAACCTGCACCTGTAATGTTATGATTGACGTCTCATGGTAAATTTAATGTGAAATATTTAGGTAAGCATTGACATGACCTGTGAAAGTAATATTGTGAAGGTTTAAATTTGTATGGGTAAGAGTAAAGAGTAGAAGTGCTTTTTTTCCTCCACATGATACAACACATTTCTGTTGTTTAATGGTGTGGTATGCATGCAAACCATAGATTGTTACACTTGAAAATATGACGTTATAGATCCCTTCATTTCTACACCATTCAAGTGCTGTACTGAAGTTTTTAGGGGTTACGAAGCTGCTTTTTATATTACCACGTTTGTGTGTTGTTGTGTTGTGTTAGTTGCTGCCCAGAATGATTCAGCCTCTGGATGGGAGCCAAAAGTGGTGGAGTTTTTCAAAGATAAGCTCAAGGAAAAGGATATTCACGCCTTGGTAAAGTAGCTGTGAGATTCATACATTTATACTTCATTAGATTTCCTGAAAAGGAGAAAAACTGACAGCAAATGGCTTTAGTACGCAAATAACAGCTGTTGTTATTTTTGGTGAAGGTCCCATCTTTGAATGATGTGCCCCTGCACTATCTGAAGCCCAACAGCCTGGTGAAGTTCCGTTGTTTAATCCAAGACATGTTTGATCCAGAGTTCTACATGGGCACGTATGAGACTGTCGACCCGTCTACGAAGGCTAAGGTAAGCCCAACTCTGGGGTCTGTTTCAGAAAGAGGGTTTTCAAAACTCGGAGTTCAATCCTGAATGCAGGATTGCCAAAATCTGCAATGTCCAATTCAGAGTTTTTGTTTTCAGAACACGTGTTCAGCGGTGGTTTAAAGAACTCTGACTCAGAGGTTGGCTCGTGCACGGAGATCTAAAAAGCATTATCAATGAAACGCAGTTAACGCGATTCACCATGGCAACAAGTGCAAAGAAACCTTGATCGTCACACTTCTCCCCGTTGGAGATGGAAGATTTCATGACCGCGTACACCGTAAGTGCGCATATTTTCAGGGAAAAAAGTGATACTGTGGCAGCGGCAAAAGAGATCCTGTGCCTGAAAATTGCTGATCGAGTCCATGGGTGATCATTAATTGGAGAGAGATAAAAAAAGAAAGAAAGAAAGAAATGTTTTGTCTTGAGTGTTTCACTCATTCAACATTTCTATTTTATACGTGTGTGTGAGCCACAGGCGCAACCCAACAGGCACAAAACGGATATGATTTAAATACAAGCTATTGTGGTGTTATTTAGCCTGTCCTCATTAAACAGCATTCAGTCGCTCCATTTCACCTGAGATAACTAGATTTAATTAATTAGAGAAATCCCCTAAACAAAGAAAAAGCTAAATCTTTAGCCATCCCATCACTGTCAGTATTTAGTATTGCCTACATGACAGCCTAACACTTAACAGCCTGTTATACATGTGTGTCTCTAAATTTGTTTTTTCTGAACATGTTTAAATTTTTAATAATCGGGGCGGATCTTCCTCTCCCAGCAGTCTGCAGCTTCAAGAGCAGCAGAAACTCGGGCTTATTTGGAACGAAGCTGCTAGCGAGCAGGTTCGTTTCACGGAGTCTGTTACCCCGGTAACCGAGTCAGAGTTACGCTGAAGCAGCTTTCTAAAACTGAAAACCACGAGTTTCCCCTAAATCACAGCGGATTAACTCAGAGTTGTCACTAAACCCGCTTTCTGGAATGGGCCCCTGCTCTGTCCATACAGCACTTTGTATAGTTCCAGCCCTCCTTTGTCTCCTTTTTTTTTTTTTGTTAGCATTAAATTGTGGTCAAGTATATCATCCTTTTTAACTGTCTGACTGTTCCCAGGTGATGCGATACGGGAGGTACAAAGACGTGACAGAATGTGGGGTAAATCCAAATCACTTTAGAACTCTTTTAATTGAAGCTTTGGCAGATGTGTTGACACATGTTTGTCTCCAGGTGGATTTCAACTCCAGAAACACTCTGACTGCTGAGAGACAAACGTTCTACTGCGTTCCCATACCTGGGGAGAATGCCTGGGTGAAAGAGATATCCTTATTGTCTAGATTAGACCAGCTCTATTTGCTAGACATCCTCACTGGCACCATTTTGTCACATGTATCCGATTTCTAGTAAGGTGTTTTTTTGCAAGGTTTTCTTAATTCCTTCACACAGCTATGCCAGTTCTAGCCAAGCCAGAGTGGTTCCTTCCACCTCGTATGTGCCAACCAGACAGAAGCGCAGCTATGAGGAAGATGACGATGACGACATGGATGACATGGACACTCAGCCCCAAAAACAAAGAGAACCTAATGGTGACACACACCGACTTCCATTTTTAGCCAGATAAGCTAAAAATCACATCATAGATTTACTATTTCTATATGGATACAGACAAAGACTATTTAACAGTACAAATCCAAAACCTTCTGCTGTTTTTGCTTTGAAACTGACATAAATTAGTCAGTCATATAATTAAAAATAATTTAGGTTGACGTAAAACAGACGTTCATTGCTTTAACAGGCACAAGTTGGACGTTTTGAGTTGGATATTTTGCACGGTTGCACGGTTTCATGAGAGATGTACCGTATGCGTCCCATGTGACTGCAGGTCCTCAGAATCCCACAGAACAGCACAGCAACGGTGAGTGTAAGCGACAGGAGCTGGAGGCTCCTTCCAGCCAGACGACATCCGCCTCCCACCTGGACCTCAACTTCCCTCTGCCTGGAGAGAAAGGCCCCTCCTGCCTCGTTAAGGTGCGTTACCGATCCTCCGTCACCGCCCTCAGAGCTGATGGTGGCACGTGCTGCATGAGGTTTTTTGAGAGTCCGACAGAGGCGTGTCGTTTGCAGGTGTATGAGGACTGGGAAAGCTTCAAAGTGAATGACGCACTGGAAGTCTACGGCATCCTGTCCGTCAGTCCAGCACTCAGCGCTCTGGCAGACGAGAAGTAAGAACCAGTGACAACTGACATGTTTGCGATTTGAACTTGTAAATTGAGGATCTATATCATTGAGAAAGAACTACAGCTTGTGAGCAAGTCTGCTGACTCGGGAGCAACAGAGGAAACAAATATCATGAGCAGACCTGCTGTCACAGAAGAGCTGCACGCAAAATAGTGTGTGACACGTCACGATTTTAAGATATCCGTGATTCAGCTGACGATGTGGAGTCACAGTGCTCATAAAGGGGATTTTTTACCAAACCTAACAGTCTTGTTAAGAGCTAACAAAATAAATGCAGAACAAACAAAGGCAATGTATGGATTTGTATATGAAAGGGTCGCTCATCTTTCTCATTCAACCACACTAATGTCCTTTTTCAAATTCAGATTATTTTCCGACAATGCACATGCAGCTTCGCTCCAAAGATGGATCCCAGCCTGATCGTTACTTCTAGGCCAGACTGTTCATTGTGCATGTGTTCGTAACATGCTATAGCCTCTCACAAACTATTGCAGAGCTGCGAGGAGCTGGGTGCAGATGTGAACTTTGATTCTGATGTCAATATATGTCCAGCAGATGGCGATAGTTTGACTTCACCACCGAGGAAACGCAAAAAAAACCCCCATACATTAAAATATTCCCATTAACTTCTTTACAAGACAAAGTATTAATTGGATCTGCTTTTATTCCTACTTTGTTCTGATTCTTTAAATGCAGATCTGCCTTTAATTTACATTACGTTTGATTGCTTTTACACTGATTAGAGAATTCTTTTCCTTCAGCTTTCAAGAGCAAAATGTACGTCAGGGGAAAGACAATGCTTTATTACTTCTCTATAGTTTGATTTATCTTTTTAAACTGTACTAAATGTTCTTAGAAGTTTATTTCTAAGGGTATTTAATAACGTTATCTGTCCATATTTTTCAGAGACTTTAGCATTCTCCAGGCCATCCTTGAGCTTTTCTTTTGTTATCTGGAACGCATCTTTTTTGCTAGATTCGTTTTCGTTGTCATGGCGACATAGCTTCATTAAAATCAACAAGCTTTGGGGCCATGAAAATCCAGAATTAACCCTGAACTCGCCTCTGTAGCCACAGTTCTTGCGTCACAGCACAGGGCCCGAGGTATTATTATTACTTATTTACCATTATTATCGCTTCTTTTTTTTTTAATTCACCGTCGATGCGTCCGCACAGAGACGCCTCCTCCTCCTCCATCCTGGACCCCACGGAGCACATGGAGACAGCAGAAGAACAGCGAGTGCACAGCCCGCCAGCCTCGCTCGTCCCTCGCCTCCATATGTTGCACGCCCGGCCGCTGCCGCACAACAACCCCCTGCTGCCCCTCGCCAGCCTGGAGGACAACAGTGCCTGTGAGGACTCTTTTCTTCTTCCAATTGTCTTTCTGCGTTGCAATAATATCATTCAAAACTAGTTTCATGACAGACTTTTTTGGTAATAGCAGCATCCCATTATTTGAATACTGTTTCACTCTAAAGTTTTCACCGCACATTTCCCCATAAGAAGGCATTTATGTTGAAGTTTACGTTTGATGCATAGCATTCGCAGCCAGCACAAACGTTTCAACCTTTTTGAACGCTTTCTCTCATTTATTTATTTATTTATTTATTTTGCTTTTCAGTTATTTCGTCAACCCTGAGTGAGATGTCAGGTGTCAGAGCCGAACTGCTCACATACCTCACCCACATCCTTCTGGGAGATGCCCTGGCGGCGGAGTACCTCATCCTTCATCTCATATCCGACGTGTATGTTAACCTCGCTGAGCCAGAGAAGGTTCAGTAGGACGTTTCGAGTCCACACACACAGGATTTCAGTCTTATTACGTGTCCACAGTAAACTGCAGCTGTGCTTTTATTCAAACCACTGTTAAACTGGTCGTCTTTAGGGACCGTGTGCATTACTTGACAAAACGTAACATCACTTTCACATTCATTGTAACAATAAATATTTTAATTTCTATGATTTTGTACACATTATATCTAAGATTATTAGGTTGATATAAACTCTGAAAGATGATGTTCAGGTTATCCACTATCTAAACTGAAACACTTAATCATCAAAATGCCATTTTATTCTAATGTAACTGGTAGGCAGTTGCTTAGATTCTCACAGTGACTTTAAATATGCTGCTTCTCAATCTCATGCATCATATTGGTCTAAAACCAGTAAAATGTGGTGATCACTGATTTCTTTTTTTCTTGCAGGTATAGCAGACAGGATGTTCTCCCTCTGGGCAAGTTTACCTTGAACATCAGCGGTTGTCCTACTGTTGCCTCGTACACACAGCGCTTCTACCAGATCATCCAGCAGCTGGTCCCCTCTGTCAGTTTTCACTTCCAAACATTACCGGTGACCTTTACTCTCTCTCATTTATTTCATCCTGGTTAAAATGACACTGGAATGTTTCCCCTGTAGTCCTATTATTTGGCCTTGAGCCTCCAGAACATGAATCAGATGCGCTTGGTCCCGAAGAAGGACTATGTGGCCAATCGGCTGGTCAGCGGAGCCCTGCAGCTGGCCAAGAACACTTTGCTCTTCTTGGATGAGACCCAGCTGGAGCAGGGACAGCTGGACACCACAGGTGAGGCTCACAGAAACCACAAAATGGTCAACAGAACATTTGACGCCCCTGGGCTTCCGCACGCGGCCGGCGTGACCCGACGGAGCTTATGGCCTGGTGGTGTCTCCCTCTGTGTGTTTCTGTGGCGTAGGTGTGCGCAACGTCACAGCGCTGGGGAACCTGATCTCCTGGCAAAAGGTTGATTACGACTTTAGCTACCACCAGATGGAATTCCCCTGCAACATCAACGTGCTCATCGCCTCGGAAGGACGCTCGCTGCTGCCGGTGAGGACAAAGGTTAAACCGTACAGGGTTAATGCGCACCACTGCCCACTGCTAACTGGCCATGCACAGCCACCTCCAGCACTG
>BJFM01000989.1:161501-171501 GCA_016586285.1 Arothron firmamentum
TCACGTTTCATGCCCCCACAGCTGAGCCGACTCATGTCACCGGAGGTTGTCTCCAGCCAGCATGGCTCGGCCATTGGTTGGCTGCCGCAACCCCCTCCTGAACACCAGCTTCGCAGCGCGTCGCAAACAGCCGGAGGAATGTGCCGTGTGCTATTCCTGGGTATGGGTCTAATGGGTTGCCATGGCAGCAGTTGTGTGCCACAGGACCAATCCCGGTATTGGCTCGGACATTTATTTTATTTTTTTTCCCCTCTCTCTTTAGTCTGGCAGTGAAGGCAGCACGCCCGGCCAGCTGTAAACAACAAGGGGCGATTAGAAGTCAGAGAATGTCTTTGTTTACACCGGACGGCTGACGGGAGGCTTCGGCTGGCTCGTGCATGCCGCCGAGCTTTGAGGAAAATGCAAAAACCTCGCTGCACACAGCAGTCTGGGCCGGCGCTCAAATGCAACACCTGTAGGAAACACAAATACAGAATGTACGGCGCTATTTGTGGTCCCTGACTGTCACTAACTGCAGCCTCACAGACCTATTTTCATCCTGATCAGCGGTGTTTTAGGGAGCGCACATATTCTTTCAGGATTTTGTTAATCAGAAGCTTTTACCCCCCCAAAAAAAGTTAACACAGAGGTGTTTTGAGTATTTCACTCTGAGCATCTTTGCATTACTTCTGTAACTTCACAGTCAGACTGCCAGATACACCTTCAGTCCCAGGTCAGCGAAGCCCACGTGGAGGACTATCTCAGCAGCATCCACGTCCACCCACAAGTCTCGTCCCAGCTGAACAAATTCCGGATCTACCTGAGCGTGGCCCGCCAACTAGACTACAGCATCTCTAATGAAATGACCAAGGTGAGGCTTACCTCATGAAATCATTATTTAAACAACAAAAAACGAAAATACTGACATCTCTTCTTCCAAAATTCTCTTTAATCCAGAATGTCAAGTCAATTCTCAAAATTTGTAAAATGCAAACTTTGCTTTTCTCAGATTTTAGGATTTGTTCATGGATTTCATAAATGAATCTCACTTAAATACTCATTTCTTTCATGGGCTTATTAAACGTGGGACATCTGCTGTCTGTTTCTGACACCCACAGTCAGTTGAAGATGACTTTGTGGACATGAGGAAGGACGATCCAGAGAGCGTGTCTGCCGAGGACCTCCACAGGCTGCTGGTCGTAGCGAGGTACGCTTCTCCATTTCACTGCGTTCCTTCCTAGAAACTCAGAGCTGCTACGTGTCTGAGGTCCGAAACAGTGGCGAGTCTCAATGCGTGTGTGTGTGTGTGTGTGTCGGTAGGCTGCTGTCTCTGAGCCTGGGACACGCCTCTCTGTGCAGAGACACTTGGCTGAGAGCCAAACACATCGACACGCTACGAAGGAGCCGAACGGAGCAGCACAAACGCGTCAATGGGAACGAACCGTGACCGGAGACGCAGGAGGCGACCCGCTTCTTCTTTTTGATAGAGGAAAAAAAAGTTTGTAATAAATGTCTTTTTCACGTTCAGGAAATATTTTGTGTTTTGATAGGCAATGTGAGTTCTAACAAAAAAAAATAAGTTGTAATTACTTTGTACAAAGCTTTGCCTCAGTTGGATTGAGTTAAGGGGTTTGTGTTGCCCCTGACTAGAACGTTCCATATCAATGCTGACTGATTCTAAAGCTGTTAATGTCAAATTCAGGTTTAAATAAAGTTAATTTAATATGTACACTTTTTAAATACTGCAACATACTACTATATGAACAAAAATCTATCTCCAGCTATCTATATATATGTATCTCTATTTATCCATCTCTCTATATATATATGTATATACTGTATATATACAGTATATATATAGAGATAGAGAGAGACACACATGAATATATGTGCATATGATACATTGTTAAATACACGCACAGGGCATATATAGATGCGGGTATGTATATGTGTATATATACAGTGGTGACCAAAATTAATACACTTGGTATTTTTAAGAGGTTTCATTTGTTTAGTTGAACTGGTCATCCATAATTTAAATCAAGTAAAGCTAGAACGGCACTTTAAGAGCACAGACCTGTGCCAAGGTCTACATAGTATAATAGAAGGTTACATAAGATAGGAGGTTGCTTTATGCTTAAAGTCCCCCCGGAATCTGGAAAATCACTGAAATGCAATCATCTTCCCAAGGCCCCTGATGAACATTTCCTGAAAATGTCAGTAAAGTTTGTCATAACTTTTGGAGTTATTTTGCTAACCTTCAGACAAAGGTTGGGTCCTGCATAACCTCCTCCCTCCGTACGGAATAAAATGCTTGCGAATAATTAGACATTGAATCTGATGCAGTACTTATTCACTATCGCTTTATTACAGTGTGATATCAACGCAAAAAAAAAAATATGTTCAATGCTCAGTTTTGTCAAGTAATACCCAAAGAGAATAAGAATAAATAGGATACTTTAATATACAATCTCAGTACACTATTGGTCAGTTTGGTAGAGAAGACATGAACACATTCACACACAATGGTGACAATGCTAGAAAATGTGCTTTGACAGTGCAAATCAAATGTTTCATGATCCGTCTGCTTCTTTTAATGTCTGTTATTCGAATGGAAGGTGGACCGAAGACAAACAAGGTGTTGGAATGGAGGAAAAACTTGCATCTAAATAACGCAGGATTCAAATAGATCTATAAGCCTTTGCGTACAAAATCTAGACGACACTCCAGCATCGCGACCGCTCGGGAATGTTGAGACAGCTCAACTTGCTCCACTCCAGTGTTTGCAATCTTGAAGGAAAGTTTCAGAGACACACCTTTACCTTCTGTGCTAAAACTATACATAAGATCAAAGCTTTGGCAGCACCACGTTATCAGCAGGTTCGATAAATATGTATTCTAGCACCCACGAAGCAGCTTCCAGTCTTGCCGAACAGAATTCTTGTCCCATGTCTCAACTGCTGGTGAATGCAGAACAGAGAGAAATCTAACAAAAAGAAATATGAGAGGTTTGACAAGATTTATCTTGGGATATTTGGAACTGGTTAATAAAAAAGAAAAACATATAAACAGATACACACAATGACAGTTAAATGGAAGATTATTATGGAGTGGGAAAAAATGACTACCAAGGAAAAACAGTCTGGAAAAAAAGGAGATTCATAGCAAATAATGAATGTATGTGCTAACATACACTCACATGCACTGTACAGAATATCCACACTGCCAGGACAGAAGCCATCAATTAAATGGAGAGTGTGTGTGTGTGTGTGTGTGTGTGTGTGTGTCAGTAGGTGAAATATCCCAAGATACAGCTTGATAGAACAGTAACCCTGAACAGTACACAAAATGTAACATGACAGAATGTACTTAAGGTAGATTTTACCATAAATAATACCTGATATACATAATCCCACTTTTTTTTTTCCATCTTAAGGCAAATATGCTTTCAGTCAATGGAATGCATATAGCGTCAGTGTTGCTAATAAATGGGCAGGTGCAATTGCATATACACCATCTATATGCTAAAACATGCAAGGTCACTGTACGATGGCAGCAGAGACCAAAAAAAAAACAAAAAAAAAAACCAAAACCTGCTCATCTGTACAAACCTTTAGCAATCCAGCTGTGTGAATGCAGAAACTGGACCAGCTCCAACCAGTCACTTCCTGATTATATATGAAGAGCTGTATCAGTAACGTGCCTTGTTGTTCAGGATACGACACTCATCCCCCCTTAGAGCGAGCTACCGCCGAAATCATCAATGCCGACACCTAAAGGGAAAGCTCTACTCAAGAGATAGAATACTCACTGTACGTATAGACATCCAGGACACTCTCACAAAGGTCCTGTGTAGGTAATATTTCTGTAAACTTCAAGGTTCCACTTGACAACATTGACTTTATATAGGATGACTACGTACAGCATCTCGCCTGGCTACTCTCTGACAGCTACATAAACATACTAAACATTGATTTATCCTGTGAGAGTCACAAAAAAAATAAATCTGGTCAGATCTCTACAACAACTGTTAGAAACTGAAGCTTATTATGAGGTCTATGTCACAAACCCCGATAAGTGACCTGCATGTACAGGATACAGACGGATGTCATCAAGTCAGAGTTACCTTTCCACATGCAGCTTCTTGTTTGCATTTGTTTGCAATTAGTGACATGTTTACATGCAAATTCTGGCAGACTTCAACCTAAAGATCTTCTCATATTTTCCTTCTAACTACAATTTGTATACTTTCCAACATAGTTACTGCCAGTTGGAAACACTGCTGTGGGGAGATTCATATGATCCTCATTGTTATTATACTTTCGACACAAAATAAATAAAACTCTTGTGTCAGCTGTTGGGTCTGGTTAATGAGACCTTGGTTTACCTTCTACCCAACATGAACCAGACAACTGCTGTCTTATGAGTCAGGATATACATGATTTGCATGTAAATAGAACTAGAACGTTAGGCTTCCCAGTTGGTGCCTCTGCCGTCATCAGCACAAGCTGCTGCAGTCACAAAGGAAAGGTGACAACTTTTTTTTTTTTTTTTTGGCCCAGCAGGTACACTTTTAGGGAGCTGTTATTACTGCTACATCACAGGACATCTTCACGTGATGTATGACTTTAAAAAAACAACAACAAAAGAAACCTCTGCTACAAGAAAAATGCTAGATCTGGATGATCCTCGTCTGGCACTGCGTAAACATTGCCTTCAGCTCGCGCTCTTGGGTTTCGTTGACAGTGTCCGGCTCTGGGCTTTTCTGGACCTTAGCCACGGCAAAGCTGATGCCTTGGGTGAGTCCGGCCTGGGTGAGGTTCGCCACCTGCACCATGGAGCTCTTGATCTTGGCAAACGGAGACACGACTCGGCTGCCGTTGCTGTCGGCGGGCGAGGGGCCGAGGCTGCCTTCCATCAGTGAAGTCAGGCTCTTCTGAGAGCCCCCTGAGGCTGCGGAGCTTGGCTTCTGGACAGAGAGGAGTGTGGAACTGGAGGTAGCTAATTCGACATCTAGCTGCGAGGGCCTGGGGAGATGGGCCTCCGGGTGCTTCTCAGAGTCCCCCCGCTTGTCTGGGTCCACCGAGTGTTTACCCCGCGCAGGTGCCGCAGGATTGAGGTGGGGCACGGCGGGTGGTGGCTGCTCTCCGAATACCTCCACCGGTTGGGTCTGTGCATCCTGGACAAACTGGTGGCAGTAGGCATCGATGGGGGTACCAAAGTCAATCAGGATGGCTTCTTCGGCCAGCGAGGCGGCTCCGGGGGACTTGTCGTCACCGACTTGAGTGGGTTTTTCCTGCTTCGCCTCGCAGCCACTGACCCGTATCACGGACGGGATATTAAGCTCAACGCTGCCGATGGATTGGGAGCGGCTGCCCAG
Source organism: Arothron firmamentum (assembly GCA_016586285.1). Classification (NCBI taxonomy): domain Eukaryota; kingdom Metazoa; phylum Chordata; class Actinopteri; order Tetraodontiformes; family Tetraodontidae; genus Arothron; species Arothron firmamentum. Next base: position 166,861 of record BJFM01000989.1, read on the forward strand.
TCGCGAGTTTGACGCTACAATGCCACAGCTGGGCAGCACATAGTCGACATTTTCTAAAGAGCCAGAACACAGGAGCTCAGGGTCAGAATTGTAGGAGTCGGAGTCAGAAGACATTTCTGAGTGCTCGCCGCCAATGTCCTTAAGTGCTCCCTTGCCGGGGTTGTTGTCCGATGTGTCCAAGCTGCTGTCCGACTTCCACAGCGTGACGTGCATAGTTGGCTTCAGGAAGTTGACTTTTACGTCGGGCTTTGAGAGGTTGCCCAGTTTCCCCCTGAAGGTGCCGATGTTCACGTTTGTTTTCGTCTGCTTCACCTTCTGATTGAGAGAGGAGAACTTGTTGAGGAGGAAACTTTTGCCTTGTGCCAGACCGGAGCTGCCCTGGACCTGATCGGCTGGTTTGTTCTGGATGCCCATGATGTCCTCGTGAGGTTTACTTTGTCGCCTGAAACAGGGAAAACTATGCGAGTAAGCAACCCACTGTAAATGTTTACATCCATCTATATGAGTCAAATTCCAAAAAATTTAAAAAAAAAATAGTGCTGTCAAACAAGGAACATTTTTAATAGTGATTAATATCAGCATTTTTCTGAGTTAATTGCAATGAATTGTTTTTCTTTTTTTTGCTCAAACTGTTAGAAGCATAGCACAGTGTGTTCTAATAATATGAAATGAAAGTATATGTATCATCCAAATGGATTTCTTTTTATTTATATATATTACAAAAACCAATATTTGGCAGGCACATTTTAAAGTAACCTGTTTTTAAAAAAAAAAAAAAAAAAAAAAAAATTTCTCTTGTTTAAAATTCTTCAAAACTTTGCCAAACAAATCCCCATTAAGCTGCTCCAGAACATCTTACAAACATAAAAAAATGCATCCCTTTGTTGCTATAATCCTCTACACACCCCACACATTTAAACACCGGTGGGTCCTGTTCCACCCGCAGTTGACATGGCTGACAGGTCTGCGCCGTTCATCAGCTGACAGGCGCTGCGTCACTTGTTACTGTGCGTGTGGGTGCATTTTAAACTCACTCTCCCACGCCGTTTGATGTAACCTCGCAAATATTAACACAAATTCTGCAGCCCCCCCTCCCCTACACATTACAGTGATCTTTAAATAGCACAGAGCCCACCCAAGTTCAGATGCTTATTTTGGCCGCTGAGTGATGTTGTGTCTATTGATTACCTCAAACAGTGCAGGAGAAACGAGTCAAAAACGAAGCTTTTTTTCAGTTTTGAATTTAAACTGGGAGTTGACAAAAAGTCAACACACACTTGTTGGCTGATCAGCTCATTGAATGGAGCGCTGATTAATTTAATGTTTCTACCGTAAACTAACGTCTCTGAGGTAGTAGAGGCTCATACCTACAAAAGGATGTATTTTTTATGTTTGTAACACATTCTGAGACAGTGTTGTGCAATTTATTGAGAACAGTTTTTAAGCATTTAAAGCAATAATGAAAAAAATGCAATCACTTTGACAGCACTAAAAGAAATAAACATCTTAACACAGCTGGTATTTGTACCTTTCTAACTTCTTTTCAACCACAAGCAGGTCCAGCCCCGTGACTTGTTTAGTTATGCGTAGCATCTCAGCTATGCACTGTAATGTGTCTGAAATATATCATATTATAAGTCTCAAAAAAGAAAAGAAATATAATGTAAAGATCATTTTTCTTGCACAAACATATCTAACCTTTTCCATCGTCCTCAGGATTCCGTGTGGCTGCTCTCAGAGTGTGGAAGTATCCGCTTGTGTCTCCGTTCCGATAATGCAACCGCATGCAGCAGAATTTTGGCTTTCCAAACAGAGTTGGTTCCGGTCCTGGAAAAAAACAAAACAAAAAAAAACAACCATGTAACTTCCATTTTCACAGATATGCTGCTTGTATGAATCATCCTTAACAGAAGCAGTGCTAAAAGGTTACTCAGAAGCTGTTAAGCACGAGCAAGGGAAGTGTAGCTGACTCAGTGAGTAAAAGCATCCCCACTTCTGCTAAATGACTTCAGCGTCTTACCGATTTCAATCTTTTCCAAACCTTCCAGGTTGAGGCGCTGATACTGGTTGACTTTATCTGCTTCTTCGTCATAGCTGTCATGTAAATTGTGATGTGAATGAAGATGTAAACGTTCCTTCGGGGCATGCGAATGTAGGAAAACTCTGACTTACTAAGCAATGTAATAGGCTTTGTCTGACAGAAGCAACAGCACATCCACATCTTTGGTGGTTGCATCAATGAGACTGATGGAGAAAAGAGGATAGTACTGCCATCAGAAACAAGCTATAATACAAATATTAAACAGCCTTGCAAAATATATTAAACAATATGAACTGGATGTTTTCTGGTAAGTTAAGGACGCCTAATTACAAACCTCATGTCGCAGCTGATGAGGGCCCAACCTCCGTGAAACTTCTCATCATCGAGCAGCAAAAGCTGCATGTAGGTCTGCAGCAGGAGGCTGACCTGCTCCTGTGCTCCCCTCTGGCTTTCTTTCTCTTTTTCTTCATGCTCTTTCTCCTTACTGAAGATGGAGTAGAGGTCCTCTGTCACCGGCAGGCCCATCATCAGGTCTGCAGGGAGAGGCAGTAAAATTGAAGAGCTTCTCTAGGACAGACAATATGGACGCTGGTGAATGGTGGAATACAAATGTGCTGTTGTTTGATTTTTTTTGTTTGTTTTCATTACCAATAACTGCTTGTCTGTATGCATCTCTGAAGCGGTTCAAATAATAGCGGTTTGCAGAGTTCACACCATCCTTCATCACACCAGCCAGTTTCCGCTCCCCCGTTCTGGTGAAATCCCCCTAAAAGAGATCAAGCCCCCTTTTTAAATATATCTTTTGGCAAACAGTAACCTTCAGTTACTTGTAACTCATTTCATTATCAGTAGGACAAATATGATTATTAAAAAAAGAGTTAATTTTATTTGAAAAGCAACTATAGGTAATCACATTATCTATGAATCACATGTTTAAACTTTAGCATCAGCCACCAAAGACATTTAAAATAGGAAGAAAGGGAAATAAAATAAAATTACTTCATGAAGTTCACATCTTAAAGTTCCGATGTGCTGGAGTGAAAGTTACCGTCTCCTCAAATCAAATTTAGATATTTGTATATTTGGCTGACATGTCTTTTCATTTCAATTCCATCAGCAGAATGGTGAGTTGAGAAGTTACAATTTCTCAGCTCTTTTTTCTAGTCCCTACTCAAGCAAATATAAATGTGGGTAAAAAAATGTGGGTGTTACCTTAAGTGCTGCTGTGCCTGCATACTGTTTGCTGATGGTGTCTCCATTGTTGGCCCACATGATCTGATAAATCCTGTAGCATTTGAGAGGCAGAGGCTGCTCAGGAGGCATCACACCCAGTTTCTTCAGCTGCAGGAAGGAAAAGACATTTTGGCCCAGTGTAATTCTCCATGACTTCACACAGCTATTGTTCATTATTACATGGAAGAAAAATGCAAAACCCCAAGTGCTGCACAATTTAAAACACAGCCTGAAGACTTATATCGTCATTGTTTATTGTTCACTTAATGCCACCTACTGGTTATAATAGTTTTTATTTTTTTTTACATTTATAAAAAACTCTAATCCCCACACACTGAAAAAAAGATGCAAAAATCAAAACAATAATTTAAAGCATTGCTCAGCTGACAGATAAATGGAACTAAACTAAGTTGCAGCCAAAAAAGAAAAAAGGTGAGTTAAAATCACTCGACCAACAAAATGCTACAGTCACTGTGTCTGGATACTCATGTAAAACATGTAAAGGTTACAATTTTCTACAACTTAAAAAAATACACGGAACAGGAAAAACTCGTTTTTATTGGCTGCTGTCTGCCAGCGTTTTTTATTATTCTTAGTGATCAGCTTTAGCCAGTACTCAACAGATGCATGACATCTAGTTTGTTGTCTCACCTGTTACTTGGCAACTGCAAGTGTTAGCATGTGTTGACTCAGATTTGTGATGCTTGCAGCTCTTAACTCTTTAAAGTGCATTATTTAAAGCCAAAGACAATGATTCAACACAATATTTTGCCATTTTAAGATAGTTGATAAATCTACAAACTATTATTAATATTAGCTGATATCATATATTTAAAATAGATGTTCAGTACAACTAGCAATGTTATAAATGGGATTATTCTCCAATGGCAGATTAATTTCATGACTGTTTGTCATTTCTCCTGAAATTTAAAAAGCTGTGGCTACGTAAAAACAATAAATATACAGTATGTGATACAATTGAAATTCGTTGAAAAGAAAAACATCTCACCTGTTGCTCCATCACGACTCGAGCGATTGCAGCCTGGACCACATTGGTCCTGTCAAGACAGTCCATACAGTTGACCCTGAAGATACCCTCCTGCTTACAGATGACTCCAGCCTGATCCACCCTATCAGCACAGCAGCAGATGCTTGTTAAATCCGATATTACACAGGATTATAAATAAGAAGGCATCCATGTTTACCGTTGCTCTCAAACAAATTTAACTGACACTTACCAAGCCCACTTCATGTCAGAGATGATATCCGAGATGGCATCTGTCAGAACTTGAACATTCTCAAACCTCATGCCTCGGCTGAGACACAGGAAAAAAAGGGACAAAAAGTAAAGGCATTCTGACATAAAG